>JAQFVV010006523.1:600000-953093 GCA_028023455.1 Epiperipatus broadwayi
GAATGAATCACCCATTCTTTGTAGCTCTGATGTTTATAAGCATACTTCATCAACATTATTGGTAATACAGAGTAAAATTAAATATGCTACTTCAGCACCATATTTCATCTGGTTGATAAATTAATTTCATTCTGAATTAACAACAATGCTTATAAACATCAAAGCTACAAAGAATAGGTGGAGTCACTCTATTGTTTGTTCAATATTTAGAGTGCTTTTGAGTCATAGCCTGGTGGAGGGTGATTTGCTCCCTTTGTTTAATTTTAATATTTATAAAGTTAAAAATGTTTAGTTTGCACTAATTAAAAAAATTTTCTTTTAGAGGTAAAGCACAGAAAATAAAAATCCCAGTGCTAAGCAATTAAATCATTTTCTGTTATTTAAAAAAAAAAAAAAAGAATAAAATTTTAAAACAACATGTCAAAACTTAAGTAAATAAAAAACGTTCACTTTTTTTTTAATTGCTTAGCACTGACATTTTTATTTTCTGGGCTTTACCTCTAAAAGAAAATTTTCTTAATTAGTGCGAACTAAACATTTTTAAGTTTACAAATATTAAAATTAAACAGTGAACGTTTTTTATATGATATACAAAACATTTTAATCTTAGATTTAAATAGAATTCTCAAAATATAGCAAGTACCACGCTGGTTATGTGACTTACTTAAATCCAAAATATCATAGATATTATGTAAACAAAGTCAAAGTAAAAATACTTGGGCGTGTAAAGATACCCATTTTTTTTTTTTTAAAAAGTAAATAAAGTTATACAAATAATGATGTTAAGAGTATTAATTCAATTGTAAAACTAATTGTATTAGAATAACTTATTTGATTTATCAAACTGCACTGTATAGAAAATTCACTATTCAAATTATTACACACACAAGTACAAATGTAAAGTGGGTCAAGATTAAATGATTCTGGAAAAGTGTAAATAAATTCAAGATAAACTTAACTGGAATTCCTGCTGGAAAAATATTGTGTCAGATATCACAGTATAGTAACTCCATATCTATTTTTATATATTGTACCTCTAACGTGCATATACAAATATAAACGTAAAATTTGCACTGCTTAATTAAAGTATACGTAATTAAAAATGCTAACCACTCTCCTTGAAGCTTATGAATACATAAAACTGTTAGCAACGGATCAAAAATAGAATGGAATCACCTATTCTTCGAGTTTTTGGTAATTTTATGCGTATCCCTGCTAACACTGACGGAAATCCAGAGAGAATTTAAGTAAATAAAATTGTTTATTAGTTTTCAATACTTACTATAAAATCAATTTTACATATTTCTTTCCAATTTTAAAATCCTACTGTGGATTAAATTCGAAGTAATACAGTATATGGTTTATCATAGGATTCTTAATTTGTGATCCCATTTCTCTTTTTAGTATCATTTGCCATCTTTTCTTAAATTGAAACAACTTTTCTTGCAATAAGATGTATATTTTGGAGACTTTGATACATTTCTCAGTTATCACATGATCACCATTCTTTATGCTTACGCAATCTATTTACATAGAGACTAAACTGTATGGAGAATTTAACCTCAGTGTATTTCTCAATTATATTTGCTCATATTATCAATAATGTTTTTCAGATATCAATACTCCTAAATGAGTCATTTAAAAATAGTTTTACGTTTTTTTCATCAGACATTATCATGATTCAGTACAATATTTATTGGTGATTATTTTTTTCTACCAGAATTCTGTGTACCCGTTGTTAATAGAGTACTAATTCTTTTTATATCGGTCTTATTCAAATCTGAACCATCTTCAGAATATATTAAGATTTAAAAGCAATTAGTAAATTCTAGTTTAATATCAATAATTTGTGATAGTTGATAACATCGCCTGATAATACTGTCTTTTTTCATAGTTTTTTATCTTTCTAGCTTAGCATTTCATTAACCAATGATCACTCCCTCTGTTGAATTTATTACACCCATTCCAGTTTTAAATATATAGTTCCCTTTAGTCAACTTTGCTAAGCCTACAAATTCTGCAAGTCTATGTTCTTTATAGCTGCAGTTCTTTTATCTTTTAATCATTTCCAGTTTCCTCTTGGTAAAAATTCTGTTTCTACATCTTGATGAAAACTTATCGGAGCATAAACGTACTTTATCGATAATAGATATCTTCCATTAAGTTGAATAACAAATCCTGCTATTCTGTTTGATATACAACCAGAATATTGTTTCTTTATTTTCAATCTCAATCAGTTGGTTCTTTTATTACTTGTCTTTAAATTAAAGTATACATCCACTTTTCAAATCAATTATCTCGGTCTCCCATTATTCAGTTCGATCTCCACTTGAAAGTGACTGGTAACTATAAGATTATTGAATGATAGTCCAAATTCATAATCAGGGAATTTTCATGGCCGTCCTGCCTTTAAACATATCTTGGCCAATGACTTTGCAAGCTCTGGTGAATGTCATAATTTATTTTGACATGACTGAAAAGCGAATCAGCACTCATCCCCATCCATTCTTTCTACCTTCAAAAAAATTCAAACTATATTTTAGTTTTACAAAACCATCCAATATTTGTTGGTAATGGGTATAATTCTTTTTAGCTAAAGAATGAATAAATCCCAAGACAATTTAAGTTGGTAAAGTATCTATTGATACAATGATCATCAACATCATATACCTGTAACAGCGAGCTTTACGTAATCATAAACCTATTCACAAAACCAAACAAGTCCAAATATGTTTCTAAGATAATTCACAAGCCCAATTCCCAAAAATCATTTCAATTAACTTGTGAATAATGCCCATTTTCCTTCTATCAATGCTAATATTGGTAGATTAAAAATGATAAACAGATTGACATGGACATTTATGAGCATTATTTGCAAGTTCATTTAACAGATTCTTTGGGAATCTGACTTACGAAATTATCATAGTAACATCTGTGGATTTGGGTGATCTGTGAATAGGTTCTATCTTATCAATGATACATGTCTGATATACTGTAATTTATTTATAGGTTTGTCAAAATTATTAGAATTTTTATTTATTTTCCATATAAATCACCATATATAAAGTAAAATTAAAAACCACATTTTGAAAGCTTTCTATGACTCCCATATAAAGCTTGAAAACCTGTCAAATTTAATGATTAATGACGGAACATGCCCTTGTGTAATACAACTCTAAAAACTACAACTCATACATACTCTTAGGCTTCAAACTGGCAATTTTAGGCATTGGAAAAAGTATACTGATAATTCTAAAATGCATTCTAACCCAATCAGGTCTTCTCCTTTGGCTATCCACAAAGTTTCAAAAAATATAAGATCGTGGTCTGTGTTAAAAGCGATAAATAGAAGATGGAGATTGCATTCCATCTGTGTAGAGTGTTAGCCATGAATTTAAAATTTATTAAATGTGTAGTCTGTACGTGGGATTATAGGAGAAGGAATCAATTCTAACCGCAGAGAATAATTAATAACTATTTATGTATTCATTCAAAGCAATTATTATAAATAAAAGCTATAAGGTGATTAGTTTCTTTCCCAGTTCGGAATGATTAGACTTGCATATAGCAATAGAGTATAATATTACAAGGATGTGATCCTTGAAGTTACAAAAAACAATCACAATTCATAATCTAGATATGTTAGCACTTTAAAATTTGTAGTGAATAGGTATAATGCTGTTACATAAATTATGCATTGATTCATAGGTGGCGCTGCAGATAGTTCAGAAATAAAACGGAATATTAGATGTGAGTTAATATATGGTAATAGTAAGGCAAGTTGTTTATTGTTAAAGGCTTGAACAGGATCTTTAGCTACAAGAGAATATACATGTAAATGGAAAAATATGGGTGATTTATTTTGTAAATTATGTAAGGAAGGAAAAGAAAATATTAGGCATTTGTTAATTGAATGTAAATGCTTGAAAACAGAAAGGGTAAATATAATGAAGTTATGGAAGAATAAATATGAAAAAAGTGATTATACAGAAAGTGAATTATTGGTTTTTAAGCTGGGTTTGGGAAAAGATAAGGGGGATTTAGATATAAAAGCCATAGAGTTGACAAAGATTATATTGTGAAAATGGGAGGAGCAGAATATGGAAAAATTTAGAGTGGGGAATGGAAAATAAAGTGGCTAACAGGTTTATCTGGGCATAATTGCTGAGATATTCTTGACTTCGTTTAAGGAGAAGCCACAATACATCACATCCAATCACCTTTTCATTGGGATAACTTTATATGTTTATATAATATTTATGTAATAAATAGCTGTAGACATATTAAATTTTAGCTTAAGTAAATGATTCTTATCATTTTTAAAAAGTATCTTTCTGTTATTACATTAGTTGTCTTCAGAAAAAAGAAAAACTTTTTTTATATCATGAAGATAGAGTATATTGGAAAATAATTTCAGTTTTCTCTTATAATGTTACATGTAAAATTTTAAATACTGATGGGATATTAAGCAAAAATTAAATATTTTTTTTAAAAAATACGAAATTCGTTTTCAGTCATATTTATTCTGCAAATAAATGCATTTGGAAGCATAAACATTTCTATTTAAATGCCTTTTTTTAAAAATAAAAATAATTGCATTTTTAATATTTGATTTTTTTTTTTTACATAACAGCAGCTGTTTCTAACAGAAACTCAGCAAACCATTAAATTTTTTCTCACTTATTACTGAATCCAATTAAAAATTCATAATTTACAATATATATAAAATTTTCTCTTTTTTTTCTTGTTGTGTTGTAAGATTGTATAGCAAACAAAATATTCATGAGTTAGAATCGATCATTTATTCAGCATGAGTAAGTTACAAAATTTTTATTTTATTTCTGTCATAAATAGAAAAATCATTCTTTCATGCATCCAAATCTTCATTTATCTATGCACGTAGGCGCGCAAATATAGCACACATGATTTTAGACTTTTACAATTTTGTATATAGTAAAAGAGACAACGTCAATTGTTGTTAAATATCATTATCCTTCAAATTTTAACTCATTACAGTTTTATTTTTTAATTTTTAAAACAGATAACTTATGATCCACCCAACTTTGTTCCCACAGTCAAAAACATCAAAGCTATTGAACATTCCTAATTATTAATTCTTTTAAATTTTCTAAAAATTTTGTACTATTAAATATTATTTTCTTTATAAATAATTTATGTTGACTTTTTTTAAATAAATCAATCAATTATAATTTTGAGTTTTATATCGATTGTCTTTTAATATCAAAATTTTTTAAATTTGAAGAAATGTCCCTATATACATAAACAAAATCAAATCAAATAAAAAAAAAATCAAGATATTTCTACTCATCCATTCTAGCAATTTTATAAAGTTTAATTAAATATCACAGGAAAATCCAAATATGAAGGTAATAAATTTCTTAAATATTTAATTAAAAAAAAAAAGGTAATTAACTGAAAACTTTTAAAGATAGTTAAAAATACAATACTAATAGAATTATTTTATTTTAAAGTTTCATTTTTTTTTTTAAAAGAGATGTATATATATAAAAAGGTCAAATGATATAATTCTATGATTAAAGGCAAAATACAATTTAATTCAAAGTAAACTTGTGGCAGTTAAAAGAAAGAATTACTATTTTTTAAATGTTTTTCTCATTTATAAAACTGATAACATAATACTGCACAAATCTAAAAGGTTTATTCATTTATCATACAATCTTTCGCTCAGCTGCTTGGGAGGTTAAACTACGTTTAAATATTAAAATAGCAGGCTAAACATAACCATTCTGTAGACGATTAAATTTTCTTTTTCTTGCTATTGTAAACACATCCAATAACTTTAATTTTGGCTTATTGGCCATTTCCAGCAAAGGGATTTAATCAATGGAAAAGAGAAAGCGTTATTATTTAAAGGAAAAACGTAAATATAATTAAATAATACTTGATTTGATGACCAGATCCCCCCCCCCAAAAAAAAAAAACAAAAAAAACAAACAAACAAAAAAAACAGAACAACAACAGTATTCATTGTTTTATTGAAACAAAACCATCCATAATTTTTGTTAAAAAATGCGTTATGAAATCTGAAAAAGAAAGAATTAAAAAAAAAAAAAAAGCTAGATTTTACATATGATAACATGTTGGAGTATTTCCATCATTTACCATTAAATGTTGAGTGTCTAGAAATAAAAGTTTAAACTTTTCAAATGCAAACAAGTATCAGTAATACACAAATAAACACAGCCAATAAACATCACATGATCACTATTTCTTATGCTTGCTTATAACTTATTAAAACAGGCAAAACTCACTATATGTATTGCCACTAACTGCAAGCTAGGGTAATCAATGGATGCCAGAAGGCTTGTGCATAAAATCCCTATCTAGTGCCTACTCATCCAATATCCACAGACTAGTTTCTGGCTTGTGACCTTCACCAGTGAGGAGCCTTGGACCCGAGAGCACTGCACCTAGATCTTAGGATCTATAATGTAATCCTCCAGCAGCCACCTTTTATCTCTACTTAAATACAAAACTATGAGTCTTAAATTGAAAACACCTTAATATTTTCAATCCAAGCTCATCACCTCTCAGAACCAAAACTCTCACTGATGAAGGCCACAAGCCAGAAACTAGTCTGGGGATATTGGATGAGTAGGCACTAATGGGGATTTTAGTCTGGGGATATTGGATGAGTAGGCACTAAATGGGGATTTTATGCACAAGCCTTCTGACATCCATTGATTACTCTAGCTTGCAGTGAGTGGTAATACATATAGTGAGTTTTGCCTGTTTAAATAAACACAGGTTAATAGATTAAACAACATTTTGAGTGGTATTATTTATTGCTTTTCCTCAGGTCTTGCTGACCTGACCAGTGACAATATTAGTATAGGAATCAATCTCACATCTTTAGATTCTTGAATATCGAATTTTAAGGCAATATTGTAACCAACTGAAACATTACTGTTATTAAGGCTTTTTAAATACGCTTTTCATAACTTTTATTTAACGAAGCCATTTTCTTTTAATCTTGAAAACAATGTAATCACAAACAAATATTTTGCAGAGTAATAGATGCATAACTACAGATACATTTTTAATTATAAAAATGAAAATTTCTTCAGGTTTTACTAAAGATATTAATTGCAAAAATTTTATGAGTTTTAAAAAAAAAAAATTGCAAAGGTTTCTTCATACATGTTATTGAACAATTTTTGCTAACTTCAATTAAGAAAAGATATTTTAAATCATAACTAAAATACAGAAAAAGATGACCATATAGGGAGATTTGAAAATGATAAAAAAAAAAGAAGATATGAAATAAGAAATAAAAAAAAATGAGGATGGGGTGCAATTAATCTGATTTTCCATTTATTTTTCTTAAAGTAATAAATATAACCCAGTGGATAGATGACTTAAAAAAATTTATAAACCTAATTTCAGACAAGAAATATGATGATAAAATTCAGTCTCTAAAATCATAAATTAAACTAAAAAAACAACTGTCCTAGAATTCTTCAGATAAAGTATGGTTCGATGATTTTGCCAAAAAAAGCATTCCTATAGTAAGCTTGTGGTTTTAAGACCTGTAGAGGTACCTACTATCGCATTTTATACGCATGTGCTTGAGGCTACAGCTTTAATGAATATTATTTACTAATCAATGTGCGTTTAAATAAATTTATAATTATACCAATTTATGTAATAATACCAACATTTGATGCTAAATTATACTGAAAACTAGTCAAATGAAGAAAATATTAAACAGTTGAAGAAAACTTGAGTTTTAATGTTAAAAAAAATATAGATAAACAAAAACAATAATTTTGCTATATAGTCTTCACTTTACAAAATATCAAATGATTATTTTTAAAGGCTTTTATTAAATTTGAAAATTCTGTGTTGTTTATTTATACAGATCAAATCTTGTAACCGATTTCTAACATACATATAACTTTAAATCATTTATGTTCTTTATTACTGTTTTACAATGCTTTTATTACAACCCACTATAACAGTTTCGATTGGCATAGTGGGTTGTAATAAAAGCATTTGTAAAACAGTAATAAAGAGCGGGCAATCAAAACAGTCATAGTGGGTGTAATAAAAGTATTGTAAAACAGTAATAAAGAGCTTAAATGCTTTAATATTATAGGGATTTGGCAATGCAATAAGAAAGATAAAGTTATAATACTTCTAGCATACTTCTATCAAATGAATTTTTTTCAAATTTTGTAAATGTTAGGTATCAACAACAATGCAATACTTTAGGGTTGTGCAACCTGTCTATCCTAACAGTGGTGGGGTTGAATTTGAAACCACATTGATATTGGTTCATTAAGTTTTCAGCGATGTGAAATAAGTAACAGTATATTTATTTAAATATGCTTTCATTGAAATTCATTTACAGTTAATTAAAATCGGGGGTGAAGGATGAAATCTTAATTTCTCTTGAACGTTAAAACTTGTTTTCGTTTTTTTTTAATGCTGCTTTCAAGTAAACAAAAAAATCTAGGAAACGATTTTTAATACATTTAGAAAATATACAAATGAGAAAGAAAAAAATGTATTATAATAATTAAAGTACAATTTTGGTTGCTATAACATCCATAAATTAATTAAGCCACTAATTAATTAATATACAGACATCTTACACAGTGACTTCAAGTTTGAATTAATTAATTTGTGGATGTCACATGCTTTTATTTCAAGTTAAATATAACCACAATTATGATTGAAGAAAAAAATCGTATTTTTTTGGTTTTAGGTAAAACCGGTATTTATAAAATATTTTTTACATTCATTACTTTAGTCTATAACTTATGTCTCAATGGTAGTAAAATCTGTCTTTACAATATGATTTGAACAGCGGAATAAATTGAAGAGTAAATGTAAACAATTTTTATCTACGCAATCTTTATTCTCATAGTTAAAAACTCTCCGTTCAAATCTGTCTGTGGAAACAGCAACGACTTTCGATTTCTTCTGCTAAACCTTTTGAAAAAGTGGCAAAAAGTATGGATGGTGCAAAACTAGTTTCTTGTATCAAGATGAAGATTTGTGATGCTGGTATATTAGATTTGATAATATGTTGGATTATTTTATCATCAATCATTGAACGTCTAGAAAATTTTAAACTTCATTTAAACTTTTCCAAAAACAAACAACTGTTAATAATAACATGCAAATTAGTAGATAATACAGGTTAGTAGACAACATAGGTTAGTAGATTACATATTGTTTCGAGTAGTAATATTCTCTGCTCTTCTTCAGGTGTTGCTAACCTGACCACTAACAATGCCAACATAGGAATTGAACATATACCTTTTAGATTCTTGAATGTCAAATTTTAAGGCAATGCTTTGACAGAATATCTTAGTTGGTTAGAGTATGGCCTTAAAATTTGATATTCAAGAACCAAAAAGGTGTAAGTTACGACTTCTATAAAAATATTGTCACTGGCCAGGTCAGCAACCCCGAAGAAGAGCAAAAAATAATATCACTTGAAACATCGTGTAATCTACTAACTTGTGTGTTATTACTAACAATTCTTTGTATTTGGAAAAGTTTAAATAAAGTTTAAAATTTTCTAGAAATTCAACATTTAATGATAGAAATAGTCCAACATATTATCCCATTTATTACTTGTCCGAAATTTTATTTATTAATAAAAATAATATGAATAAATCCTTATTCTTTACCAAAATATAAACTATGACAAAGAGTGTGCGTACATAAACAGTACTGTAATAAACACTGTGCCAGTTTTTATTTTAACATACATACAGTATCTGATTTATTGGTACGAGTCTATTTAAATAGCCTATTTATGATCAAAACAATTTGACATATTTTCTTTTTACTAAATAACAATTTTTTAAAAATAAATTGCGGCAGAAAAATCCAGTGGATACTTATACGAGAAAACCTTTGAATATTAATCTGAATATTTTATCCTTCATTGCGAATTTTGTTTATAAGTAAAGTTAGCAAAAACATTTAATGTAATTATATAACAGCATTGCCATTACTACTGACCTATTTATTAATAATAATTTAATATTTTACTTCTTTCCCCCCCTCTAAAGCAGAAATAGTTCAAATTGAACATTGTAGTTCAGTGCATCCTCAGTAATTTGTTTTGTGAGTTAATTGGGCTTTTTAATCTTTAAATAAATGATGTCATATTTGTGGCTCAGATTATATTATAGTCGTTAAGTTTATTGAATATTTCTAACTAATGACTCCTCATTAGATGGAGAGTTTGAACTATGACAGATAACATTTTGAGCACAACTAACCTGAGTTTAACCTGGAAAGTATGTTATTAAATCTGACTGTTACCTAGAAAGGTTTTGTGAATCATTCTGTGAATGTTTAAGATGTTGGAATTAACTACATGTGCTCTGATTTTAGTCCTCACAACAGAGAAGTTTGGCAGACATTTTTTCAATATAATTTGATAGAATATTTGATCTACGATTTTTCCTTTTTCGTGAAATTATAGTGATGAGTTTCCCTTACATTCCCTAACCCCAAACCTAATCTTGACAAGACTCACTACATTCTTTTATTAACCAAAAATTTGCAAAATAAATCTTCAAATGAATACTTTCTTTGTAACATCATAAGCTCTCTACCCTGAATTCATTTCACTATTTCTGCTGTATTTAGAGATCTTTTGGAAAATATTCAAGTAAGGTAAAAGGGCAGATGATATATATTGACTTGTGTTTGAATGCATTATTTTCTTGAAATTTTTCAATATAAAACTAATGGTAGTTACAAGATTATAAACTGTCTAATCATGCTTACCAAGTCTAATATCTTAACCAGGTAGATTCCAATGAAATGATTTTTTAAAAAAAAAGAAGGATGCACTATGATTCACCAACGGGAAGAGAATAACATATCCTTATGGCTACTATGCCGATATGAATATCTATATCTACATATCAGCTTACTTAATATTAAGAGAGGATATAAATATATATTTAATCACCTAACATCACATGATCCCCATTTCCTATACTTGCTCATAATTGTTATTAAAACAGGCAAAACTCTCCATACAGTAGTGCCACTTGGTGCAAGCCAGAATAATTAATGGATGCCAGAAGGCCTTGTGCATAAAATCCCTATCTAGTGCCTACTCATCTGATATCCCTAGACTAGTTTCTGGCTTATGGCCTTCATCAGTGAGGAGCCTTGGATCGGAGAGCACTGAACACAGATCTTAGGATCTAATGCACCCCTCCAGATCCAAGGCTCCTCACTGACGAAGGCCACAAGCCAGAAATTAATCTGGGGATATCAGATGAATAGGCACTTGATAGGGATTTTATGCACAAGGTCTTCTGGCATCCATCGATTATTCTGGCTTGCATTGATTGGCATTACTATATGGAGAGTTTTGCCTGTTTTAATTTGATATATATATATATATTTAATTCTGTTTTTCTTAACTACTATTTAAAAAGTATTACAAGTATTTTCAAGTGCTTTTTGTAGGTATACAAGTTTCTCCAATGCATCGTAATTGATAATATATAGTACTTCACAACTTATTTAAAAGATTTTATATCCTTAGGAAAGAAAGATAAAAAATGCTTCATGTTTTTTTTTTTTTTTTGATGAAAGATTTTAAATCGATTATCTGATTTTTCTCTCTATTTCCTAGAAGTTTTTATCACTTATAATAATATATACTTGATTATTTTAAAATATATAAAATAAAATCCTTTATTTTTTTATTTTGAGGATTAATTTAAGAATATGGATTTTCTTTCTTATTCAGACAGAATAAAAGAACTAGTGAATTATGGGTAACTTGAAGACTGTATACATTCTTATTATTATGCCAAAATATAATTTAAAAACTTACTATTAATGCTTTGTAGGCGAATAAATTGGGTTATGAAATTAACATAAAAAGTATTCAGATTTAAAGATAGAAAAGAATATAGTAGAGAAGTAATAAACTAAAATCACAAACAGGTGATGTTATTGGTTATTTTACATATAGGCAAATTACGCCGACATTCACAGAAGTCATATATATATATTCATACACATAAGCATTCATATGAAAAAAATGATTATGACAGGTAGATAATAGGGGTTTGATATGATTCTAATATATAAAGGATGACTTTCACTAAACAAATTACGTAAGCATTGACGAACTAATGAACACTTGATGTCAAAGCAAGCAGACTTCTTTGAAGATCTGAATTCCTGGCTAATTGGCCTTCTGATGATAAAAATCTGTATCCATTTCAATAGCAATATTTTACTCGAATTTAAAAATGTCCCGATGCTTTGAATCCACGGCAAATCGGCAGATACTATACATATATTTTGGAAGATTCAATTAAAAAATAATTCTAGTCAATATTGATTTAAAAATAGAAAAAAAAATATATTGTAAATATAAAAAGACACTACTACTAATAAATAAATATAAAATATTTACTTCCATTGAAACTTTTCTATTTCTACTGAAATAACCCAAATTTAGCAAAATAAAAGAGCTAATTTATTTTTGAGTCTAATGCATCAATGTGACAGGTATATTATTACATGGGACTATTTCCATCATCTAATATGAGTTCTTGAAGGTCTTTAGAAAAATTTAATTTTATTTAAATATTCCAAATACATTCAACTGTTAAATAGGCTAATATATGCACAACATTTCAAGGGGTATTACTCTCCCTTCTTCCTCAGATGCTGCTGGCGTGATCAGTGATAATACTAGCATGGGATTCAAACCTGGACCCTTAGATTCTTGAAACACTAATCAACTTTGTTCCTAGGAAAAAGTGGACAAGTCAGGAGGAACCTCATAGATATGTCTACGAAATTTCTACTGACTGTTGCCTTTGGCAGGATGGCTCAGTTGGTTAGAGCATTACCATAAAAATTCAATACTCAAAATTTAAGGGTCCAGGTTCGAATCCCATGTCAGTACTGTCACTGGTCAGGCTAGCAACACCTGAAGAAGAGGGGAAAATAATACCTCTGGAAATGCTGTGCATATACTAACCTGTTTGATGTGCTATTACTAACAGTTGAATGTATTTGGAATATTTAAATAAAGTTAAATTGTTCTAAAGACATTCAATACTCATATTAAATGATGGAAATAGTTCAATATAAACATATAACTAAAACACCATCATCACAAACCTTCAGGAAAACACTAAGTATATTATTAATTCAAATATCTATTATTCAAAAACTATTATCTAAACAAAATTCTAAAGTGATCTTTAATCTTATAACAAACAACTTTTTTTTTTTTTTTAAAAAAATTCTTTTATTGCACTAACTGTAATATCTATGTTCACATTATAAACATGAAAACAAGAAAATGTATAGTCGTATTAAGTATATTATTCGCTGAACATGCTTTTGACTAATCCATCAGTTCTATAGTTCATAAAACAATTTTACAGTTTATTGTGTATTATAGACTTTAAAGTTGTTTTACAAACTACAGAACAATTGAGAGCTATGAATCGGATGGATTAGTTGAAAGCATTATCAACAAATAATATACTTAATACGATTATACTGTTTCTTATTTCATGTTTATAACATGAACAGAAATATTACATAAACAAATAGTAATTACCTATAAATTAATAAACCTAAGTGTAGAGAACTGACAGTTTTTTTTCTAGTTTAGCAGAATTTGAGTCTAAAGTGAGACATACAATATCTAATCTTGAAATCCAAAACAAAACAAAACATACAACTATGTTAAAAGCCTTGAAACTAGGAATTTCATGTTAGTGATATTTACATGTATTTTAGATAGAAGAATGTAAATAAATGAATTAATGTAAAAAGTATTACAAAAGTATAAAAGATTTTAGTTAAGAAATTTAGTGAAAGTCTGTGCTTATATAACCTATATATTAAGAAATATTATAAATGCTAACATAAAACAGTAAAATATATACATTTCTGTTGTTTAAAATTTTCTCATATTGAAGATTTAAGCTTAATATGACAAAATTTTATAAATATTATAATTGTATTCAAGTTCCAAAAGGAAGTGTGTATATAAAAAAGAATTAAAAATACCAGCATGTATTTTTTGTAACTCAAAACTAATTTTTTCTAGACTAATCGTAATCTTATGCAATGTTGTGCACATTTAGTAGAAAAGGTCAACTTTTGTGTACCACATACTTTATTCATGCTTAGCATGTTTTCAACATAAATAGTATGTCATATTCACAGTAACCTAGGTTTAAAGCCAATAAACATCATATGACCTCCACTTCTTATGCTTGTGTATAACTGTTGTTAAAACAGGCAAAACTCGCCATACGTATTGCCACACACAGCAAGCTAGAGTAACCTAAGTTTACTTATTGTTCATGGCTGTATAATTTGTCATTTATTACTTAATATATAAAATATATTTCATTTATTCAAATTTATTTAAATGATCCATTTCTTTGAAAGTGGTACCCATAATTCTTTTTTAATTACAGTCTCACGATCTCCTGCGATTGCCCACCGTCAAAAGATTATTACAATGTCCTAAATGCATTTTCTCATCAAAACCTTTTTGTGACACCCTTCCAACTCTATGTCAGTGTCTTAACACTAACTATTAGTTTATGAAAGAATGATTATGCAGAAAGAGGAAGAATTTTAATTATGACAATAATAAAATTTTGTTGGAAATATCAGTAGAAGTTAAGTTCTTATTCTTGTCACCCCTAAATATATACTAAAATTTGTATAAAGATGTAAAATATTAATTTTCCCTTCATTTAACTATGTAATTTTTTTACAAATATTAGTCCATATGCATAACAAAACGGTTTCTTTCTTCTCTTTAAAGTTGAAGGCACTTTAGGTAGTGATCATCGTAATTGTAGCTCTCACGTTAGCTGTTGTTGCTGCTTTAATTATAATGCTCACCATAGAAAATGCACTCAGCTGCACGATATAAAGAGAAGAAACCACTTCGTTACGCATATGAACTAATTAACATATGCAAGAAAATTATAAAGCTAGAAAAATAAATATAAAGAACATAAAAGACCATACAGATTGGAAGGGAAATAGAATAAATTACCCTGCATGGTTTTATGCTAGCATCTTCATATTGCATTGGTTGCGACTATATATCTGGAAGCAGGCATTGGTTTGGCTATGAACTTTTAGTCTGAGATTGAACGGTTATTTTGAAAAGTTTTTAACTGAGTAATCTATGTAGCCTATCTATACTCAACATTTTAAAGTAAAATTTATTAAAATGTCCATCTGTGCGGACTGTTTAAAAATAGTAATTTAAATTTAAAAATTAATATTAAAATCGAAAGAAATTTTATTCCTCAATTTTATTTATATGTGCATTAATAAATGTTGTTTTGTATATTAATTACTGGCAGTGGCTTATTTTATTTTTAAATATTAATATATTTCGAGAATATAGGTCTTTATTAAAACTTATAAGAATTTATATTATAAATTATCTCTGCTGCTCCCTGAGCTAGTGACTTGGGCTGATGGTCTTTAACAGTGCGTATCTGCCTGCTATATAAATTTTCCAGGTTCAAATAGCCTGGTGGCGACCTGTAGCGCAGATATGGTAAGACTTTAAATTGATCACCCCAACCATTATAATATTAATGTATACACCAGCCAGTAGAAAGTCGATACAGATACACACTCCATTAATGCTAACTACATAAATTACAATCAAATAGATGATAATATTCTTTGTAGAAGACACATGATTGTACATTATAATAATAATTAAGACTTTTTTCTTCAATATTAACTATTAGTATGTTCTATGTGTAAGTGTAAGATACATATATAAGAGACTTGAACTTAAGACTTCTATGCTCTCTACATCTATCCAATCCATCTTATACAACTAATACCCATGACCATATAAAGTGATCTCCCATATACATATTTTGAGCTGAAACAGCACTTATCAGTTAGTCCAAACCACTATCTCCAACACATATATACAATCAGTGCTCAGTTTATATTAAAAGAGCAAATTTTCAAATTTTAATGGACAATCTTCAATCTTCTCCACTCCCCAATTCTTCAGTCATCCATTTCATTGCAAATCCGTATATTAGAGATCATTTCTCTTTTTTATATGTATGGGGTCATGTGTATCATTTGTATAAGATGGATTGGATAGATGTGGGGAGCTTAAAAGTCTGAGTTCAAATCTCTTACAATTACATTAAATCTAGTATATACAATATACATATGTTTAAGTATTATATATATATGCAATTTCCAACTTAATTTCACCATCAATATGACACAATGGTGTGCATTTTGCTAACATCCCCTGTGAACTTTTGTAAATGCCCCTTGTGGTTTAGCATAGTAGTGGTGAGAACAGATACAATAGTTAAAGTTCCTGAATTCCAACTGACATACTCTGTCACTCTGGTGTGCAAAAGCCACACAAGAAACTGATTGTATGATTCATTATTAAACTATTGCATAAACAAATATTATATACTTCAATAATAAATAATATTTCTGTAGTATAATTTTCACTACACCACTCTCACGCCAAGGTAGGGACTGGTTTCTATCTGCTTTTAACATCTTACTGGATATTCTCTAATCTATATGATGACTTAGAAAAATTATTAATATTATATACTTCACTTTATACAATTTTGGTTTAAGTGTTGGAAAAAGTGTAGGCACGCTCAAACCATCAATGATCATGTGATCTATTGCTTTTTCCTATACAATTTACAAATATTATTATTTTTTTACCGTATTCTAATGACGTCATAACTAAAATAAATTCTGCATTTTCACCTGCCTCAGCATAAGAAGCAAAATGATAATTTAATTTCTCACTGGGATACTTTGATCTTAAATGAAATATAATTTACTTGCTGTCTGGTTTTTGAAACTCAGGTGAAGTTTTTATTTAATTTATTTTAATGCTCAAACAAATTAATAACTTGCTGTATAAAATTTATTAGGCATTAGTAACCTTTAGATCGTTAATCGTAATTAATTTATTACATAAAACAAGTAAAAAAGTTCAATTGTATTTTTAAAACTTCATTACAATACTTTCCAAATATATATCTTCTAAGTAGTAATTCTAATTATGTAAAATGAAAGACAGTTACAGCTAACAATACTCAGTCACTGATAATATTACATTAATACTGCTCATCATCAAACACAAACTAGAAACCTATATAGTGATATATAAAGAGTATACTCTATTTAATGATACATAAAGAAATTTACAAAGTCAACCGTATTCTATTGCAGGGGTCCACAACCCTATGTCTGTGGGCACTATGGCGCCCCCAGACCATTTTACGTGTGTCCGCCACTATCCGAACACGATATAAAATTATTTATCTGATACAAATAAATATTTTTTTGTACATTATGTGTATTATTAACAATATCCAACTATAAATTTACATTGAAAAAATAAATTGGTGCCCATCACCTGGCCGATATTATAGAATGTGCTCTTAAGTGCAAAAAGGCTGGGGATCCCTGTTCTATTGTATGAGCCTCAAATTATAGACATGCTCTCAGAAATATTAGATTTGGTTGCATACTCGGAAATAAATGTGGAAATATTGAAAACCCAAGACATTCAAGATGTAATCTTATTTTGAGTTTTATGAGTTGTTGCCAATTTCTAATTTGCAAGATATAACAGTGAACTGCATTGCATGTTAATTCCAAACTTTATTTAATACAGACAAACCAGAATATAGATTGTTACCCTATAATACTAAATTGTCCAAGCACTTGACCACTGTTACACAACGCTTTATTTACCACCCCTTCTTACAGTTGAGGTTAGGAGATATAAAGTTCTGAAAAAGATTGCTGGGGCAGTCAAAACTGTAAACTGTAAAAGAGGGTGGTAAATAAAGCATTGTGTAACAGTGATAAAGTGAATGGACAATTTAATATTATATGGTATACATTTGGCAATGCAATAAGAAAGAGTAGTTATTAGTTCTTGAAGAATATAGATTGTTCATGAAAGACACTAAGATGATTTAACTACTGCAAGTGAATATGCAATTTCACAAAAATGCTTTTATATAGAAGATCTTAACTATCATAATGTTAAATTAAATAATTACATTTTTAAAGCTGAATAAAAAAAAACATTATAGGTTTAAGATTTGAAATACAGGCATTCTTATACCTGGAACTTAATAAATATAGGGGATTTGAATCTCAGACTTTCAAGAAACCTTCAGTGGATAGTAGAAGGTTATTTGAAAGTCTGAGTTCAAATCCCCTATATTTATTATAGGTTTATAAAAATTCAAAAAAGTGCATAAGAACCCCCCCCCCCCCAAAGAACAAGAATGTAGTCTGATGTTAACATTATTTAATGGCATTTTTTATAATTTTAAATTATTAAACTTTTTTTTTTTTTAATGTGAGCAAAAAAAACTTATTTTGTAAGCCTACAATAATTAAAAATATTGTACAGAAACCCTACAAATAACTTAATTTTTGAAGAGTGTAGTTCATATGCTTGCCACTATGCGGAGTTAAAATTAAGACTCACATGATCATTAATATTTTTGTCAAGTCAGGGGGAACCAGTATTGGTTTTTAAATAACTATCTAATTATTAATATGATCAAAAACCGAAATAAAGAAAATCCATGATGCTATTTTTTTCCCATATAAATTATAGAAAACAAAACAAAAATATATATAACATTATGATATAGTTTATCTTGCTATGAATATGAGAATACCATAAGTTCTTGAAAGCATTAAGCTGTATTTAATTTATAGAAATAATAAGCTTCTCTATAGTTGCGTATAAGCGCACTTATTACATTCTGTTTAGAAGTATAAACAGTTAATGTCATTACATAACAGCTATATATTGAAGCGTTCAGTGTGTATGAACACACAGAGCTTCATGTTAGTTGGTAAAATTAGTATACATATATATATTTTAAAACTCATATTTAATTTTTCATTTTTTTTATTTTTGCTTGTTTGCTAAAGGGGATATATGCAGGTGCAGGCGTATGACTTTACGAATGAGTGGACTTATGTATGTGTAAATTGTTCTATTGAGGTGCATTTTTTTATGTATATATTTTTGGAAAGAAAAATATATTTCCATTGTCGTATATCTTTATCCTAAAGGCAGTTCGTTCCTGGCGAATAACATTTTGATGACTCTGCTTTTTTTTCATAAACATTCTGAAAAATATAGTTGCATGTAAGTGTGAATTCATTTTTCTCATCGTTGATGCAATTAAAAGGCAAGTAAGATTTTATAACTTTGTGTAATCTTATTCTCGGATTGTGTCACCTATTTTTTGGTAAAAGATCAACTCATATAGTTGCATGGGAGTGTTGAATTGTTTTCTTATCTTCAAACTGATGTAAATCCTAAAAATTTTTAAACTGATGTAATTAAAAAAAGGAAAAATCAATCATGCGATCTGTTTTCGTTTCTAACCAAGGAAAATATATTATAGGTGTTAAAAATATATATATATAGAAAACAAAGCCTTGCTTAGAAAAAAATATTATATATAGAGCAAAGAAAAAGAACCAGGAATTCAATTCAATTCAAATTCTTCAAAGTCAAGCAGGGAGAGTAATTGATTCAAATTATTAACTTCAAAGTTAAGCAGTTGGAGAATTAATGCAAAGTCAAGCAGTTAGAAGCAGTTAATTAATTCAAAGTCAAGCAGTTAATTAATTAAAAGTCAAGCAGTTAGAGAAAAGATCCACGATATGACTTTTGAGTAGTACAAACTACTTTTCCTTTCTCTGGAAAGTCTCCAGAAAAATGCATCTACAGAAGAGAAGGAGAGACAAATCCCATGCTGCTGCTATGAAAGAAAAAGAGAAGCAACCTGAAGCCAGCCTATCCTGAGTTCGACAGAGCCAAAGATCGATCCTAATAATGAATGAACCTGAAAAAAATATCTGCCTCAATCAAAGTGACACAATGATCCATCGAAGAAAAATAGAGAAGCAACCTGAAGCCAGTCTATTCTGAGTCCAGTGAAGCCCAAGGCCGACCCTGTCAATGAATGAATCGGTAAAAAAATCTGCATCAAGCAAAGTGACACCCTAATCGATCGCAAGTATAAACTTTCTATCTTTAAAAAAGAAAAAATTATTTATATCTTAAAAATACCTTCTATAAAAAAAAAAAAAAAAAATGCGAACATTTAATTTCATTAGATTCATAAAATTTGAAAAAAAAAACTATCTTAAAAAAATGTGTTTCAATAGGACGGTTATACATATATGAGTGTTTAGTTTATTTTTATTATTGTTTTAACAAGTCAATTTAAATTTTAACCATTACTTATTAATGGTTCAAACAACAGAAAAAAGTGTAATGTATAATTCTAAGTAGAACAAAAAGATTATTAGAGAGTTTAAAATTGCAGCTTTTCTATGTTTTATTTTGAGATATGCCGGTATGTTCTTTTAAGTATAATATATATTTGATTGATTAATTTCTTTGTGCCAATTTGGTTAAATATGGATATAAATGATATTACACTATGAAACTAATTTATATAAAAATTTGTTTGTTTTATCCCGAATCTAAAGTGGGAAAGGGGTAACGATTCATTTTGAATGATAAAATAAGAATCAGTCAAAGTTAAATTTCTTAAATCCGTCTAATTCTGACTTAGTGAAAAATGTCATTTATTTAATAATAATAAAAAAAAGAGATAGAAAAGAAATCAAATATATAAAAAAAAAATCCGCCCTCTTCCCGTATATGCATAATCACAGTATCTTGGTAAAGAAATTAAAAATATAAATGTGTTCAAATTATTTTATTTGATTTAAATTAAGATTCTTTGTGACAATTAAAGAAGGTAGAATGGTATATATATATAAGTGTGTATGCGTTTATCTAAATGTAAAAATAATAATGATAATAATGCTAGTTCTTCTTTTAAAATAGACAATATTACTTATTGCAAAGATATGGGTTATCTCACCCTATATGTATATTTAGTGAGGCATGCATTTGGGGAAAGAAATATCTCAGCAGTAGTATTTTTCTTGCCTCCTTAGCATTTTATAGTTTAGATTCATATTTGAAATACTTGGGCATTTTATAGCCTATAAGATATGGTTGTCGGATTTCTCCATTATTACTTATTAAAGACAGGTTTAGGAAAAACATCTATGCAGATATAAATTAATGCTTTTAATGGGCAAATATATCAGTAGCTTAATACATTGATCTGTGCCTATATGGCTTTTAATAATAAAAATATGTCGAGTATTGCTATGCGGTCTGCCACGCGGATATTTTACCGATCTTGGCGATACGAGATAGACATGCCTTTCTTTGAGCCGATGAATGGGTATACTCTATAAAGATAGTGATTCAAAACCCACGCTCTATTATTTCCTACACAAGCCAAGCTGAATGCGGATGTGTTACTATAGGAATGTACATTACTGCTCGACAAAGAAGATTGGCCCACGTTTGCCAATGCTAATAATATAGCCAGCACAGGATTCAAACCCCGACGCTACTGAACGCTGTAATTAGATTTCTTAATCATACCTGTTGTTAATTCTGTGGGAAATAGATAAGCCATATTTTTCATATAATTATTAATAATAAAGGGTAATCAAATTATGCTTTTGTCCATAACTCCTGCTGAGAAGACTAACAATAAAATATAATAACAAACACATATATACTGTATTTCCCCTATGTATGTAAACACACGCATAAATTTATTATATATATTCATTTGGCCTCTAACTTAATATAAGCAAGTATTGTGTTTGCTCTCCAAAATTGGCATATTAATTTTCTAGTGGCATATTTCTTGATAAAATATTATCACTCTCAATATAAAATTTCGTTTTATGCTGGCACACAGTATAATACTGATTATTTACTGTGCGTGTAACTATCATTTTTTTAGTTAATTTTTTTTTGTATCGAATCACAATTGTTATTGTCATGGAATCCAGTATGATTTCATTGTAATGTACACACACACATCTAATACTGAGGTTCATTATTGTAATTATTATTTTATATATTTCACAACCTTAATTGTCATTATTGACAAGTGACCTCTTTGTAAAATCATATATTTATTCTGGTGATATTGAAATTATGTACTATTATCACTATTGATCATCAACATTGTAATTTTTATTTTTTTGGTTTAAAAAAAAATGTAATCCCATACATGGATCATGATTAGATCCAAACATGATTGTTATTAATTATATTTTCTAATTGTATTAATAAATTGTATATATCTATACCGTTGTCATGTCATTCCCTGGTTCATCATATCCACTCATCTACATCCACACTTGATTAAATCATATGTATGTATTCAAACCTATGAAATATTAATAATAATAGTTTAAGCTATATCATAGTATTTGGTGAATGTCTGAGATTAAATTAATAAAGTCTAGTGCATGATAGGCTAGGTTTGAATTGAGAGTCCTTGTTTCTACCCTGACCACCGGGACCGAAGAAAAATGACAACCATTAGTAGCATCAGGAGCGTTGGTTGGATAGTGGAGATTTTGGAGCACTGGCAAATAGGTTAAAGCTTAGTACTGTTCTGCGACTACCATATCCCAAACATACTGGGTTTGAAGTACTTTTGCTAGGTCTCTGAATCTTGTTGGCTAATCATACGATTCTGAACGTTACAGGGTGGTATATTTTTTTATATATATTAATAATTACACATAAAAAGCCTTTTTCAACACGATTCTATGCTCTTATCAAATGCTGAATATCTATTTTAAATGTTATGTGATGTATTATGGCTTCTCCTTAAACGAAGTCAAGAATATCTCAGCAATTATGCCCAGATAAACCTGTTAGCCACTTTCTTTTACATTCCCCACTCTAAATTTACCCATAATCTGCTCTATCCCATTTCCACAACATAATTTTTGTCAACTCTATAACTTTTATATCTAAATCCCCCTTATCTTTTCCCAAACCCAGCATAAAAACCAATAATTCACTTTCTGTATAATCACTCTTTTCATATTTATTTTTCCACAACTTCATTATATGTACCCTTTCTGTTTTCAAACATTTACATTCAATTAACAAATGCCTAATATTTTCAATTCCTTCCTTACATAATTTACAAAATAAATCACCCATATTTTTCCATTTACATGTACATTCTTTTGTAGCTAAAGATCCCGTTCAAGCCTTAAACAATAAACTACTTTCCTTACTATCATCATATATTAACTCACACCTAATATTCTGTTTATTTCTATATATATTTAAACTCTTTTTACTCTCCATACTATTTCTCCATCTCTCTAACTCCCTAGTCTTTATTAATAAATTTATTCTTTTATCCCATTCCTTACTACTATAACACTCAATAATCCTCTTAACACAATCATCCCATCTTTTGTACAAATATACTGATATAAATTCTTTATCCAAATCTTTTGCATAGCGCATTACCTTTCTCACCCATCTTGTTACCTGCCCTTTACTCATAACCCAATTAAATACTATTTTAGCTATTCTTTTATTATCCATAAACTGCAATCTACCAAACATTTTCATTTTACTTTTTGCATCTCTCATATGAAAACTTGACCATCCCATTTCTCCTTGAATTGCCTCCCTTGCTGTCCATACTTCTGCATCCAATGCATGTCTTCCTACTTCCCTTTGAGCTTTTTCTAAATAATCTAATATCTTTTTACTAACATATAATGCATCATTACCATATGTTAACTTATTATTGCACAAGAAGCGCCATCTATAGTCTAATAAAAAAAAGTAAAAATAAGAGGATAAAGGCATAAAATCATGTGCTGAAAAAGGCTTTTTATATATAATTATTAATACACATATTTTATATAGCTAAAATATATATTTTTGTTACTATTTTTTTTAACTACTTATTAATAGATAAAAAGTAAAAATCCTACATTGACCTATATTAATTTTTATAAGTGTTAATGTATGGCTGTAAAATCAAAACATATGACTGTTATGTAGAAACTTTTACTACTATCATACCCTAATGGACATTTCATCCATATACCTTTAACTTGAATACTAAAAACAAATCAAGCAGACACAAATACTACAAATATTATATATTTAATAGAAACAGAGGAAGTATGTCATGAAGGAAAATCTGCAGAGTGAATTGCATTAAGTAATCTCATATAATTTACAGAAATTTAGCATTGAAGTGATAAAAGATAGTGAAAAGATATAACATAGAATAATAAATTACTTATATAACTCTTACTATAATTAACAAAAGGAGCAAAAATGTTCATGTTGTATTCATATAAACAATTCTGCTAAATGTTCAGTAGAAAAGCACAACACATTTTGATAAGTTTAAACATACAAGTTACTTAGAAAAATAGGAGCTGAAAATAAATACAGTTTTGTAGATGAACAGAATAAATTGAACTGAAAAACAATGTTGATAATATTGAAAGTGAAAAATTATTAGATTCTAATATAGATTAATTGGAAGCTCCTTCTCATCCAGTATTGAACTGCGTCTAGCTCTATTGAACAATATTTTACCTAGCTGTTCAATTCCGTTAGAAATTATGACAACATTCGTAATGTAGTTGTCTTTGATTCATATATGGACAGAAATTTTTTTCTAATCTTATTTTTCATTCCCCTTCCTGCCCCCCCCCCCAATCATCCATCTAAAGACTTGGTATGACTAATAAAACAACCAGCATGCAATTGGTTTTATTTCTTTTGATACAGAAATGATTTTCTCTTTACAACTAATTAACTGAATGTTGAAGTTATACCAAAAAGACATAAAGTTAACAATAACAAATTAACTTGATTCATTATTATGACTATAAAATAAAATATTTATGATAAGCTAATTAACTTATATATAAAACCTACACATACCACCATAGTTTATACAGAGGTGTGATGTGATGTGATGTATTTGGCTTCTCCTTAAACGAAGTCAAGCAACTATGCCCAGATAAACCTGTTAGCCACTTTATTTTCCATTCCCCACTCTAAGTCTTCCCATATTCTGCTCCATCCCATTTCCACAACATAATCTTTGTCAACTCTATGGCCTTTAAATCAAAATCCCCCTTACCTTTTCGCAAACCCAGCATAAAAACTACTAACTCACTTTCTATATTGTCACTTTGTTCATACCTATTCTCCCATAACTTCATTATCTGTACCCTTTCTGCTTTCAAGCATTTACATTCAATCAACAGATGCCTAATATTTTCTATACCTTCCTTATACAATTTGCACGCTAAATCACCCATAGTTTTCCATTTACATGTATATTCTCTTGTTGCTAAAGATCCCATTCGAGCCTTAAACAATAAACTACTTTCCTTACTATTATCATAAATTAACTCGCTTCCAATATTCCGTTTACTTCTATATATATTTAAACTCTTCTTACCCTCCGTACTACTTCTCCATCTCTCCAACTCCCTATTTTTTATTAATACTTATATTCTTTTATCCCATTCCTTACCACTATAACACTCAACAATCCTCCTAACACAATCATCCCACCTTTTATACAAGTATACCGATAAAAATTCTTTATCCAAATCTTTTGCATACCGCATTACCTTTCTCACCCATCTTCTTACCTGCCCTTTACTCATAACCCAATTAAACACTATTTTGGCTATTCTTTTACTATCCATAAACTGCAACCTACCACACATTTTCATTTTACTTTTTGCATCTCTCATATAGAAACTTGACCATCCCATTTCTCCTTGAATTGCCTCCTTTGCTGTCCACATCTCTGCATCTAATGCATGTCTTCCTACTTCCCTTTGTACTTTCTCTAAATAATCTAAAATCCTTTTACTAACACATAATGCATCATTACCATATGTTAACCCTGCTACTGCAACTCCCTTCCATACAATTCTAGCTACATCATATTTATTATATGAAAATACTGTTAGTTTCTTTACCAAACCTTTTCTTTTCTTTGCTTCATTTACCAATTTTTTCTCCCATTCAACCAAGCAATTTTCCTGATTACATAAGATGATTCCCAAATACCTATATCTATCCACCACACTTAACTTTATATCCCCCAATAAAAAACTATATCCTCTCTTTCCCCAGTATTAACCATCATTATATTTGATTTTTCTTCACTAAATTTAATCCCCATCTCTTTACCCACCCTTGCACATGTCCTCAACATAATATCCATATCTTCTCTTCTTTCTGCACATAAAAAGATATCATCTGCAAAAAAAGACCCGACAAAGTATATACTCCTTTGCCACCTATTAATGGTATCTCTACCCTCTTCCTAGTCTTTCTATTGCTTTTTCCATTTCACTCAAAAACAACAAAAACAAAATCGGTGACATAGGGCATCCTTGCCTTAATCCCACTACATTTTTAACTTTAACTGATTCTATATCCCCTAATTGGTAAGTATAATAATTATTTTCATATAATTTCTTAATAATATTTACTAAAGCTTCATCCATTCCCAAATTGGCTAATCTTACCCATAATCTATTTCTATTTACTCTATCATATGCTTTCTCTATATCTATAAAACTCATATATAATGATCTACCTGAATTCCTACTCATCTCCATAAGTTGTGTAACTACAAACAAACTATCTCCTATAGGCCTATCTGACCTAAAACCTCCTTGCATTTCCCCCACTACATTATTCTCTTCCATCCATTTTACAACTCTTCCAGCTACCATATATGCGAAAACTTTATATAAAACTGATGTTACTGCTATCGGTCTATAATTATTTAACTTTCTATGATCCTTACCCTTTCCTTTAAATAATAATCTTATTCCTGTATTACTCCAACTACCTGGAAAAACTGTCTTCTGCGCCATCTTATTAAAACATGATAATAACTTTGCTTTTGCTCTATGCCCTAAATTCATTACCATCTCTGCTTCCCATCCATCTAAACCTCTCGCCTTTCCACTTTTCAATCTCTTTCCTGCCTCATTCAATTCATTTTTTGTGAACCTAATATTCCCACTACTAACTGCTTTCATATTTTCTATCACTAATTCCTTCACATCTAACATCTTTTCTATATCCATTACATATCTATTTAAGATTTTCTCTAGCTCGCCTCTAGAGCTACATTCTATTCCCTCATCATCTATTAATACTATCTCTCTTTCCCCTACATTTCTCCTTTTAATATAATTCCAAAATTTTTTACTCCCATCTCTTCCACTTTTACTAATATCCTCCAACAATTTATTATTTAACTTCATCCTCTCTCTATAATTATCCATTTTAGCTAGCTTCTTCTTTTCCAAGTACTTTCCCCATTTAACATTAATATCATTTTCACTTTCTTTATTCTTAATAGCACACTTATATTCTCTGCATGCTTTTTTCCTCTCTTTTACACTTTTACTAACTCTCATTTTTTTATTTTTTTTATTCTTCTTCATATTCTCGATGAAAACCCTATTTGCCACTTTTTCTATTTCATCACACCAGTCCTTATACTCATCCCCAACCAACTGCTCCATGATTTCTTCAACTTTTATTTTATACTCTTCCAACTTATTCTTATCATTCACTCTCCATCCACATCTTTCACTATTATTTTTACCTTTATTTCTATCCTCCATCACATTACTAACCATTTCTATTACAATAAAGTTATGATCACTATTACACACTCTCTCTCTTCATTATCAAACACCTTAATTTTTCGTATTTTATTCATTCCCTCTTTCTCTACCAATACATAATCTATTGTGTGAAATACATTATTCCTAGACATGTGTATTGTCCATCATATACATTTGATAAATTCCCAATGCTCAAGTTTACTCTTTGACAAAATTCCTTCAAAAACTGACCATTCTTATTATCTACATCATCAATTTCTTTAATATGCCCATTCATATCCCCTATAACCATTATTCTCTTCCCCTTTTCTTTAAAACTCTGTATATCCTTAACTAGGCATTCATATTGTACCGGTATAAATCCACCACACTTACTCATACACAGTACCCGAGTTCAAACCCAGCCCACGTTTAGGAATTAGTTCCAAAACGCCAACTGAATTCAAACCCAAACCCCGGTATGACTAACCGATGATGACTTTATAACAGCACGGGGTTATCCCTTTTCTAGCTCAGCTCAGAACATAGACTAAATTCTTACAGTTAATGATAAATAGATTTATTAGACTATAGATACTGGGACGGTCATTTATGTGACGTATATATTTAAGTTGCCAATACAGACAGTAAGTGGCTAAATAGACTTAGAGAGTAATAAGGTGGAGGACACAAAAATTTAGATTAAATAAAGTGTTTAATAAGCAAAATATAAAGCATATAAATATAGTGTTAAATGAGACAAATAGAAAGCATATAAATATAGTGTTATATAATAAAAATAGACAGCATATAAATATAGTGTTATACAGTACGGTAAGACTTCATAAATCCTCTTGTATTTGGCTACTAGATCTTTAGAGCAACGTTTCATTTAGTTGGTGAACAAACTCATGCCAATAGCTGTGTAATTAAATATTTGACGGATGGTTAAGAGAATCAGAGTATTTTAGCATTGAAAACATATTTATCTAAAGAATTTTTATTAACTTATTTTATTTGAATAGGCTCGAGCCGTTACGTAGACGAACAGTTGGAGGTGGTTTTATATAAATACGACATAAAGGATAGATGTACTGGTGGTTGCCTGGATTCAAGAGCCCTACAGTAATCAATTGTGGTGCATTAACGGAATACCGGGCGGCTCGTACTTTGACAAGGCTTAATGCCCCCAAGTAGCTCCGGGACACGACAACCAGCCGGGGTCATTTCGAACCCCGGTGATCCAAGAGATTACCGGGAAAGAAAACTGCTTTCATTCCCCTATGGTAGAATGGCGAGACGCTAACTTCAGCGAAGGGAAGGCATTGCCACAGACATCACGGACGAGAACTTGAAGTGGATTTTTAAAAGAAATTATATAAAACCTGGAATCTATTTGTCTGTTTCTACGCCACAGGCTGAGGTCCATATCCCAATAAAACATAGCGGGATTAAACTGACGGTGAAAACAATAATTAGTTAATTTTACTCTGAAACTCCGGACCCTTCAGGTTGACAGGCGGTAGCGATAGTATCATTTTATACAAAGAGTTATTTCTCGTGACATTAATATAACACTGTGAAACCATTTTATATATTTGAGATTAAACCTTAGATTGCAATGATATGACAACTTAACATAAAATAATAAAGTGATTTAACATTTACCAACTCGGAATATGAAAGAATATTTAAGTTAAAAACGAAATTACTTTTAAAATACTTTGATCATTACGGTACACTAGTTTTACACGGAGTTGGAAATGTTACTATTGGCATCGTTTGTTTAGGGAATAAGCAACATAAAAAAAATATAAATGCATTCATTTAAATTATTATTACTATTAATTACAAATGTTATAAATTATTTCTAAAGACTAGAGCGGAGGATTTAAAAGAAAAGAAAATTTACTGACAGGTTAAACAAAAGCATTATAAATGATATAAAAACTTACATATGATTTACTTGATTGATAACATTAAGCACGGAAGAAAGTTAAAGTTCGTGTAACACAGTTACTCTTCTTTCTTCATCCTGCTTGGCTTGTGACGAACGTAGGCGCGCATTTTGAAAGTTATTTGCAAGGCATAGTTAATTTTGAGATTGGAAGTTGGAAATTGTGAGTTACGTGAAACATGATCAGACAGCGGCATGAAGATCCATATTGGCAGGGCAGAGACCAGCTCCTGGCACTTAGCCCATCAACATTTTGGCTTACCGGTGAACTTCTTAATAAGATATTTGAACTATTCTCAACTGCTGTGCTACCTCTCTCGAACACGACCAAAGTTAGAATGAATGTTTTTCTGTAAAATAGCCACTGCTGACCTTTCCGATTTGTTTTTATTTTAGGCTCCGCCTCCTTTCCAGCTTGACCAACAATCAATTTATCTGTTTTTAGCAATCTTTTAATTTAATACGTTATTTTCAAATTGACATAGTAATTACATATAAAAATTCCTTACTAATTTTGAATACAACTTAATTGCTTTGTACATTTGTGCAATTAGATTTTAATTAAAACACTGATCAAAGGAATGTGACTTTTGATCAGTATTTTTAAATGACTTTATACAATTTTAAAAAACTATAATTTAAACAAATACGCCCGCACTGAAACTTTAAATTAAATGATACAAATTCACAAACCACGCACACACAAATATTATTTCATGGTTTGTGACATTTATATACGGGATCTTTACATATTTATTTATAACTATAAAATACATAACTAAATTTTATTATAATTTGAAATAGACAAAACCTCACTGCGGGCGAATAGTAGTTTGAATTACCGTACATGAAAACACCTGAAACAAAGATCGGTTCTCCGATCTGTCTGTTTCAATATATACTATTGTTCCACTCCATTACAGTTTGACTATCTCCAGTGGCGATATACACTATAGCCACCATCCATTCTTGTCTACCCAACCTTACTTCAAACCACAAATGTTCTTGACATTTAACAGTATTTAAATTTTTTTTCGATATAACACCTATACCACCACCCCTTTTTTCTTTTTCTTTTCTGTTTATACCCTGCCATACTACCTCTTCCAAAATAGGTTCTTCTTCTTCTCTTAGATGAGTTTCCACTACTGCTAATACCTCAAGCCCTTCATTTTCAATTGCTTTATTTAATTCCAGCCATTTTTCTGGTCTCCTACCACCTTGCATATTCAAAAACCCCAATTTTAACAATTTCTTCTTTCCTAACTACTCTTTTATAAATTCTTTTGCATCCTTCTTCTCCATTACATTTATAACAAACTTTCTTACCACTAATCTTACAAAACCATTCCCTCTCCAGAGGTTAAACTTTTCATATAGTAGCGCCACAAGTCCAAGCCAGGATAATCAATGGATGCAAGAAGGTTTGTGCATAAAATCCCTATCTAATGCCTACTCATCCAATATTCCCAGACTAGTTTCTACCTTGTAGCTTTCATCAGTGAAGGGCTTTGGATCTGAGAGCACTGCACCAAATCTTAGGATCTAATGCAACTCTCCAGAAGTCACCTTTTATCTTAATAGCTAACTATAAAGCTTTGACGGCAAAATGAAAACACAGTATTGATAGGAATTTTGTGCACAAACTTTCTTGCATCTGTTGATTACTCTGGCTTGCACTGGTGGTGCTACTGTATGGATAGTTTATCCAGTGATGATATCCAACCGGTTCACACCGGTTCACGTGAACTGGTTCTTAAAATTAAAAAAAATTAGTGAACCGGTAAAATAAATTTTATTATTATCCTAAAAAAGAGTTGAATTACCAAATTACTTAATTATTTCCAACAATAAATCTAGAACATTATTTGTATTTTTTTTTTTTGTTACATCTAATGTAACAATGATTCTTTTTGAACAGACTGGGTTCAAAATGCTTTCCCCAGAATAATTCGACTATACGATATTGCACTTGGAATGTGTGATATGCGCGATGAAATTTGAATGATTAAGAATTATTCTTCAAGAAATAATTCACAACAGTTTTGTTTTAAGTAATTAAATCCATTATTTATCGCATTTCAAAATAGTTTCTTTAAAAGTATACAAATAAATAGTGTTATTTTATTAGTGATAAAGGAACCCAATTTTAATTTTTACACAAAGTAAGTAAGAAATTAATTAACTATTAGTTTACTTATATTTAACAGAGGCAATTATTAAAATTAAGAATTAGAAATAAATTTGGCACAAATGTATTTATATATTACCATAATTTTTTTAATGACATTTACTCTTGCTGAAATTATTTTACTTTAAAGATAAAATAACTTCATTCAAAAAGACCTATCATTGTGAAAACAAACAATAACATAAAACCATTGTTCAAATGATTTTGTTATGCCGGCGACGTTGTTTTAAATATTTATTTAACTTTTATTTTTTATTTAAATACTTTATTTCTTCACTTATATATTTATCATGCAAGATTTGTTTTTATTTGATTAGTAAATTTAATGGATGATCAACTGTAGTAAGTTTATAGTACATTATTTTCATTTAGTTTGCAATATCTGATGTAACGGTGCGTCTTTTTTTAACAATAAGTTCAACATATTTTTTCTAGAATAACTTGTCAAGATGATAAATATAACAATAACTTTGGCTCGTCAAGTGGCATGACTCGTTTTCAAATATTTTTTTTCTTTTTCTTAATATTTTATTTTAGTTTTATGATTTGTTACAACTCATTACTATTAAAAATCAATTAATTAGATGGTTTTTTTTCTAAGGCCAATGTAACACGAAAATATAATAAAAATAAACCCTTCACAAGAAATGAAACGAAAATGCCAAACAATACCAGATTCCTTCATAAAAGATCCAAAAACTGATACAGAATCGAAAACGATAGTAAAGGATGATATTTTGAATCAAGTTTTGTTTTCTGTTTCTTTTGATACAACAGAAAATAATGTTGACAACACAAGCTGTCCAGTTCCGAAAGTACAAAAGATGCATATAAAATAAATGTAGATAGTGACCTTTCTGGCTGCTGGAATATGAAATAAGCCAATGAATTCAAATAAAAATATTGTGGTTTACTTATTATTGAAAAAAAACTTGAGTGTGATAACTATATCAAAATCGAGTCAATAAAAGTAAAGGCAGCTTATGTGTCAAAAGAATAGAGAAGTAATATTGTTCCAAGTGGAAAAAATAAAATGATTCCACAAGCCTCTCTTCAAAAAACAATAAAGGAACACTTTTCATCAAAAGCACACCAGATATGTGTCATGCAATTGAAAGAAAGTGCAAAAAATGCAATTTTCAAATTCATAAACAAACAAAGTTCATGAAAAGTTTATGAGCTCTATCTGTAAAATTTTCAGTACGGTTTGCACTTTAGCAAAATGAAACTGACCGTTTTCTAATATTGAACATTTGATAGAATTATAAAAAAAGAATGGATTAGATATGAGAGTGAGGCTTCATTCTCAATTTCTGGCTGTCAAAATTGTCGAGCATATTGAAAAATACATTAAAAAGAAAGTGTTTAGAAAAATAATAGATCAGAATTTAAAGATATGTTTATAATTAATGAGGCATCAACAATATCATGCAAACCAGTCCTTATCATTTTTATTAAGGTTAAAGATGCAGATTTCTCACCAACAATTTTTGTAGATTTAGTGGAATTACAAAACAAAGATGCTGAAACCATTTACACTGCTCTACTACAAAATCTGCACTCAGTAGGATTTGATAATCCATATTTGAAGAATAATTTGATTGGATTTTGTTCAGATGGAGTAATTGTGATCCTGGGAAGGTTGTCAGAAGTGAATGTTAAAATAAAAAACCACTATCCTAAGATTATTATCTGGCATTGTTTGAGTCATCACCTTCAGCTTGTGCTGGAGTATTTTATCTAAGACATAAAGCAAATGAATCACTTTACAGCATTTATTAATGAAATATGTAAAATCTTCCATCAGTCTAATAAAAACCAAATGGCATTGAATAAAATTTCAATCAATTTGGGAATTAGAAATTTTAAAAATTGTAGAGTTTTTGACCCAAGATGGGCAGCATGCCGTCATAAAACAGCAGTTGCAACATGGTGAGCCTATCCATCACTATATGATTTTTTTTCTACTAATAAAAAATTTTCTGAAATGGCTAAACATTTTGCCAACAAATATTTTATGAGATCTAGCTTTAAGAATCAATATTTTAGAAGAAATTGCTTTGTTGGTGGATGCTATTCAAGGAAGAAGTGTAAATATATTGCATCTGAACAATTGATTAAGAAAACAATTAAAGCATTTGAATATCTCAGAGAGAAGAGTGGTAGTTATGAAAAAATAATAAATGAAACTATCTCTTCTAAGTAATTTCTGCATATTAATTTTGTTGAAGACAACAAATGAGTGAGTCGGCCCCACCAACAATTACTGAATGTAGTGATAACAAATATGGAATTAAGATTAATGGATTGTAATAGCATACATAATAATATTCAAGATAGAAATCATAAAATCCATCAATTACTTAAAATTGTGAAGCCAGATGCTTGGAATCTGGAAAAAGCTGTAGTTCTCTGGAAAGAATTTGAAGAGAAATTATCAAATTTTACAAAGCATTTCACCATGAGATTTCAGTTAATGATGTCCGTGATTATGTTGAAAATGTTTTGAGAAATCACCAGAAACATGTTGAATATGAAACTATCCAAAGAGCTAAAAATATAATTAAAACCAAGGCTGAATGAAGGTTTTCTGTGGTGAACACAATTTATTCAGATAAAAGAAATCACCTTGAAGTGAAAAAAGTGGCAAATTCTTCTAGTAATAAATTGGATAGGTCTTCCATTAGATCACTGGATTGCAGTGACTCAGTTCAAGTTTGGCTAAGAAATCACAATTCAGCTGATGATGCTATAGTCAAAAAGCATCATCAACCTGAAGAGACATATGATGTGACTAGAATGTCACTATGGAAATGTCTTGCCAAATAAATAAGTTTTTTTTCCAATTATAAAAAGGGTTTAATTCTTTTTTAATTCCATAAGTGAGATTACAAAGTATATCATAGTGTGCATGTGCAAGGCAGCACTTTTTTGTGTAGGGGAGGGGGGCATGCAAAATTTCTGAGAAGTCGCCAAAAATTTTTAGGCATGAAACCAAGAAGTGATTTGCTTCCATGCTTAGAAAAAAGAAAAATAAACAGAATAGGTTCTTAAATACAACCTACTTTTAGAGGAACCGGTTCTTGGAAATTTGGAATATCATCACTGAGTTTATCTTCTGTGTAAACAGCTTATGTAAGCATAAGAAATGGTGATCATGTGATGTTTAATGGTTTTATCACCATAGTTTTTTGTGAACTTACCAATCAACAAAATTCAGTTGTGAAAGTGTGTTTGCTTTTTCTTTTAATGACTCTTTAATTACAATTGCATTTTTATTCCTGTGATAATTTATTTTGTTTTGCTTAAATCTAAACGTTATGCGTAATAAATCTTAAAACAACAGCAACAACACAATGAACACAAATTGGATGGAGAGTGTGGAGTAGATTGAAGCCCGTCCATTCAAGTATGAAGATTGACTATCTTAATATATATCTGAGCACTTATAGCATATATGTGTAGAGATGGTAATCTGGACCAACTGATGATCGCTGGTTTAGCATGAAATACATATATTGTGTTGCTGGTTTAGCATGAAATACATATATTGGTGATTATTTATCTTTTCAACATATATGTGTTCAAGTTTATCAGTGTTATGAGATAGTGTGGAGAGTGGTGGGTAGTGTGAAAGTCTGTGCTCATATACCCTATATATTACATATATAAACACAGGTATATAATAAGCCTGTGTGTTTCAGTTATTACATAGTAGAGATGTCTGCCCATCCTTTGTATTAAATGGATTATGTCCTGTGTATGAGGGGTCAGGTTGACCTTAGGTCAACATGGGTGTGACAAGAATGGCTTTAGGGTGGCCTTTGAGCATTACATCATCAGATTTTCAATTGGATGGATGGTTGAACAGTTGGAGTGTGGAGTGGATTGAAGCCTGTCCATTAAAGTATGAGGATTGGCTATCTTAATATATATCTGAGCACTTATTGCATATATGTGTAGAGATGGTAATCAGGACCAACTGATGATTGCTGGTTTAGCATGAAATACGTATATTGGTGATTATTTATCTTTTCAACATATATGTGTTCAAGTGTATCAGTGTTATGAGATAGTGTGGAGAGTGGTGGGTCATGTGAAAGTCTGTGCTCATATACCCTACATATTACAAATAATATGATTAAAAATCTAGTGGATTTAATGATATCAAATTTTCCACTTAAATTCGGTATTAATGATGTTATTTTCTCCTATAAATAAATAATTAACTGAATGACTTTATTCCTTGGATGTTCATAAGAAGTTTGGTAACCAAAAATGCTAGAACAGGAATAGATCCAAAGATCTTAGACTTCAGAATAGGATACTCTACCAATGCACAACTATGTAGAGTATTTCATCTAAATACCATAGGTATATCACGTGAATGACAAAAAATAGGAAAACACAGATAAATGCAAATGTTAAGCTCTCTAATAGAGCCAAAATGAAATATAATGATGATATGAATCACATTAATTATAAAATATTAAACCAGAGTCTAGTAAAAAAACCATATAAGGATGAACACATCAAAATAGCAAGAGAAAAAATTAATAGATATTGTAACCAGAATGCATGGAGAAAAGAAGCTTATAAGGTCTTAATAAACAACAGGTACAATTAAAATTGGATTCTGTATGATCGTTTTAAACAAGACAATTCAAAATAAATTATAATAATTCATAGAGAGAAAAAACAACTAAAAATTCAAACCAATTAATAATCTCTCACAGAATGAATAAGTTCATGAATCAATGCAAAAAGGGTACAAAATGGCCTTTACTTTTGGATTTGCCTCACATGCCCCTAATCATCACCATCATCATTTCCGACTATTATCAATCCATTACAGGATGGTCTCTCCAAATTCAATCCATCTTCCCCAATCCCTAGCCTCTCTTCTCTATGTCACCCCAGCACAATTCCTTATTTCATTTATATTATAAACTGAGATTTATTTGTAAGTTTCTGACGATAGTATTGTAATTGTAAATACGTTAGTCAAGCTTTGGTGGCCTAGTGGTTAGCATAGCTGCCTTGCAAGCAGCTGACCCGGGTTCGTTTCCCGGTCAACGCATTTGGCATATGAAAAAAAAATGTAAATACGTTGGGCTATTTCCATCATCTAAATATTATTAATAGTTAAATATATTTAAAAGTTTAAATAGTTTGAATTTTTCAAAAATCATAAAGGAAATAAAACACATATAATTATAATTACATCACTCATATAATTATTACATATGAAGTTATTTCTTGAGTACTTACTATTTCAATATATAAATTAATGATAAGATATATTTCTCTGATCAGAGAATTCTCTTTTTCATTTTAACACCATTGTGAGAATAAAATTTTATTTGGCTAAAAATCAATATTTTATCATACTTTTAATATTTAATATTATAAATTTATGTTAATAGTCGTCTTAAATGAGTACTTCCATGCAATTAAGTTTTAATTTGTTATTATGAAATTTATGTTTGACGATCAATTGAATTTATTTTATCTGGACCATTAATTTTTTTGCAGTCAAATCAGCCATAAAGTAATTAATTCTGTTAAAAATTAGGACAAATATTTAATAGATCTATTAAATAAAAAGGAATAAACAGTATTTAAATTTGCCTCATAAATCATTTTATGCAAGTTAGTTATTTATACAGCATATTAATAACAATATTATATATATAGTAGGTGCTCCTGGGCAGTATTTTTTATAGCGGCTACATTTCTTTAATCAGCTTAAAACATAATTATTTAATATTTATGATTAGAAAAAACATTCCCTCACCCTTCACAGCTAAACCGCAGAAATTTCTTGGATTTGCTTTTAATCTTGCTCAGTTTGCAATGAAGAGAGAGGTCCAAAATTCAATCATATTAGTAACTAACAGAGTAGTTGGTTCTCTACAGAAAGTATATATGTCTCTTCATTCCAAGACAGCTCTTTTGAACATGTTGTTATTTCCAAGGATTACTTATTCCATGCCTTTTATTAAATTTACAGCTAAATTCATTTGGTGGTATCAATTCAATTTGTTCTAAGCTACTATGGAGGTAAAGACTGTAGCAATTAGCCTCAGAAAGACGCACACACCTACAAGACTAAGTGGTCTTGGGCTGCATTCACTGAAAGTGTTTAGACTCCAGCGGGCCTTCAACTTATTTTTGAGACTGAATCATTTTATCCCTCAAGAATTTTATTTAGTTGATGTTGATCCTACTGATACCCCACCTCCAACAATGAATTGCTGGTTGGCTGAGTTATCTCATTAATGAAGCAATAGTGCCTATTAATTCAAATCTTAACTTGACAATATTTAATCTGTTGAAAAAGTTCAGATGGTGGGGCCTGGAGCCAAAATATTTTGATTTCCTGGTTAAAATAAATTTAAATACTCTACCTATTTGTAGTTTTTTAACAAGAAACCGTGGATTTACTTTTATTGATGATCTATGTGGTTTATGTCACAGAGATGAAGATACGATTGAACATATTTTTGGTGAATGCAGTTATCTGCAAATTTGTAGATAATTTATTAGCTTTATTTATAAACATAAAGCTCATTGATACATGTATTGATACAAGCAATTAAAGCGGGAGTTTTTGCTGACATTAGAAGTGTCACTTTTTTAAATATAGTTTATGGCTAACTCGATGTGATATTATTTTTAATTCGAATTGTACAGATCCTTTGAAGATTATAATTAGAAAAATCAGAATGATTAAAGCAAGAGACAATAGAATATCATCACAAGATTTATTTAATAGCACATGGGAACTTATTGACATTTGAAGACCAATTTCTACCTATAGAACTTTAATTTGCATATTGTTTTTATTATACAATATTATGTACGTATTTATTTATTTTTTGGTTTAATAAAGTTTGTTTTTGATAAATAAAAAAAATGTTTTAAATTTAATTTAAAATTATAAAAAATTAATAATAGAGAAATGATGAAAAAATTGAATTGATAAAGAATTTTCTAATCAATGATATTAGCATCAAACTATATTCTTGTTCTCTAGGGGTCGCTGTGCACTATTTTTAATTATTGTAAGCTTTTAAACAGATAAGTTCAGTGTTAAAAAAATTAATTATTTAATATTTAGTTTAATTAAAAATTATAACAATTATAGTACTTTCATGAACTAAAAAGGTTATTCACTTTGCATCTGCGATTGGTAAATTATGTCAGGATCTTTTACTGACAGTCTTTTATTAATTAAATGGTTTTGAATTAATGCCATGCTATTCCTTGAATTTCTTTGGGTTTATGCATTTTCATATTTATTTCAGAGCAAATGCCTAGAGTTTATATTTCAGAGGGCAGGTCTAGAGATAGGTTGATGAAATCTTTTATAAAATAAGAATATAGATATACATTTGTGTTTAAATAAAGTGGATTTGAAGTTAAACCGTATTATTTTGCATTACTTCACAACATTTCGACAAAATAGCATCCACCATTGTCAAGGATTAAGTCTTTAAAAAAACCCCATTAGATCTCAAGTAGTAATGAGATGGAGAAGTAAAGAATTAGATTGAGCGTGAAGTAGTTGAGCATTCAGAATATGTGGATTAGCAAATGTTTATTTTCTTCACTTTCACCTTTAAATGATTTCAAGTTTATATTAGAAGAGATAAAATAATTGGGCTCCAGAAGTCTGGAATACTGTGTTATTAAACCAGATATTTAATGCTTGTTACTAATAAAATAAATATCAAAGAAATTGTAAAAGACCTAGAAAGAGACCGCATGTGAGATGGATGGATTAAATAGGAAAGTGTGCTGAGGAGATGTGAAGAAGAGAAACTAAAGATCGGAGACAATGGATTGAGCTTGGAGAAACCTTCATCCTGCAGTGAATCGATAATGGTTGAAAATGATAATAACGATGTATAAGTATGAGTATTCCACTTTAGATTTTTAAAAAACAAATATTTCAGGAAAAAAATAACATTTTTTTTTATTTTAAAAGTATCAGTATTGTTGCATCACTGAGATTGACAAACATTTGTTTGTGCACACATATATGTGGTTCTACATTGTCTTGTTAAAACAAAAAAAAAATAATGTTTATTACTAATAATATAAATGTACATATGTATAAAGATAAATATTTCATTTTATATTTTTAAAAAATAAATGTTCAAGAATTAAAAATAACATTTTTTTTTTCATATGTCATAAGTCAAAGCATTGACCAGGGTGCAAACACAGGCCAGCTGCTTGGAAGGCAGCTATGCTAACTACTAGGGCATTGACGCTTGACAAAAAATATTTTTTAATTTAAACTATTTTTTTCACATCTGATAATTTGTTTGAAAGCAGCAATTCTGAATAAAAGAGAAAATAGCTGAAATACTTCAAATTTTTATTCTCATTTTCCTTCTATATTAATTAAAATATTGAAAATGTATAATAATGGAGAACATATTTAAAATTATTTAACGATGTGCTGAGTTTGATATTTCACTGTTAGGAATCTCTGCATAGTATTGTTAATTAATTGTAAGTTTATAAATAGTCGTTTTTTTACTCAGCTTAAAAAAAATAATTATTTGATATTTACGAGAGAAAAAAATATGTTAAATGTAATTTTAAATTATAAAAATTTAACAATGTGAAATTGATAAAAATTTCTGATAAATAACGTTAGCATCAAAATATCAAAAATAAAATCAAATCTATATTCTTGTTTTCTAGAGGCTTCCAGTATAGTATTTTTAATTACTATGGTTTGGTTTATTCAGCTTTAAAAATATTAAAAATTTATATGAGGAAAAACCATCTACGTAAACACACTTTCAGAACTTAAATATTGACATGGCATCGGCACTAAATGAATAGTGATAGTATTTATTTCCAATTTGATTCCATATTTTAACATTTTTTGGTGGAAATTTGAGTTATAATTCAACAATTTATTTCAATATATTATGATTTAATAAATTATACTTGATTTACTGGAAATATAAATTTATAAACAAAAAACATCCTAAAAAATCATATTCAAATTTGAATACGTAATGAAAACAAAAACTTTTTTCTTACTGGGTGACTCTGGTAATGCAAATAAAAAAAGGTAAAGTAATGAAATCTTGGATGATTAAATTTCATTTCTAAAGCCTGAACAATTTACAGTTAAGTTATTGTTAAGCTATAATATTCCATTATAAAATTTAAAATTGCATTTATAATTATTAAATTACTAGAAATGTACCCAACCTATGGAAAATTGTTATTTTTGTAAAAAAATTTTAAAATTGATTGCTTTAACAATTTTTTTTTGCTTTGCAAAATTACTTGCTTTGAATAAAATGCTCGTAATCAAATTAAGATTCGTAAATATAAGGAAGGAATTATTTCCTTTGTGTAAAATGCTTTGTAAAAAAAATACAGTATATTAATGGCAGAATTACATCCTTTGCATATGTTTCTTAATAAAAATTGTGAATTATTAAATACAATGGGTGGAATTATTTCCTATGTATAAAATCCTCATAATATTAATTACGGTTTAGTTAGGAATAGTTATTTATTTATAAAAACAAATGTAAAGTTTTTTTGACTTTTCAATTGTAAATTTGACAGCAAGTGACAGTCTTACAGAGAAACATTTAGAGATTTTATACATAAGATTACAAAAATTCCACACGATAGTATTTGTCAAAGCCTTACTAAATATTGCTTCATTTTAATCGTTACGGTAAATTTTTTAACTATATTTTTAATCGTAAAACATGCATGAATAAAATCTACATGTAATTAAAAATATTTCTTTTTTAATAATTATTATACAAACACTTTGTAAAAATAATCACAAATATTTAAATAGTTTATGGAAGAAAATATGCAATTTTTTTGTTCATTGCTAACAACAATGGAAAAGAAGTTTACAACAAGTAGTTTTGTTATTGCGCTTTCAAAGAATCTAATCAATGATTTCAGCTTGTTTGTAGTACTTTCCTTATAGAATACAGATTTTTTTGAACTAATGAATCAATATTTACTTTACTTTTATTTTCTACTGTCAAATAAATGTGCAACCAACAAAATAATATTATATATAGCTGCAACAGAACAACCCCCTTCCCTAAAATGACAGTAACACTGTTAAATAGTCCGTAATCAGCTCCTCAATTAAATAATGTTTTGACTTAATATATACTACAAAAATGTTTTCTACTTGACATTATCTTTATGGTTTATATCATGCAAATTAGAAAGTAATAACTTATAAGTCAAAAAGAGATATTATTTGAATTTTTTATTTTATACCAAGTAAAAGGAACAAGAGATATTTTACTGATGATGCTAGGCGTATGTGGTACCCTATTTACATTATATTTTCATAAATTTATCAACTTCGATCTCTGGGCATGTATACCACTTGTTCTTGTTACTCAATATTCTACAGTGTGCACTAAAATTTCAAGTATGAACAACGCTAAGACTAATTTATCTCATTATTTTCATCAATGAGTTTCCCCTATTAAAAAAAAATAGCATATACAAATGTAGTACTTCAAACATTATTGTATATTCCATTCATAAAATCCCATCCATCACCAAGGATTAACTTTGCTTAACCTTTACAGTAGACAGAATTTAAATAAGCGATTTGTGCATTAAGAATGAAATGGATAGCACTTTTTAACACCCTGTTTCAATAGATTATTGCTAAAGGAACTTAAAAGCATACATAACATTATTAATTGAATTCCTCGAAGCTTCGCTGAATATTATCATGCATAAATCCCATGTCTTTAAACTTTTCCAGACATTTTAAAATAAAACTCCCTACTGTAGTCTAGTGAATTTTGAAGTGGTTTATTTTTTGGCTTTACTTTTCTAAGAGTAAAATTATTTGAATTTATTATCACTTTGATCATATACATCATGGCTTGGAAAAATATATATTAATTTTAGTATGCTAATCCAATGAATATGTGCATCACAGATAAATCCATATATTGTAAAATTATATTTCAACCCTGTGACACTGGACATAAATACATATAATCAGAAAAAAAACGTAGATTATAAATAATACAAAAATATACAATAAATTTGCAGAGATGGATTTCATCATCACCATCATCATCAACCATTATCAATCCACTGCAGGATAAAGGTCTCTCCAAGTTCAATCCATCTTCTCCAATCTTTAGCTTCTCTTCTCCACACCACCCCTGCACACTTTTGTATTTTATCCATCCATCTCACATGTGGTCTCTTTCTGGGTCTTTTACAAACTCTTGGAATCCCATTTAAGATTTCAAATGTCCATCTATTATCATCTCTTTGAGCAATATATCCAGCCCAACTCTACTTCAGTCTTTAATTTTTTTCAATGAGGTCAGTAATACCTGTTTGTTCCCTTACCCATATATTGTGTTTTTGATCTCTTCTTGCTACTCCCAACATGCATCTCTCCACACTTCTTTGAATGGCATGAAGTCTCTGAATTGCTCCTCTATTAAGTGTTCAAATCTCAGATCCATAAGTAAGAACTACTAAAACATATTTATTAAAACCTTCCTTTTCAATCACATAGGCATATTTCCTTTTAATATCAAGTTATTTCTACCAAAAACACTCCAACCAAGTTTAATTCTATGATTAATTTCATCCATTATGTTTCCATCTGTATTAATAATCTGACCAAAGTATTTGTAACTGCTAACTTCTTCTAACTCATCGTAATCAATCTTTATTTTCATCTTTTGAAAAAATCCACTAAATATTACTTATGCATATATATATTTATAAATACACATGCATTTCAAGAATGAATCTTGTATGGAAACAATTTGATCTGACTTTCTGCAAGAAAGTCAATAATAATTACAAAAAATGGAAGCATTACTTTTTAAGACGTTCTATATGGTATTTGTTTATTTATTTATTAATTTTATGATAAATAGTTTGATATATAGATATTAAAATTTTGTTATATATACATTGGAAATATATATATATATACTAACAGCATCTTGCAAGAAAGTTACATATAAATAATTCAGAAATAATTTTAGAAATACATTCAAAATCATTTTTGAAAATTAAAAAAAAATAATTATTAAAAAAATGTTCCATATGTACTATTTTCTATTGTTAATGTAAATTAAAAATATAACATTGAAGAATATCTGAGATTTCTATTCTCAATTAACGTTTTCATTTCCAATAAATTAACTTTCTGAAATAGGACTGATTTTAATTTCCTGTTTCTAGTTAAACAAAATATTTAAGATATATTTTTAAAAACTGTTGTAAATGTATATTTTGTAAGCAAGATATAGATTACAGCTACAACCTCGTATGTGAAAATTATTTTTATGTTATTTTGTCTAATGATCATCATCGATTTGAATCCACAACTTTAATAATAAAACAACTATTTATTGTGGTGTTCTTAAAAAATTTGCCATTTCGTAATATTATTGACACCATAAAAACAATGTCATCTCATGAAACATGATGAAATTCATGATAAGAAAATAATTTTGTATAACTACTATTTATTATGGAATTAGAAATATATTAAAACTATGACTTACCTAATATTTATTCAATAATTTGTTAAAATAACCTAGAATACCTTGATACATTAAAAAAAATTTTTTTTCATTGCAAATTATAAACAATCCAGGGAAAAAAATACAAATTTTATTTTAATTATATACAATAACAAATTGCATTAAAAAATATGTTATTTAAAATAAATTTGCTTAACTAATTTTCATTCAATATTCTTGTAGCAATAGAAATTATTCTCTCCACAAGACAAAAATATCTCTCATTAGAAGTAAAAGTAATACTGGCAAAAAAATATTAACATTTTATTTAGTAAACAAATAAAATAAATTTTGAATATATACAGTGAATAAAATACAATGAAAATTAATTTTGAAAATGGTTACATTTACTAAAAAAACAACCTAATTACTTATTCAATAAAAAAAATCATTATTTTATGTAAGGCTTTTTTTTTTTGTAAACATAAACAATATTGACAAAATATAATATTAATATCATCTATATTCTTTATTACTTTTTACAATGCGTTTTTACAATTCACTGATAGTTTCGATTGCCCCAGCAACCTTCTTTGGAACTATAACAAACGCAATACAAATACATGAATACAAATATACATGAACATATAATTTTACATTATATGTATATACTGTAACGTTTTTCACATTTTGCTAGACCTTCAATTACGAACTAGAATGTGTGAGTTATTCAAGATATGAATGAAAATATTTCATTCATATTTCTAAAAAACATAGCTATATTTCCTGATTAAATCGGCCTAAGATTAATTAATATTATGATTAGAATTCCCGACAAAGTTAGTTTTAATTTATAAGAGGGTGTCATAGTCCTAACTTCCTCGTATCCCATAATTTTGATGCAAGCAACTAAAAAAATCAGGATTATGATTTCCCGTAACTTTATTTTCAGAGAATATTTCTCCCAGGCTTAATTAATAACTATTGGCAAAGATAAATCAGACATTTAAATTTTAATAAACTAACCTTAATAATGCACAATGAAGAATTGATATTAGAAATAAATATTTTATTCCAACAAATTAAAATATTTAAAGATAAATTGTTAAACAAAATTGGAAAGCATCTGGATGCTAATTCAGATAATAACGATCAATTAATTACTATAGCTCATATTACACTTAGATTTCTTAGGCCATAAACGAAAGTCTCCTGAATAAAAAAAAAAAATGTCTTATTGGGATTATATTATAAGTTTATATTTGAGAATGGTTTGCAAACACTTAATTTAGTCAAAATCGTGAATAATTAAATCTTAGCTTACTGGTAAGTTTAGCGAGTTTATGTAGATTGTTGATTATCATTGCATGGTTTTTCATGAGAGGTAGAATGAGTTTGTGGCCATTGGTTTTAACTTGTTCTTGGTCCATCCTAAGATTAGTCACAAAAGCCTTTCTGGGATTGATGTCTTCATGATGAACGATGTCGGCAAAAGCTTTGGTCTGCTCCTGCATGACAAATTATTTCAGCATAAAGTGGTCATGGATCTTTCATGATGCAGGACCAGCCAAAAGAAAAACAGACAAGACAAGACCCTGATTGCATTGGTATTCTTCTTTTTATACCCGAGGTCTGGTTTTCAGACTTCTATGCATACTTTTATCTTTGTTTTATCATAAAATATAAGTCAATAATCTTGTACATTTATTTTATATTTTCCAACTACAAATTTTTTTTTTTTTTATACAAATTCCTTCCGCCATCTTTAATTAGCTTTAAAACTTTGATTGTAATCCACATGTGGAATTCTCTTTCTTTTAGTTTATCTGGATTAGCAATCTGCATGTCTTTTATTTTTCCAATTTTAACTTTTATTTTTAATTAAAGTAATAATATAAAACAAAATTATCTTTCATTGTATGTTTTAAAAAATAAATTATACTAACTTAAAAAAAATTAAAAATGGGTCTTTTAAAATATTTTTAAATTTACTTTTTTTAGCTTTTAAATATCTTACCAAATGCCAATATATTTGTACCATATATAAATAAATGGTACAATACATATATTCTATCTTATAATCATTATTTATATACCCACATATTTCTTCATATAGCTCTCTATATAATTATTACTTTATATATTATATATTTTATTCTTTTTATATTCTATATTTATCAATTAATACTTCCTATAATCATATATATATATGATTTTTATTTCATTTATTTTATATTTTATTCTTAGTAATCTTTTAAATATTTAATTCTAACATTATATATTCATACTTTTACATTATTATTATTCATTATATTAACATTCAATGTATATAATTTTCTTTAACCACTAACATTATTTTGTAATATTTTTTTAACATATTTTTATATCTACTTTAAAAAAGAGAGCTATATGTTGATATATGTGGTTACATAAATAATGATTATAAGATAGAATATATGCATATAATGTAAAATTATATGTTCATGTATATTTATTTGTATTCATGTATTTGTATCGTGTTTGTTATAGTTCTGAAGAAGATTGCTGGGGCAATCGACGAAACTGTCAGTGGATTGTAAAAATGCATTGTAAAAAGTAATAAAGAATATAGATGATATTAATATGGTAATGATAAAGTTAAATATTAACAAAAAAAGGGAGAAATGTATTCACTTACATTATTAATTAAAGCTGTCGATAATCACTTCACATTATATTTATTACTGCAATTAGATTATATTTTTGCAATTAAAAAATGCCAGACTGCTTTCTGAAATATGATAGTACAGCAAAAAAAAAAAAAACCCCAACAAAAATACTGATAATATAATAAAGTGCACCAAATGTAAATTAGAAAATATACATTGTATTATCTAAAATCGATTTGAATCATTACAGTATGTTATCCATTCCCTGTAATAAATCAGATTGATCAACCTTAAATTCAATATTCATGAATCTAAAGGTCCATTTTCGATTCCCGTAGTATTGCTGTTATTGGTCAGACCAGCAACACTTGAAGAGAGATTAATACCATGTGCAATATTGTGTTGTGGATTAACTTGCATGATTTTATTAACAGCTTAATTTAATATGTTCGAATAAAGTTTTTCTAAAGACGCTTAACAATTAATATTATATGTTGGAAATAATCCAATAAATAATTAATAGTAAAATATTATCATAACAAACTTTCAGACAAATATTAAAGTTTAAGTTCCTGATCATTTGATTAACAATTAAGATATAAACTCTCAGTTAATATGATATGTGAATTTTTTTTCTACAGTACAGGCTTTTTCATACCTGTTAAGTACTTATATATATATATATATATGTAATATATAGGGGGTTTGAATTCAGACTTTTACACAACCCTCAACCATCTATGCTATCTCATATCACTGATACACTTGATCACACACACGTCGAAAAGATAAATAATCAATATATGTATTTCATGCTAAACCAGAACTCGTCAGTTGGTCCAGATTATCATCTCCACACATATATACAATCAAAGCTCAGCTTATATTAAGATAGCCAACTTCATACTTTAATGGACAGGCTTCAAACCACTCCACCCCACAACTCTTAAGCTAACCATTTCATTGAAAATATGATGATGGAATGCTGAAAGCCCATCTTAGTGCCAACCTTCTCATCCTACCCATGCTGACCACAAGTCATCTGCCACTTATGTACAGGACATAATCCATTTACTTACATATACAAGGGATGGGAAAACCTTACAACACTTTATTTTGAAATATGAATTTTTTTCTACAGTTCAGGCTTTTTCATACCTGCACTTATACAGGTAATATATAGAATTTTAAACTCAGACTTTCACACGACCTCAATCATCCATGTTATTATGATATGACAAGAATAGCTCTCCATTCTAGTGCTATCTAGTATAAATTTAAGTAATTAGTGATTACCAGATGCATCTAAAATCCCTAACTTTAATATTTAAATTCTCAGACTAATATAGACTTAAGTGGCATAGAAAAGGTGAAAAAGTATGTTGGTAATATGTAAACATGTTTGAATTTAAATTCAGAATATATCTAATTTTGTCATTATTAACATAAACAAAATAATTATCCATAGTAAACTTATTCATTAGAGTTTATAATCTTTGTACTGCACTGACTACATTTGTATCCTGTACCAAATATTTATTGGGTTTATAACGAAATTTATAACTAAGCTATATAAAAAGTACTGATAACATTAAATCCTCCAAGATCTTAGGCTGGATTAGATACTTCATTAATACTTAATACTGCTTATCCCAACGCTTTCATTATACAATCTAAAAATTCAGCTATTGTCAGTCACTTTAAAAACTACTTATAATAAATAAATAAATAGCTTTTAAAATTCAAAATATTAGTTAAAATAAAAAAATGCTTTAAAAAAAGAATGTATAATTAATGAGTTTTATTATTTATGTTCAGATAAAAAAAAAAATAAAGAGAGGAAAAAATTACGTTGAAATTTTAATGTAGATTTTAAAAACATCAGTTTTATTATTTTTAAAAAATTAATAATTCCATATTTCAAATAAAAAGATGCATTAATGAGAATATATTTTTAAAACATTCAAACATTAGGGGTATCAATTGTTGAAAGAGTAATCATAATAAAAAAAAAGGGGGGCTGAAATAAGTTTTCTGCAGAAAATACTTATTGTTTTAAGCAATTAATTTGCTTGAGATTAAACAGTTTTCTCAAACAAATTAGTAAATTTAAAGTTAAAAGATTTTTATCTTCATATATTAATGAAAAATATATGAATATATATATATGCAATGCTTTTTAACTTAGAATTTAAAACGTCTAGGAAAATTGCAAGCCTATAAAGAAAATGATTAGGAACCAATTCTGTTTTTTTGAAAATTATTTGTATGTAGATTTAAAAGAAATTATAAAATGTTATTACTAAATAAGTTTTGAACGTATTGAAATAGTTATACTATGAATAAATTAATGAACTATTTATTGTATATACTGTTATATTTAAAATCGAAATATTTCTAATATTTTTCTTTCATCAACTTCTACGCCATCTATTGAAAGCTTTAGTAACTAATAGTTGCTAGATGATAGAGGCATATGATATTTCTACTATACATTTTATGATGTAGAAATACTGCAGCAGAGAACTGATATTGTTCCCCAAAATATTGGATATAACAAATTTTAGTAAACATTTCATATAATTTTTAATATAATGCCATTAAGTGATTCCGACAGAGCATTAGTAGATCATAGAGACAAAACTCTCCATACAGTAGTGCCAAGTGCAAAACAATGTAATCAATGGATGCAGGAAGGTTTGTGCAAAAAATTGCCTGCTCATCCATCATCCCCAGACTAGTTTCTAGCTTGTAGCTTTCATCAGTGAGGAGCCTTGGATCTGAGAGCACTGCACCTAGATCTTAGGATCTAATCCAGCAGCCACCTTTTAAAGCTTTGAATCCAAAATGAAAATGCAATAATGTTTCCAAGCTAAGCTTGCACTGAGTGGCGCTACTGTATGGAGAGTTTTGCCTCTGTGAAAACACCTTGTGTAAGCATAAAGAATGGTAATCATGTGATGTTTGATGATTGAAAATGAAAAGATCATAAGTCAGGTACTATTTTTAGTAGAATCATATATATATATGAGATAAAGAAATGTTCCTTTAAATTAAAAAATATCTCTTAATTAAGAATATATATGGATTTTTGAGCATACTGAGAAGATATTTAGATAATGTTCTGAATGAGATATGGTGAATTTAAACCAAAATTCAATGAATATACATTTTCAAGTTTTATCTTAACTACAAAGTACATCTTTTCTTTACTTATATGGATTTTTAAACTAAAATATATGTCTGCATTAATGATGTTTAAGATCTGTTAAATAATTATAACATCAAATCTTTAGTTAACATTTCATTTAAAGATTTGAAAAATATTATATATCCTAACAAACATCTATGGTCAACCCTTCCAATTCTCCAAACTTTATTCAAATTCCAAAATATATGAGTTCCTCAATCATGGTGAACATTTTTGTTTAACTTATTACTTACATAATACCTACCAAAACCCTCCTCCATTTTAAATTAAATCTGGAACCCAAGTGTCTTGTGCAATAATCATCCAGAAGTTTTGATATACATTTTTAACTGAAACACAGGCTTATTATATACCTGTGTCTATAGATGTAATATATAGTGTATATGAGCACAGACTTTCACACCACTCACCACACTCCACTCTATCTCATAACACTGATACACTTGAACACACATATGTCGAAAAGTTTTCAGTTGGATGGACCAACTGATGATTGCTGGTTTAGAATGAAATACGTATATCGGTGATTTATTTATCTTTTCGACATGTATGTGTTCAAGTGCATCAGTGTTATGAGATAGAGTGGAGAGTGGTGGATGGTGTGAAAGTCTGTGCTCATATACCCTATATATTAGATATACATTTTTCAAACCTGTCCATACATCTTATCCTTATGCCACTCTGTATTTCACAAGCAAATAATTAATCTTAAAGAATTGCTTGAGACAGATTTAAATTTAATAATGCCATAGTCATTATTCATACACTTGGAATCATGTGGCCTGTTCACTGTCTGTAATTTTTGACAAAGAGTACAATGTTCATAAAAAAAATAATAGTAATAGTATAATACATATTTGTATGCTCTAAAATATTTACCTAGAAGTTCTATGAGCAAAAATTTGGCAGAACAATATTTTTATTAGTTGTACATTAGTTTAGAATGATATAAAGCATATAAATTATACATTCATCTACATAAAACTGAATAATTTTCAACTGCTCTCAAATACTAGATGCAATGACAATATTTTTATAAGCTATGTTCTCATATATGACTGGTGTTTAATGATGTATATAATTTCCTATTAATAAAGTTTATTTAATTAAAAAAATCATCTTATCATCTACTAGCACATTAAAAATTATTGAGATCAATAATCAAACTATGCTTCTACATAACACATGCATTGATTCATAGATGGCACTGCAGGCAGCTTGAAGGCAGAACAACTCACTTTTTCACAATGAAATGCTGTGTACGAATACATACTGCAAGAAGAAAAATTCTACTATTTAAAAGGGTTGTATTGACTTTTGTGTATCTACTAAAAGAATTTATGTATATTTTTATTATTTTTTTTAATACCGTTATTTGTAAGTCTGTTATTATTAGTTGATGTTTTTAAATGGAAATATCCCCTTTACTTAAATTCATGAGAAAATACAAAAAAATAATTTGAAGAGAATATATAGTGTTCTATTCCTTTTAATCAATAAAACTTTTTCTCTCTTCTGCATTTCAATTTTTTTCCACCAATCCCCTAGTGGCAATTTGCGTTACTAATTCAACATTATATTTTAGTATTACAATCTTTATTCAATATTATGAATCAATAAATTGTACATGATTTATTGAAAAAATCTTAAAAAATCATATTTATACTTTTAAAATATAATAATAAAAAAATAGTAATGAAATCAATAAGTTTTTTCGGTTGTTTTCTCATCCTTGGGGTTCGGCTTAAGATGTCGCTACTTCTAGGTAAATTCCTAGAAATATACCGTTTCACCGGCCTTCGCCCAACAAAAGAGGAATTTTTCTACGTTATAAACGCAGAAAAGTCCTCTGTTGGACGGAGGAGGCGGCGGCAACAGAAGCCAACACAAAGAGACTTCTTTCTATGATAAAACACAGAAAGAGTTCCAGACAGCTGCTGGTTATGGCTTTTTTTCTATGCTAAAAACAAAGAAAAAGAAATGCCTTGATCGGCTGCCATAGTAGTCGATTTTGTTCATCATTTTCTCGTAATAGTAGAATATCTATTTTCTCTGTAGTTTCGTGTGAGAGTGTGTGTCTTTGAAGCAGTCATAGTTTTTTAAAATTTGATAAGACGTCTATTTTTTTTAATGTGTTGTAACTTACTTTACTGTTGTAAATTTATAATAATGTCCTGAAGATGCCATTATGAAGGGGTAACCCTCAAAAATTGCTTTTAAGGGTGCGAAAGGGAAAAAAATTAAAGGATCACGCAAAAAGTACCGTTTTCATGAGAATTCGTCTGTGACCAGTTACTTTTGCTATATATATATGCACAAACAAAAACAACCCACTGTCTAATTATTAGGAATTACTTGTCTGAAAAATAAAATTAGTCGGGTATTTTTTTTTTTTTGTTTTGTTACATATATTATTTCAAAATAAGATTAGTTTTTATATCTACCCACTAACAAAAACAACCCAGTTCCTGATTAATTACTGTCTTTAAAAAAAAAAAAAAAGCAAATTCAACGGGGTTTGATTTTTTTCAATGGAGTCTTTGAATTACGGTTTGTTTGTTTTTATATATACACAAGATTTACCAAAAAAAAAAAAACCCCACTTTCTGATTAATTACTGTCAAAAAAAAACGCAAATTAGTTGGCTATCATTTTTAAATTTAGTATTTCAATAACGGTACCCTTTTTATATAGACAGAGTTAACAAAAACAACCCACTTTTTGATTTATTACTGTCCGTCCCCCGTCCAAAAAAAAAAGAAAATGGAAATTAATAGGATATCATTTTTCAACCGAGTCTTTTAATGACGGTCTTTACTAATAGTAGTCGGATATCAATTCTAAATTGTAGTATATAAATTACGTTAAATTTTGATAGATTTAGAATTATGTCTTGCTTATTTAATAAAATGATTAATTTACTCTTGATCAAAAATACCGTAACTTTAAAAAAAAAAGACAAACATAAAGTCCAAAAAAAAAATGAGAAAAAGACCCGTAACTTTAAAGACACACACAAACTTTGAAATAATTATGATCACTAATACATATTCTCTCTCTCTTCATTCTCAAACACTTTAATTTTCTGTACTTTTTTCATTCCATCTTTCTTTACTAATACATAATCTACTGGATGAAATATATTATTTCTTGGCCATATGTATTGCCCCTCAATAAATATATGGTAAATTTCCAACACTCACATTCATTCTTTGGCAAAAAATTTCAAAAGCTGTCCATTCTTATTATTCATATCATCAATTTCTTCAATTTGCTCATTCATATCCTCTATAAACATTATTTTCTTTCCCTTTTTTGAAACTCTGTATATCCTTAACTAGGCATCCACATTTATTACTGTTCCACTCCATTATAGTTTGACTATTTTAGCCTTATACACTATAGCCATCATCCATTCTTGTTTTTCTAACCTTATCTCAAACCACAAATGTTCTTGTCACTTTAGGGTATTTAAATATTTTTGATATAACTCCTACACCCACCACCTCTTTTTTCTTGTTCTTTTCTATTTATACTCTGCCATACCAAATATTCCAGTATAGGTTCTTCTTCTTTTCAACACCATTTTTAACTGCTTCATTTAATTCCAATCACTTTTCTGGTCTCCTTCCACCTTGCATATTCAAATACCCAATTTTAACAATTTCTTACTTTGTTAATACCCTTTTATAAATTCTTTTGATTCTTTCTTATTTATTACATTTGTAATTAATTTGTGTATCATTATTTTTACAGACCCATTCACTCTCAACATCTACATTTATATCTGAACCAGATATCCTTTGTTTACTTCCTGCATCTTGTCCATTTTTAACCTTCTTTTTGATAATACTGTAATTTAAAATCCCCCCCTCCCTTATAAGTTTCCTGAACTATAATATTTTTCATGGCCAGCTACTCTGTAGCAAGTCCATCTATTGGATATTATTCACATTATCCTACAATAAACATAATTAGTAAAATATATACATATATACGTATACACATAAAAATAAATAAACTTAAAAACTAATTAAAATCTATAAAAAATAATATTTTAATTATAATTTTAAAGTATCCAACAATACTCATTTCCCTTCTAATTGCATTGAGCCTTTAATCATGTATATACATTTGTTTAACTTTTCTTGAAGATACAAAATTTCAAAACATTTTCTTTCCTTGTAATTTTTTAACTTATTTAATTACTTGAATATATTTTTTCACAATTCATTTTATAACCAGTATTATTGCCCTATGGCAGTTTTTCCTGCTGACCTATATAAATATATAATATGGTAATCGTCATATTAAAAGAGGAAAGGAACAAGATAGGGCAATTAATAGATAATACACAAAATCAGGGTCATACAATCATTTTTTAGATACAGATCGTAGAATGAATTGTGAAAGAATTATTTAGGTAATAAAATATATTAGGAATAACAAGGAAAGATAATGTCATGAATCATTTTATATTCAAGAAAATTTAAACCAATATGTAAATATGGTTAAAGGCTCAGTACCACTAGGAAGGAAATGGGTGAATTGTAATTAAAATGTTTTGTACATTGTTTTGTAAATTTGAAAAAAAAATAATTGTAATAAATTTCTAGTTTATTCATTTTTATGTATTATATTTACTAATTATATTTATTTTAATATAATGTGAATAATATTCATTGGGCAGAACTAGTATAGAATAGCTTGTCATGTGATTATAAAAGAGGACGCATATTGATAAGTTCCAATGAGAAACAAACTCTGATTTGATGTATTAAATAATTTTTTATTTACTTTTAGAAACCCATTTCAATATTTTTTAAGATAGATTATTTTAAATTTTATAAAGACATATGCATATATATCTTCTCTTATTCATGCCCACATATTAAAACAATAAAAATTGTTAATTAATCATAAACAGTTAATCAATATTTAGTTTTGGATGTAATTTCCTAAAGTATAGAACGTTTTTGAATTTCCTTTGTTTTATTTTTAATAAAATACATCATTTAAATGACTATTTTCATTAAATATATTTCCCAAGTATGTGTTTTAATAAAATATTTGTAGTATTATTATGTTATTTAAATGTTATTCAATTCTTTACTTCTCCTATGTACATATTTGCAATATTTTCTTGTTTATATTCATTGCATGTTATTTCATAAATACCATTTAAATTTTCTTTTTTTTTTTGTTTTCATTACTTAATTATTTATTAGTCAATATATTTAACATATTATTTGGTTTTTAATTATTTTTATATTTATCTTTTTAATATTATTTTTATTTAATTTAGTAAAAATTTCAATCTATTCTATTTTATCCATATCATTTACTTGTTTTTATACCTAATATTTAAAATATTTATTCACAATTTTATTTATTATTATTTTTTCTTTTTATTTTTTAATATTATTTTAATTGTAATTATTGTTTTAAAATTCTTTTTTATTTTTATTTTTTCAATATGTGTTTTAAAGTTGTTTTGTGTGAGCTTTAAATAATTGGCATATAATATATTTGAATACAACTTTGTGATATTAAATTTATTACTATATTCTTTTCGGTTTCTAATTTATATTAAAAAATATTAAATAATCATTTACATATTTCTTATATATATATTTCTAAAAAATATAATGAGTGAAAACACAGAAACATTAACAATAAATAATCAGTATATATTAATAGAACTTAATGAAACAATAAAATATTAAAATGGATATTGTTTTTGTGTACATAAATCATTATATAATAAAGCCATGAATTGATTGTAAATTGATATATAAACCAATGAAGATAAAGTAATTAAATAAGGATAATTATGTTGTAAGAAAGTCATATTCCAGTGTAATAAAGAATATTAGATATATAAAGAAGATTTGTTGATAAGAGTGATAGCATTTGTTATATGAATGACTTTGGAAACAAACATAATAAAATACTGGTTTAAATTTATTTTTTTATATAAGATGTAATTATATATTGATTTATTCCATCAATTAAAATTTATTATTAAATATCTTTAAAAAAATTCAAACTTTACTTAAACTTTTTAAACACATTTGATTAACAGTAAAAATGCACAGGTTAGTATACGACACAATGTTTCAGATTGTATTATTCTCTACTCTTCTTCAATTATTGCTGACTGATCAGTTACAGTATTAGCAAATAAATTGAGCCAGTGATTCTTTTAGATTTATAAATAGTAAATTTAAGATGATGTTTTAGCTAATTAAACAGTTAGAGCACCATTGTAAAGTCAGTATTCATGAATCTAGAGGTCCTAGGCTTTACCTTTTGTTAATATAATGATTGGTCATACCAGCAATGCTTGAAGAAGAGAGCATTAGGATACTTAAAACAGTGTGTTACAGACTAATATTTGTTCTATTACTAATAGTTGGATATATTTGGAATTGTTCTAAAAACATTTAAGAATTAATTTTAAATGATAAAAATAGTCCAATACATAATTACAAGTAAAATGCCATTATCACAAATTTTCAATCATTTTTATAAAAAATGTGTAAATGACTGTTTATGACTTTTTTTAAATATAAATGAGAGACTGATAGAAAAATTTATAAATGATGCGAATATAATTAATAACAAATTAAATTTACAATAGATAAAGAAATATATAACAAATATATTATTACTGTTTTTTGATATTTGAAGTGGAAAAGAAATTAGTATGAAAACAGAATTTTATAAAACTATATATAGAAAAGAATACACTATTAAATTTCGTATTACAAATTGGTACTCAAATACAGATTAGAAATATAAAATAAATAGTTTAAAATTAAAAGTATGTAGGGCAATTAATTGTTTAAATAAATAAAAAAAAGATTGAAAAAAAAAAAAGAATTAAAAATAATAATTACCCAATTAAAATAATTGAAAACAGGATTAAGAAATAAGAAAATATAAAATAAATAAATTTATAAAGATTTTAAATACATAGTGCTATAAGAATAATATCAGAATAAACAAAATTATTAATATATTAAATAAAAATAACATAATTAAGTTAAATATAAAAATAATTTAAAAAATAATATAAATATATTGAAAAAGAAATATTTAAATAAAAAAGCATTTAAATGATACATATGAAATAAAATGCAATAACTAAACAATGGAATATTATAAATATGTACTGTTGTGAATGAACTTTTGATATCAAAGCTTACCAGTAAGTCAGTTCTTTCAATTTTCATGTTCTTGATTAATTCTACAAAGTGTCTAGAAACCCTGATAAAGGATTGAGTCTTGTATGCCAAAGGACTAAGAACTTTGAGAAAAAATCTTGACCAATTTTGATAAAGTGAATTTCTAGAATTAACAATAAGTCTTAGTGGAAAATGATCCTTTATCACTGATTCTAGACACTTTGTAGAATTAATCAAGAACATGAAGATTGAAAGAACTTGTATACTAGTAAGCTTTGATAAATTTTATTCACAAATGTACCATGTAAAGAAGCATGGTCTATTATAAGAAAAAGATTAAATGGTGATAATAGCTTATAAATGAGAAAAAAACCTTCCTATTGATAGTATAATGGAACTATTAACATTCTGCATAAAAACTATCTATTTTCAATACATCACAGAATTTTTCCAACTAAATCAAGGAATGGCTATGGGCTCACCATTGTCATCATTTATTAGCAATATTTACATGGATTAACTTGAAACCACAATCATAAAGACAATTCCATATTCATTTAAAGTTTGGCTTTGCTACATTGATGATACCTTTTTGTATGACCACATGGTGGAGCAGTACTAAAAACTCCAGAAACAAATCAATAATATATCCCATTCGATTAAATTCACAATAGATGCAGAACAAGAACAAAAGTTAGTATTCTTAGATGGTCTTAAGACAAGACTCCCTCATGGTAAATCAAAACTACAGTTGACAAAAAACTATACATACAGGAAAATACTTATAACATATACATCTAATTCACACCAGAAACACAAAACATGGAGTTATACTATCACTATGAAACAGAGCAAAAGCAGTTTATTCAAAAACCAGTGATTAAAAAAAAATCTGTATAGAACAAATTCTCATGAAAATGTTTATCCATCAACTGTAATTAAAAAAATCTTAAATAAACAGCAAAAAGAACCATCAATAAAAAAATAATTGGTACTGTAGTGTATCCATATATACCAAAATAGCAGACAAATTAAGGAAAATATGCAATCAGTATAAAATTAGAACACCTTTACAGTCATAGGACACTATGAGGAATTCTAACATCTACAAAGCCTAAACTTGAAACACTGAAAAGCAAAAGCTGCATCTATGAAATACCATGTGAAAATGGGAAAATGTATATAAGTGAAACCAGTTACCCCATTAAAGAGTGATCACAAGAGCACAAGCTGGTGATTATAAAAAATAAAACAGATGTGTCCAAGGTAGCAGACCATGTATGTACTAACAAACATATGTTCAATTGGGAAATATAAAAATATTAAATAGAAAAGAAAAGGCACAAAAATGAAAATTCAAGCTGTTCACATAATAATGGCAAACAATTCCATAAGTCAACTTAGTATGACTATACATAATGTATGGAAATTACTAATCAACATCTAGTTTTTTGGAAAAAGTGAAGAAATCAGGAGGAAGCTCTTAGATAAGTATATAAAATTTATACTGATTGTTGCCTTTGGCAGGATGGCTAAGTTGAATAGTGTTCTCTTAAAAAATTCAATATACAAGAATCTAAGGATCCCCCATGCTAGCACAGTCACTGGTCAGGCAAGCTACACCTGAAGAGGAGAGGAGAATTATACTTATCACGTGGCCAATTACTAATAGTTGAATGTAATTGGAAAATGTAAATAAAGTTAAATTTTTCTAAAGAGTCTCAATACTTAATATTTGATAATGGAAATAGTTTAATATATAAATATAAATAAATAGTGTAGCTAAAAAATAAATATTTTATTTTACTACATGTGCACAAGTTTAAATAGAAGTTTTATACAGATTCATTTTGTATATGCTTTTAAAAATTTCAAGGAATTGGATTGAGAGCTATTGTGGGCCAGGCTTGGCCTATGGGCTATAGGTTCACCAACCCTGATTTAGATAAAAACCTTAATAATAATGCTCAAGACTTATAAATGTGATTACATGAAAGTAATCCAAAACCAAATTAATTGCATAGGAAGTGGAAGATCTAAATATTATCTATATTACTAGACTGTACATTGGTTGTATCCATATTTAAGGTGATATATTTTATTTAATTTGCAATAAGTAACATATTGTTCATGTAGCTGGGATGTGAAAGAAAATTTTATCACATTTCAATTTCACCCTCTCTTTAAATATTCTTATAAGTGATGACTGAATTTAAACCTAGCTCATGAAGATATAAATGAATTCCAGTTAACCAAATAATAATTAAGAAGTCTACAAAATAAGTGTTATATTTACAAATGAATATTTTTAAAAGTAGTGTAAAATTGCATTCATTGGAAAACATAATGAAGATATGCAGAGAAAATATATGTAAATATGTTTTAATATATTATATGTTAAAACATATTTGCATACACTATATCTGTCTGTATTCATTCTATCTATCAATAAGTGGGTATGTACATCATAAAACAACCTAAGGAAAACAGTTTAAAATTTAATTATAAAATGTAATACTTTTAAAAAATTTTTTACATCATCATTAAAGAAAAAATTGAGACTTTTACTATGGAGAATAGATCTTTAAATAAATAAATTAATAAGATATTCAAAAATGACAAATAACAGAATGTAAAGATATTGATAAGTAACAGAGTACAAAAGAATATAAACTCAAATTGAGAACTTTCATATTATTTCTTCTATACTCAGGCTGGTATCTATTAATTAAAGATTAATTTAATATTAAGATGTTAAATATAAGACTCGATTTTTTCCTCTGATTAGCTATAGTGATTTCAGAATATCTTATAGCTGTCTTAAAATTACTTTAGTATATATAAAAATCAGGCTATGCATGTATGTCAGTAAATGGTATGCTTGTATATAATCAAAGCTAAAGTGTAGGTGGGCCGATCCTACATTTTACATCTACTGAGAATTTATATATAGCTTGCTGGGAATTTTCAGTACTTCCATATTATTTAATCTATTTTCAGGTTGGTAAAATGTTATATTTACAATTAATCATCAATGTGGGTGGATATTTCAAATTTATATAAAATATTTTACATTCTATCTTGATCATCTCTGATATCTTGATTAAAAGAAGAAAAATAATAATAATCAAGTATATACTAAATGTTTTTTGTAATACAAAAAACAAACAAACAGTATATATCAAGAGATATTATCTCTAAAATATACACTTTCATGATATATATATATATATTTTAAAGATTCCTATTATTAACTATTGTGCTAAAATGAATTTAAATATATGTTTGCATAGACACATATTTGGAAAATATACATGTGTTCAATAACTATACCTCTCTCCAGCACATGATGGACCTTCATGAAACAAATTGTCATAACAAATATCAAACTGTGTCTATTATTTCAAATTTTTTTTTAAAAATTCAAAACTTTTATTTAATTAGATTGATATCACAGAATAGTAACTTCAATAATATTATGTCATCAAATGAAAAAATGGTGACATCCACACTAAAAAAGCACAGCACTATACAAAGTCTATTCACTCTTTAGTAAACCAACATTATGTTTTAATTATAGAGATAAAATATGATTAATGTTTTTACATAATTTTCAATGAATATCCTTAAAAGACAACATATCCAAAATGAAGATTTTCATTTATTAATAGTTATAAAAACACCCAAGTTTCACTCAATATACTACAAAATCGAAAACATACTTTGATCATATACAATAAGAAATTGCATTAATAATAAATTTTAAAATGGAAACATTAGTTAAAATATTCATTTAATTTTGGATTAAAATTTTTATGAACACTTATTTCACTCATAGCAAAAGTATAATTATTGTAATTATAAATTATTTTGAATGAAAAAAAAATGAAAAAATTATTTTCTATGTTATGCAGTTAATAATTAACTATATATTGTACCAGGTTGAACCGCAGAAACCACTTACTTACATGTATATAAGTTTTGGCCACTTTCAAACTCCTTCATAATACATTTATAATCTTATAAAGGTTACGTGAACGAACCGGCACGTTCGAGCAAAATGGGAGATCTTATTGATAGCTTTACTATCAACAATGGCCCATCTCGGCTGCTAGATTCAAACCCCTACTATCCAAATACTTTATTTGTTTCAGGGTAAACCCTGGGGCTCCAGCTAGTCTGAAGACTAATGTATTCGGGCAGTAGGCTCATAATCCACTGCTCGAAACATTCCCTTAAACTAGCTCAGTCTAATTTTATTCAATAACAAATTATACAAAATTGGTGGTGGAAAGAATTAATAAAAGGTTGGTAAAAAGAATTGACTGACAAATAAAGTTTAAGTTTTAAAGACAATTTATTAACTAACATTAAATAATTTTAAACATTCTATAAATTTAATATAATACACACACATTTTAAATTAACATTTCTAGACTAGTTTAAATATTCTTGTAGATTTGCCAGAGAATATTAAAAGGAAAACACTTCATCAGTATAAATACTGAATATTTTATCAGACAATCAGTTAAGAGTTTTTATTCAGTCCAGTTTGCAGTGAAAGTCTTGTGCAATTTCTATTATGTATCAAGAAACAAAAATGCACTGTTAAGCAGCTTTTGGAAATATATGCTCGTGCTCCAGCCTTTTTAGTCCAACAAGATCATCAAAACCTGCCTGTGAAATAATGTCTGCATAACAACTCAGAAATCCTCTTCAAACATTCAACTGTCTTCAAAATAAAATAAATGGATTAGCATAAAAATTTCTTAAAGAAATGTCCAAAGCTAACTGGTTATATATAATCCATCAGAAGCAGCCAACAACAAGCAATATCCCCATTCCAAAAATCCTAGGTAAACATTTATTTATTATCATTTATACATAGTAGCCACTGCTGTAATTCGTAAAAATTCAAGATTCAAATTATATGAACTCTATCATACTTAAAATGAACTATTGATATGTGTGTTTAAGTTTCAAATGCTATTAATGCTTTATTCTTATATTTGTGAATGCTATATGAGTTAATATGTGTGTGATCATTATATCAGTGTTATTAGTTAAACAGATAAATACCAGTGTTCTACTATTAAAATCTACAAGAATATTTAAATGAGTTTAGAAATGTTAATTTAAAATGTGTGTGTATTATATTAAATTTATAGAATGTTTAAAATTATTTAATGTTAGTTAATAAATTGTCTTTAAAACTTAAACTTTATTTGTCGGTCAATTCTTTTTACCAACCTTTTATTAATTCTTTCCACCACCAATTTTGTATAATTTGTTATTGAATAAAATTAGACTGAGCTAGTTTAAGGAATGTTTCGAGTGCTGGATTATGAGCCTACTGCCCAAATATGTTAGTCTTCAGACTAGCTGGTGCCCCAGGGTTTACCCTGAAACAAATAAAGTATTTGGATAGTATGGGGTTTGAATCTAGCAGCCGAGATGGGCCATTGTTGATAGTTAAAGCTATCAATAAGATCTCCCATTTTGCTTGAACATGCCGGTTCATTCACGTAACCTTTATAAGATTATAAATGTATTATGAAGGAGTTTGAAACCGGCCAAAACTCATATATACGTATAAGTAGGTGGTTTCAGCAGTTCAACCCGGTACATAAATGGCTCCCAACATGGGGCTCGAACCCACAACCCCGAGATTAAGAGTCTCATGCTATTATCGCAATAGCTTGTAGCCATTTACAAGGGGGGTCTCAATCTTGGTGGGACTCTTTATATAAAAAACCCATCACTTTTGCCAAATATAAAATTGCTATTTTAGCTAGTTATTGGAGCGAAGATTATCAGGAAAATCTTTGGCACCAGATCTTGCAAGATAAATGGCAACCTGGTGAACCATTCGTTTCTTTTTTTAGAAGGCAAGTGGCAAAATTACGCTTTTTAACAGCAGACCCACTATCTGAACAACAAATTGTCAGGATAGTTCGCCATAGTTTTCCTCATAATGTCGAGCAAATGCTCATAGGAACTGAAAGAAAACAGTGAAACAAATGGCAGAATTGTTGAGCACTTTCAACAGAGCTAGACCAACTTTTGATATGAGAGATAGGGGATTCAAACCCCAACTTAGAAAGCTGGCTGTAAACGCCATAAGATATAGACATAGGTCGAATTCAGGGAGTCCCCGGAGGAGACGTTATTCTAATAGTCCCAAGAGAACAAAAATCTTTTGAAGAACCGACAGCGATCCTGACATCTCTCGTACTAGATTTAAGGAAAGGCCCAGGGGTGATTCTCAATCCCCCAGCATGAGTGGCTATATGCAGGAAAAAATATATAATAAAGAACAGCCTGACAAAAATTAAAAATATATAATCTGATGGATTCGCCGGCTTGACCTAGTTATTAACAACCATGGACTCGGAATAATGGAAAATGTTTAACAAAGTTTAATGAAATAAATGAAAAAACGAGTATCAAGTTAGTTTGAATAATTAAAAATGATTAAAGGTAGTCTTAGTAAATAAATAACAATCTTAGAGTTTTTAAAATGTCAAAGCAATGATAAAATGATTTATGTCAAAACCCTCAATTATGTCCTATCGATTATATTGATATTCCAGCTCATAAGTCTAGAACATAGCGGAGCATGACACAAACAAAATAAATGTGTAAAATCAAAATAGACAAGCAAAATGATTATGTCAAAAACCCTCGATTATGTCTTATCGATTATATTGATATCCTAGCTCATAAGTCTCGAACATAGCGGAGCATGACACAAACAAAATAAATGTGTAAAATCAAAATAGACAAACAAAATGAAAATGTTTTTTTTTTTAAAAAAAAAAAAAGGAGAGTAAAAATAACGCTTTAAAAATAAAAATGAAATAAATAAGTGTATAGTGAAAGTATTAAAGAAAATAAAACATTATCAAATAAAGTTAAAAAAAGGTGTATTAAATTAGGATTGAGGTGTGTGCGAGTATTTGGACAAGGAGATAAATTCCAGGCCTGACTTTTGTTGGATTAAGCCTTTTCTTGCGGTGACTTTGTTCTACAGATGTAGTGCGAAGAATAAATAATACTGATGATGATGCGCCAGTAGAAAAGTCCTGGCATATAAAAGTTAATAAATCTGGAGGAAAAATTCCCAGTAACCAAATAAAATAAATATTTTAGTAAGTCGAATGTGCAGTAGAGATAGTCCTGCCATTCACAATCTTAAAGTCCCTGTTCATGATCTGTTGTGTACAAAAATGCCCATGCTGTAGTCACGACTTCCACAAGAAATTAAAAGTTGGTTTAAATCAGCACAAAATCTATCTGTGTGTTTGAATTGCCTTATACTTTGCTGCCTGCTTCTCTTAATATTACATTTATTACCTAATGATGATAAAAACTCAAAATGCACTCTAGAAAAATAAGAATTTGAAGTGGTAAATACTTAGGAAAAGTGATCAACGCACATATTAATTAAGAAAAATGTTTGTAAATATAATCCATCAGAAGCAGCAGAAGCAGTCAACAACAAGCAATATCACCATTCCAAAAATCCTAGGTAAACATTTATTTATTATCATTTATACGTAGTAGCCACTGCTGTAATTTGTAAATATTCAAGATTCAAATTATATGAACTCTATCATACATAAAATGAACTATTGATATGTGTGTTTAAGTTTCAAATGCTATTAATGCTTTATTATTATGAGTTAATATGTGCGTGATCATTATATCAGTGTTATTGGTTAAATTATATAAATACCAGTGTTCTACTATTAAAATCTATAAGAATATTTAAACTAGTTTTCTTTAGCAATTAATCCTATGACAACGTGTTTTTTGATTGATTGTTTAATTAGTAGTAGCTATTTCAAAACATGTTGTTTTCATATCTTTAATTAGCAGTACACCGCTGTGTTTTTTTTAAAATACATTTTTCATTTATTTATAATATTTAATACTGATATATTTATTTTACATTCGCACGCACATATATAATTTTACTCTACACATCAAAACTAGTTTTAAGATTATTTTTTTTCTTTAATTTAAATGAAGAGATTTATATATTTTTTTAAAGCTTTTAAATTGTATTTCACTAATAATAATAAACTCTTTACTTCCTTTTTATAAAACCTTCAGTTTAACTTTAAAAAAAACCCCTTCCCACTTTAAATCAATGATTTTTCAACTTTTATTTCAAACTTTTTTGCGAAAGATTTTTTTTTTTTTTTGTTTTAATAATTTTTTTACGACCAAATTATTTTATATACATGTGCCAATTTGGCCTTGGCACATTACACCCCCCCCTCCATTTTAAAGTAAAATGCATCATTTTTGACCATTTTATCTCTTGCAATTTTAATTCTTGACTCTAAAGATTTATTAATTTATTATTTTAGATAATTCCTACACATGTGTATATGTGCAGCATAATTCTACACCTACTAATATTCTAGATATCGAGTTATTACTGGACTTGCTTACAGGGAATCTATAATAAGTAAATCCCTTTTTGCATGCATCATGAGGTGCAGCAGTGCCAAAACAATAACCTAAAAGGATATCTGGATAAATACATTTAAGATACGCGTCATGAGGTATCGTATTTACTGAAAATTACCAGTGTATGTGTGCGTATATACACATGTATACTTACACAACATTGGGCATGATTTATGTACCGGGTCGAACCGCAGAAACTACTTACTTACACGTGCCGGTTTCAAACTCCTTCATAATACATTTATAATCTTATAAAGGTTACGTGAACGAACTGGCACGTTCGAGAAAAAGGGGAGATCTCATTGATATCTTTAACTATCAACAATGGCCCATTTCGGCTGCTAGATTCAAACCCCTACTATCCAAATACTTTACTTGTTTCGGGGTAAACCCCAGGGTGCCAGATAGTCTGAAGACTAATGTATTCGGGCAGTAGGCTCATAATCCACTGCTCGAAACAGTCCCTTAAACTAGCTCAGTCTAATTTTATTCAATAACAAATTATACAAAATTGGTGGTGGAAAGAATTAATAAAAGATTGGTAAAAAGAATTGACCGACAAATAAAGTTTAAGTTTTTAAAGACAATTTATTAATTAACATTAAATAATTTTAAACATTCTATAAATTTAATATAATACACACACATTTTAAATTAACATTTCTAGACTAGTTTAAATATTCTTGTAGATTTTAATAATAGAACACTGGTATTTATCTGATTTAACTAATAACACTGATATAATGATCACACACATATTAACTCATATAGCATTCACAAATATAAGAATAAAGCATTAATAGCATTTGAAACTTAAACACACATATCAATAGTTCATTTTATGTATGATAGAGTTCATATAATTTGAATCTTGAATTTTTACGAATTACAGCGGTGGCTACTATGTATAAATGATAGTAAATAAATGTTTACCTAGGATTTTTGGAATGGGGATATTGCTTGTTGTTGGCTGCTTCTGCTGCTTCTGATGGATTATATCTAACCGGTTAGCTTTGGACATTTCTTGAAGAGATTTTTATGCGAATCCATTTGTTTTATTTTGAAGACAGTTGAACGTTTGATGGAGGATTTCTGAGTTGTTATGCAGACATTATTTCACAGGCAGGTTTTGATGATCTTGTTGGACTAAAAAGGCTGGAGCATGAGTGTATATTTCCAAAAGCAGCTCAACAGTGCATTTTTGTTTCTTGATACATAATAGAAATTGCACAAGATTGTCACTGCAAACTAGACTGAATAAAAACTCTTAACTGATTTTCCGATAAAATATTCAGTATTTATACTGACGAAGTGTTTTCCTTTTGATATCCTCCAGAAAATATCTGTTGTCGAAATTCTTTAGCAATTAATCCTATGACAACATGTTTTTTGATTGATTGTTTAATTAGTAGTAGCTATTTCAAAACATGTTGTTTTCATATCTTTAATTAGTAGTACACCGCTGTGTTTTTTTTTTAATACATTTTTCATTTATTTATAATATTTAATACTGATACATTTATTTTACATTTGCACGCACATATATAATTTTACTCTACACATCAAAACTAGTTTTAAGATTATTTTTCTTCTTTAATTTAAATGAAGAGATTTATATATTTTTTTAAAGCTTTTAAATTGTATTTCACTAATAATAATAAACTTTTTACTTCCTTTTTATAAAACCTTCAGTTTAACTTTAAGAAAACCCCCTTCCCACTTTAAATCAATGATTTTTCAACTTTTATTTCAAACTCTTTTGCGAAATATTTTTTTTTTGTTTTAATAATTTTTTTACAACCAAATTATTTTATATACATGTGCCAATTTGGCCTTGGCACAATATATTATTAAAGATTATTAAAATAAGTCAAAAATATTATACATTTGCTTAATTTTCAAACAATAAACTTGTAATTTATTTCTGATATAGATTTAATCACAAATAGAAAAATGTACAGTATTATAAAACCAAAAAAAATATATATACAAATTTCATTCAGTACAAAACTAAAAACAAATTTTGATCGTAAACAAAAACAGTGTATTAATATTAAAATGTAAAATATGTACAGCTAAAATATATGCATTCAATCAATTTGGGGTTATAATTTTTATGAATACTAACTTCATCCATAGCATAAATGTGGTGGTGAGTCATAATTCTAAATTATTTCATGTTAAAGACATGATTTTGTGTATTATGGACTTAATAATCAACTTTGTATAATTAAATATTACTAAACATAAGTTTAAAATATCATTTATTTACTCAGTTTTATATCAGTATTTTTGAAGTTTGTTTTGACATATTCAAAATAATGGCCATTTTTACCACATTGACGCAGAAAACAAGATCTAACAATTAACATTGTTAAAACTTTAGCAATTAATGGTCCATTAAATTTCTTCATCTAATTTTTATTTAATTTACATTATATTTACAGAAAAAATAAATAAATAAATTTGTAAACTACTGCTTTAAAAAATAATAGCACTGCTAGTAATCAGTTTTATTAGTTATTTATTAAAAATATTTAAAAACTTTGATAATAGAATATCAAGTGAAATTTTAAAATGTACTTTTTTCTTCTTGCTTTATTTAATAAATTATGATTCAAGGAATATTAGTCTCAGTCAAGATAAAAGCAAATTGGTGGACTATCAATTGAAGAAATATATATTTTTTAAAATGCAGCTATTGAAATGTTTTTGTACAATGTTTACCTACAGGATTGTACTGGTTATTAATAATATGCTTACTAAAAGTTTGATTCATTAATTATAACTTTTTTTCTATTTTAAATTTAAATTTCATAAGGGATTTATATATTTTAAATTTAAGACAATAAATTAGGTTTTTTCCCATAGGAACACATTATAATTGCTTATTTTTATATGAGATTTTTGATTTATAAGGCATTTTAGAAGTTATTGAGCTTATTGTCTAGAGTAAACATATATAGAAAAACTAGCATAAAATCTTGTAATAAAGAACATTATGTTAACTAAGACATACTGAAAGGTATGAATTTCAAGCATATCAAGAGAAAACATTTCTCAAGAACTGAACATGGGATTTTAAAATTGCCTTGCCCAAATATCAAAGAATTATACAATAAATGTAAATATTCAGCAAATCTAAGGAGTTCAAAATATATCAATTCAAAATATGGAAGTCCAGTGAATATTCAATATTATTAAAAAAAGTAAATATCATTTCATTTTAAAACATATAAACTTACAATTGGTAGTGATATTACAAACTCTGCCCTATCATGGTCATTTATATAAAGAAAATTTGAAGATATGATTCTTTCTAAAAAAGTAATAAGAATGATATATGCTTGGAGATATTTTTTTCTAAAACAAGCACTGATATATCAAAATGTGGATTTTTTTTTTTATTACAGAACCACTGATTTGAAAGTTTTATTAATTCATTAATTATTTTCAAATAAAGATAAGTATCATAATACCCATATTTATATCTGATACTATCTAAACTTTTGGCACAAACGATTTCCAGAGACTTAGTACAATTTTAAATTTTACATATTTTAAGTTGCACTAAATATTTTATTATTAATACTAATGGCATTACATCTAAAAAACTTTTTTTTAATTAGTAAATTCTCTATGATTTTCATTTATATTTAGATATATATACAGAGACATTTGGAAAAGTTTTTTTTCTTCAGTTTAATTAATACTGATAAAATATAAAATGTTAATATTTAAAGCATCAAAATAAAATATCAATTTATCCTCTTTTTTCTTCAAGGTGCTTCTTTTTTCCTTTTTCTGAAGCTTTTCTTGTTATTTGGAAGAAATAGAGAGAACAAAACATATATATAAATACATACAATTATTAATATTAGCAACAAGAAAAAAACAAAATATGATTTTTATAACAAAAATTCATGATGATAACTGATAATAGATTATGAAATATTTTATACAATTCCATGGATGTCATATAGTATATAATTGGCATAGTGAGATTTGAATTACCTTTTTCGTGAAATGATAGATTCATTACATTATTGCATGAGAAAATTATTGTAGAAACTTGGAAGACATTTTAACTATGAAAAATTTTAATGTATATAATTATTTACACAAATTTTGAATCATTTTTTTGATGTTTAAACTTAAACAAAATAGTAAATGATAAATATATAAAATAGTTCTCATTTGGTTTTATACGTGTATATACATATAGCAAGCCTTAAATAGTTTAGAAAATAAATATGTAGTAGAAAATACATTTACCAGAAATTCAATAAGGCAGTAATCAGTAATAATTTATTATTATCATCATCTTCATCATCATTCAAATAAATTTTGTTCATTCATTGAAATTTGATTGCATTTGTATTCCCTTTTTCTTTTCTTTTGCCCGCATGTAACATTCACGGTTAAGTTTTAAAAACAAAAATACCATTATCCAATCGTTTAAACAAAACTAGTAATTTTAGATAATTCATATAATTTTTATATATATTGTAATCTTCTATTTCTCCATATAAATAGATCAAGAGAAATACAGATTTATTGATTTTTTTTTGTAGATTTGATAACTTTATTTCAATATAAGCATGATTGATATATCGTTAAGAGGTTCAATATTTGAGGTAAAGTAATTTTTATATGCAGTCTGGGAAAATGTGTAGGGGGAACTAGTCTGAAATTATTATGTAAATCAAGTTCAGCAGACATCACTGTCATGCAAGACAAAGAAAAGAGAAAAAGGTAAGATTCAAAAAATTAATGTCCTATGCAAAGGCACACTATGCTTTTCACCTAAGTTAATCATTAAAAGAATTACACATAAAATACATTACACTAAAGCAAACATCATTAGACATTGTTTAAATATTACTTAATTGAATAGTTAAGTGTTCACATTTAATGCTTTGATTATATATATATATATATATAATCAAATATATATATATATATATATATATATATATATGCTTTAAGTGTTTGTTGAATGTTTTGTATTACTTGAATATAACTAGTCATGTGTTTTATTTTAGTGTGATATCTGATATTTAATTATAGATTCGGTGTGCGAACCCCAGTAAATGTTTTAATACCATTGGATAGCAACTGGGTGTTAGCCAATCAGGCAAGGAATCTGGAATAGTCCACTTCTGAAGGCAAGGTCAGATATGACAGGATGCTTCCATGTCCATTTATTTCCTTTTAACATTTTTCTCAAAAAAATAATTTATAATATAGTTTTTCTTTTTCTGCAACCTTCACAAGTCTATGTCCTCTCTCATTTCTATTATCATAACCAAAATTACCTACAGCACTTTCATCTTTTATTTGTTTACCAGTTTTAGCATTAAAGTCTTCCATAACAATTTTAAAATGTTGTTTACTCTGATCAAAAGCCTTCTTTACATCCATATAAGAATCTTCTACTATTTCATCACTATGAGACCTTATTGGGGCATTAATCTGAATTATTTGCATTTGGTATCTGCTATAAAGTTGTATAACTAATCTTGCCACTCTATCCGATATACCATCCATCTTCACAATGTTGTTCTTCCATTTTTTATTTATAATGAATCCTACTCCACTTGTATTTCCTTTATTTATGCCTTTATAATAGAATACATGTCCACTTTTTTAAATCAATCATCTTTTCACTTTTTTTCTAACTTCACAAAGTCCAATAATGTCCCAAGTCCAATAATGTCCCATTTAATATAAGACAGTGTGTCTTTTAATTCTTGCAATCTTCTTTCACTTCAAAGTCATCTGCAGTTGTAAGTACCTAAATAAAAGGTTGTCATCAAGTGACAGCCTGGGTCCACAATCACGGGATTCTTAGCACCCTCCATCTTTGGTCACCAACCTATGTTAAACTCAGAGGTAATAAGCCAATAAAGTCACCATGCTGGCTAATGCATGTTGGTGAGCAGCCCATCCATGTTCATATACTATATAAATAATCACATAGTAATTTCAGCTGCAACGACAAGAATGTATGGAGTGGACATTAAGAATTTGCCTTGCTTGGTTCCTTTAAGGCAGGGGTCCCCAACCCTATGCCCGTGGGCACCATGGCGCCCGTAGAGCATTTTACGTGTGCCTGCCACTCTCCGATCACGATAAAAAATTATTTATCTGATACAAATAAATTTAATTTTTAAGATTTCTTATAAATTATTGTATTATTTTGTAATGAAATTGTAGGACTTTTATAGCGTAAAAGGGTCTATAATTAACAATATCCAACTATAAATTTACATTGAAAAAATAAATGGTGCTCGCCACCTGGCCACTATTATAGAATGTGCTGCTAAGTGCAAAAAGTTTGGGGACCACTGCTTTAAGGCTTCTGGGAGGAATCGAAGAGTCTCCTTTCAGTTAATAGCAAACTCCTTTCTGCAGCTTTATAAAAGTATATTTCATTTTATACTGTATTTCTAAATTATTATTTGGAAAATAGTAATTAATATTTCATTAAAATCAATTTAAAATATAGTGTAGTAAAAATAGAATTTTAAATCATAGTAAAATTGATATTTCTAACGTAGATTTAGATTGAAGTTCTTTTCCTTCAACTGTTTTTTTTTTTAATCTTTAAAATGCAAGTTGATTTTTACGAAAAATAAAAACAAAAAATTTTTGAATAGTAAAAAAATAAGGATTTTTTTTTTTTTTTAGGTTAATGCATATTAAGATATATATTGACTAAATATGTTTTAAAGTAATTTAGAATCGGTTTTATCTTGCTTTTTAGACCCTTCTACATAATCATTGAACCGTTTTAGATCTAAGTGCTCCCAAAGTGTATTTTAACTTTACTTTCCATTCATGTACTTTATAACCAGTATAAAACTCTAACATGATGTGTGGAATTAAATTTGTTTTATTGAAGTACAACCAATCAATTTGGTCGAATTATTTTGAAAAATGAAAAATTTAATTTTACTTTTTCTTTCCTTTTTTGTTAAAATTTTTATTTATTTGTTGTTAGATCTTTGTTTAAAAAAATAATTTTAAATCTTAAGATATTTTCTGATTATTATTAGTTGTTTTTTTTTTTTAATTTTTATTTAAGAATTTCTTTATTAGAAATCGACTTTTTCCCCCGTTCTTTCTTTTTATTTAACTCTTTCTTGCTCTTTTTTTAAAAGTTATATATTAAAGATTTTTTTTTACATTTAGTACGATAAAAATACAGTATTCATCTTTGAGATTTTTGATATGAATGACATAGAGAGATGAATGATATAGTAAGATAAGAAATAAAGTGATCAATTTAAAATATAAACAAAATCAAAAATTTTACAATGAGTTTATTTCAATGATTTTTATCCATAAATATGATCTTGGAGAATCTGTTTGCGAGTATATTAATAAGCCTGATGAATATTTTCCCCACTATTCTTTTTGGAGCTTTTGCGTGTGTCTTAGAATGTTTTTCACTTGCGTGCACTTCTTGAAGGTTGTTTTACATTTTATCTATAAATATAAAAGAATAACATTATTGTAGATATATGTTCACTTCATGTATCAAAATACTACATTAATCATGAGCTATGTTAAAACTTATATTATGTATATAGATATTCTAATTAGGTATAAAGTATTCAAAGATAAAAATAAATGTAAAAAGAAACATCCTTGATGTATGCAACAATTTTCAAATTATAACAATTTCATTCTATTATATGTATAGATAAAATGTGAAACATCATTCAAATAGTGCAATGCAAATAAAAGGCATTCTAGGATTTCCCCTCCCCCTCACCGCGCTCAAAAAAAAAAAGAATAATGGAAAAAAAAAAGAAATTTTCATCAGGCTTATTAATGATTGGGTAATAAGAATTTTTTGGTAGATTTCCATCTCTATTTTACTCTTTAAATAAGAATAATTATTTACCCATGTGAAACCAATAAAACATCACATAACTTTAGTTTACATAATATTTTTCAATACCAAACTCTCTTTTTCTCTCACTTCAGTTATGCTATTTATTATAAATTTGAGATATGCCAGATGGTAATTCTTAATATTTTTTATTCAGTACTAGCCTATACATGTCCCAATCTAGTTTTTAGATTATGGCTTCCATCAGTCTGAAATTTTAATAGGGATCCACTGTACCTTCATTTTTTTTTAATCTAAGGCATCTTATTATCAAGACATCCGCCAAAAATTGAAAAACAAGTTAATCTTTTAAATGTAAACCAACTTATTTATATAACTGTTGTGTAAATAAGTATAGATATTTAGACCTTTTTTTTTAAGTTGGGAAAAGCTCAGTGATTCATTTATTGCTATATGCAAATACCTATCTAGGGTATTCTCATGCTAAATATTTATTAGCATTAATGTGTATATATATTGTACCAGCCACTACTCATATATTTAACCCTTGAAGGGGTTACCAGACCTCTATTCTGCCTGAGAATTTTATTTGGCAGTCAGAATATATGTGAATGTTGTGTGACTAAACTATCTTCATTTACTAATGAATGATTATTAGGCTAGCTCAGCTCAGAACAGGAAATTCTCAACTAATAAACAACTTATTGACAGATAACATACATCAAATGTTGAAAAAATTAAATAAACATAATACATTTACTAATTATCAAAATAAAATATTGAAAATGAAATGGTAAAATCATAAGCACATAAGTGAGAACTTCTTATATGTATGGTTTTATATAAATCACTAATATAATGATTTTATTATTGTTTAAGTCATCTAAAGACCTATGAATACCTTATCACAATTGTGTTACAAAATCTCACTCTAATAATTCTATCTTTATTGAAATATTATAATAGTTATGATTAGATTTCAAATTTACACCACAAAAATTAAGTAGAATACAAGTGAAATTACCAGAAAATCATTTGTGCGTAAAAGAAAAGATAAAACTGAAAAAATATTGAAGATGTAACTTTGAAGTTCACCCAAAAATAATAATTCATGCTGCATGGTTGGTTGGTAAGTAATCTCATAAGTGAAAAGCTTATCAGAGATGTAGTCAACAGTAGCTCTGTATATTCACTAATTGAATATGACAATATAGAACTGCTAGGCCATGTAAGCGATACCAAAGCTTAAACAAAGTGGGGTTTAACCAAGCCTGTTTTTAAAAAAATAAATACCACACAAATAATATCTAATGGTTTAAGGTCAAATATTTCATGATATTTTAATGAGTGAGAAAATTTTAATCAACAATATACAAGTAGAAATGAGATTCTTTAAGTATATAAAAAATAATCCACTTAAGCTCATAAATACTTCAAAAAAGTTATTGTTATAGCATATCAATAAATAAGGCAAATAATGTTTTCAATAATTAATGCCTATGGCTAATTATTTAAACAGAAAATTATTTTCATACCCTATGAGACTCCTGACATTTAACTACAAAAGTTAATTATGTGACTGAATATAAAATCGGTAACTTAATACTGACATACACAACTTACTAATTAATACTATCAAACTATGTGCAATTAAGAAAAACAAAGATAATTTATACTAGACATATAAATGAAACAAAATAATTAATAACTGATCCATATCTGAAAATTAATCAAAAACTTACAGTATAATTCATTAAAATTAAATTACATCAATATTCATGAATTAACTAATATAAATCTAGGAGTAGTTACTTTATATTATAATTAAAAATTCTAGTCCGAAAGTTTAATCATTAAATATCACATGATCACTATTACTTATGCTTGCTCATAACTGTTATTAAAACAGGAAAAACTCTCCATACAGTAGTGCCACTTAGTGCAAGCCAGAGCAACCAATGGATGCCAGAAGGCTTGTGCATATAATTCCTTATGCACAAGCCTTCTGGCATCCATTGATTACTCTGGTTTGCACTGATTCGTACTACTGTATGGAGAATTTTGCCTGTTTAAAGTGTAATCATGACTGGCTTATTGAGTAAATAAAGTTCTTATATTACATACTAATGCTACAGACTTTTGGTTTAATGTTCAAAGTGATACATACATGCATTTTCCAAAATATTTGGGTAGCTTGTCATTTATTGAAAGTAAGGTTTGAATAATGTCAAAGATGTTTCCTTTGGAAAGAAAATCAGAATGTCAGTCAAATCACTAGTTTAGATCATGCTTGAATAAAGTTAGGTCTAAACAAAGGAGTCTGCCATAGTGTAAACACTTCAGCCACTCATTGCTATTGGAACAACAACTGAGATGGTTGGCCTATCCATTTGATCATGATGTTTTCTTTTGGCTAGCCATTATTTATCACTGCTGTTGGTTACTGTAGATTAATTGACTAGCAATAAGTGGTAAGGTTTGAAAATGCTTGATAGTGAAGAATCTGGAACTGTTCCTTAATAAGGCAGGGGAATACTAATTTACATTAAATTTTGAAGCTAATAAACGACTTCAGCCTGTTTGTTATTTTATCAGAAACTTCTAAAACAGACAGTAATTAAAAAGCACCATTCTAGATAAGGCAGCATTCCATCAATAATTACATTTTTAATTAATTACCTTGTGGAATTTTTTATTTGAACAATGCTTGCTGTAAGTACATTCCATATTTGAAACTAGTGTAATAAAAGCCAAATTCTTCAAACCAAAAAAATTATCTTAAAAGACAGAAAATAAACTTGTATAAAAATAAGACATTTTTTTTTTTTAAAGTTCATGTTTCTTTACAAAATTGTTTTATAAAACTATAACATTAAGTTTTATTACAGAAAAAAAAACTTCATATATGTGTGTGTTATATATAACACACACATATATGAAGGTTTTTTATTACGCTTTTTAAAATGCAAGATTAACTCAAAACTATAATTTTAACTTTTCAACGACAAACTGATATTTTCCACGTTATATTATTATAATTGAAACTCATCAAAGTGTCTCAACAATTAACAACCATTAAAACTATGCTCGCCAATGTTTGGGCTGTTATCTATCCACTGAGTTCCCTCATTACTAACAATTTCTTTGTCAGTTTATCTGAGGTCTGGTCCTTGTTGCCAGTTGATCTCTATCTGAAGGTTCGATTGATTTTACATAAGTTTGATCTTTATCATTGCTACATTGATACATTGTACAGCTGTTGTCTGCAGTCACAGTGGCTCTATCTAGCATACTAGGTTTATCCAATGATTTTTCCTGCATATTGCCAAAATCTATGGCAGTCAGTAACTCTGGCATTTCTTCAATATTACACTAGCTTTGCCCCAGCATGATTTGCTATACTGTTGCAGGCATATTATACTAGGCTTTCATATTATCTGTTATTCTGATAATGGAAAGCCAATCAGTGATCTTAATTTGATTACCTTCTGGTAGAAAAATTGTGTATAGGTCTCCCCTGGTATCCTTGAGTATTCTTGGGACATTTTGTGCAGGAGCCCATCTTGGTGCTCATCAATCCAAAAGCTTGGCATTAGCTTCATTCTTCAGGTATACCATAAATCCTTGGCCTCTCCTTGAAGGGGGTTACAGGCAACAGGAATCTTTTTCTCCTCAAGCCATTGATGAAACTGAAATATTTCTTGTCAGCTTTCTAAGTGTGCTAATGGGCATTCCCCTACATCTTTCCTGAAAGATTTTATTTAAATGCTCCTAGTAATTATGTGACTAGTTTGTGTATCTTCTATTCTATCCCTCATATTTTTTTATCTCACACTCTAGAGATTCTAAATGATATCCTTGAACCTTTTTGTTTTCATGTTTGGGATAGAAATGTTTAATTTTCATTGCTTCTAATCTCTGCTCCAGGCCTCTTATCTCAGCACATTCTTGAGTAACTTTTTCCTTATTAATGCTAACCTCTTGTTGAACTTCAAGTTCTGACACAAATCTTGACCTTGCTGTTATATAGCTTTCTGCACCTGCTTGTTCCTTCTGTGATTTCTTTTATCTTCTGGTTTTTTTAACTGCTTCTTTTATATACCTCTGTCTTATTTATCCATATGCTCTTTAACCTTGTATCACCTCTCACTAATTTCTTCTTCCATTGGTCTAATCTCCCATTTTATTTCTTCCATTCTTTGTTATATTATCTCATTTACCTTATTTCATTTCCTCCATCATATCCTGTTGAATTTGTTGCTGTTTTTTACTGAACATTTATATTAAATACTATTGATTTTGCATCATCATTTTAATAAGCATTTGCATTTCATTGGTCTTGTCTTCATTCTCAACCACTTCCAAGTTTGTAAAACTAATAGGATTACCCTCTTCTCAATAGGCCTTTACAGATATCATTTGATTATTTTTATTCTCATTTGCATATTTAAAATGATAATAGAAAACAAACTTCCTTATTTCTGTTCTGTAACTAGCTCAAAAAACAATTTTTAATATTTATTTTTCTTTCATTAATTAATCCTTTGTTAACTGAAAAAAAAATCTAATTTTTATTTAATGTATACATCTACTTATAACTTCTCTTTTACCTTTATGTAACTATTTTCTATTAATAAATAATACATTAAATGGCAGATGCCCATCTCCAAACAACTCCCTATTCACAATCCAATCACTATTACTACTGAACAACCTATCTATATTTCTTAATAATGCAAAAATGTACTGGCCTACACTAATATAGTCATCAGTCATTTAAAATCTCTTCATGAAGCTTATATTCATGTTCTCATGTTGGATGCACTATTTAAATCACATGTACTATGTACTGGTCATTGCATATATATTCCAACTCTTGAGGGTACTACCAAACCTTTACACAGCCTGAAATTTTTATTTGAAGGTCAGAATATATGTAAATGCTGTGTGACTAAACTATCTTAATTTACTAATGAATGAATATTATTAGACTAGCTCAGCTTAGAACAGGAGATTCTGAACTAATAAACAACTTATTGACAGATAACAGATATCAAATGTAAAAATTTAAATAAACATAATACATTTATTAATTATGAAAATAAAATAGTGAAAATAAAATAGTAAAATCTTAAGCACATAAATTTGAAACAACTTAGCTTCTTCTATGAATGGTTTTATAAAATTTCCTACTTCTTCTTCCTTTTCCTATGTATTGATTTCTACTTTAACATATCGTAGCATTTAAACCTTTCTTTAATGCTTTATCAATACTTTTATTTATATCAAACTAACAGTTTTAACTGTCCTGCAGTCATCACCAGAGCTACAATATTCAAATATATAATTAGCTCTGATGATGACTGCAGGACAATCAAAATTGTTAGTTTGATATAAATAAAAGTATTGATAAAGCATTAAGAAAGATGTAAATGATATGATATGGTTTTATTTATGTCATTAAAGTAATGGGTTTATTAATGTTTACATCATCTAAAGAATTTACACTACAAAAATTAACTACAATGCTTGCCAGATTATCACAAAATCATTTGAATATAAAAGAAAAGATAAAACTGAAGACACAAGTTTGAAGTTCACAGAAGAATAATATAAGTAACCTAAATAAGGGCCTACTAGTGAAAAGCTTTATAATAGAGACATAGCTGACAACAGCTCTGTGTATTGGTTAATTGAATATGATGAGACAGAACTATCAAGCAATGTAAATTATACCAAAACTAAGCTAAAACAAGGTGGGGCTTAACTGACCCCATTCTAAAAAAATAAATACAACACAATATCTAATGGGTCAAGCTCATGTATTTCATGATATTTCAACAAGTGAAACTATTATAATTTAAGCTACATAAAATTATTTTATAGCTGTACAATCAATAAAAATATTGATATAGTAACTTTTCTATGCAAAAAAATATGGCATTATAAAGCATTAATAAAATCTATTCATGACAGGATTGAACTATAATTTCTTGTTTTTACATGGCTTGGCACAAAATTTGACTTAATATTTAGCTTCTATCAAAGCCAAAGATTATAATATATATATAAAGTGTCATATCTGGGTACACTTTTGACACTTGTATATCATATTTATGGTTATTCTGTTGGAAGACCCATTTTTTGCTAATTTGAATACTGTTTGTTTTTTGATTTATTATATATTTAATCCATGCAATGAATCATATCTTTTTAATCTTGTGTTTTCTTTTTTTTTTCTTCACACATTATTTTAATAATACTTGGATCGAAACTGTGCCCATGTTTTTTTTTTATGGTTGTAAAATTCCAAAGTATTGGTATAATCATACTTTGCTTTTGCCTTTTTATACATTAATGGGTATTGTTATTCTTGCTTTTAGATTAGCCTTTCCCCCCAAAGTATGTATATGGGCAATTCTTGTGGCTGTATTCAATAGCATAAATAATGTTAGGCCTATCCAGTTTGTGTATTTTGTCCTTTATAAGTTTATTTAGGTTGATGAGCATTCTAAAACTCACATTAAATTTGGCAAGAATATTTTTGTGATAGTAATTCTTGTTTGTGGTGAATGGGGTATAATGATCCAGCTTTTATTATTCTTTATGTTCACTATTTTGTGTGAGATATTTCTTTTGAATTGATTTATATGTTTTTATATGTGTTGAATTGTATCAAACATTCCATATTCTCAATTTTATCAGATTCAAATTGGCATAAATAGTTATTGCAATACAAAAAGATTTTTAAACTTACAAATTTGTGTCATGTGGGTATCTGTGATTTCCCATCGATGCATCATCTAATGTTGGGAGATTTAATAGCCATTTTATAAAGTATAATATTGTGATTCCATTTTAGTTTTAAATCAAGATAAAAGATTTTCACTTTTTCCATTTTGATGGTCTAACTTAAACCTAAATTTATGTTTAGTTTGCTGAACATTTGGTTGATAGTATACAATCTATTGTTTCCCAATGCCAGAAGCTCCTAACTAAAAACTAGTCTGAAGATCTGATATACTAATATTATATAATTACTTTTCAAAACAATTAAATTGGTCAATTTCAAACAAATTATCTAACAATTTTTAAAAAGTCTAGTGTTTTAATCTAGCAAAAATGAAAAATATAACTCTAGAAGAAAGATGGTTAATGAACATTTTATAAGTAAATATAAAAAAAATGGATAAGATAAAAATAATAGACATTTATGCAAAGTATGTCTTGACATGAAAGTATAATATTTATCACTAAGGTAACCAAATGTGACTTAATTTAACTTACTGCAGATGAAGTAGTAAATGTTTATCTAATAATAATAATAATAATAATAATAATAATAATAATAATAATAATAATAATAATAATAATAATAATAATAATAATAATAATAATAATAATAATAATAATAAAATAATAATAATAATAATAATAATAATAATAATAATAATAATAATAATAATAATAATAATAATAATAATAATAATAATAATAATAATAATAATAATAATAATAATAATAATAATAATAATAATAATAATAATAATAATAATAATAATAATAATAATAATAATAATAAAAATAATAATAATAATAATAATAATAATAATAATAATAATAATAATAATAATAATAATAATAATAATAATAATAATAATAATAATAATAATAATAATAATTTAAATCACCATAGGAGAAGCTCTTCGCTCTAATGCCATCTAGCATAGCTTCAGTAATCAGTCTTTAGAAGATGCACATAATAATACAATCTTTAGTGTTTGAATTTCTTATTCTCATATCAGTTTGTGACTTTTGCCTATATCAATACTATCTGCAATTGAAAAAAAGATATGTACCTAGCAACCATATTTAGTTCTATTTTGTCAGTCAAGCAAAAGCTAAGCATAGCCTAAATTTTTGTGGTCATCTATACATTAGAATAACTCCATTTCTTCACTAATTATGGATACCTTATTTTTTTGACAGTAATATTAATAATAACAACATATCACTAAACTACCAACTTAAACAGTAATATAATATTAGAGCAACTCTCATCTTATTACCTTCTAGAATTGGATTCAAAATCTGATTGAATTTCAAGCTTTTATCTTAATGGATCAAAGGAGTTAAATATGTTTGTTGGAGGTATTTCAGAATTTCTTTCAACTATGAGTGCCAGATTTCATTGTTAAAGACAAAAGCCAAAAATCAATCTGAGAATGGGGATGTATATATCAAAGACAAGGATTTTATATGTATTTGATAATCACAGAATTATCAAGCTTATGCTAAATAGCACTAGAGTGGAAAGGTTGCTCTTGTATTTGCTTACATAATTTGTTCTTTTCTTTGACAATATTCCTATTACTGAACATATTACAATAAGTTTTACACAATACAATTTACTTATTATTATTATAATTGTTATTATTCATGAAGATTGATAGAATTTTTTTAAAAATTTGCATCTATTCCTTAAAGCCTTTAAAAATTAATATACGATTTATATAATAGATATTGCACTTATATCAAGTAGAATAAGAAATTCAATCTTCTTAAGTAGATTATAAAATCATTTAAAACCATTATAATTAGTAGTAATTTATTAACAATTCATTAAACATAATATATTCAGTATTTATTTTGTTACAAAAAATAGTATTTATTTTATTTTAATTAAAAGTAAACCAATTCATTAAATTAATTAATAATAATTTCTTTTAAATGAATAATTGATTATGCATACAAAAAGTAGATGCATTTTTTTAATTAAAATATTCAATGGATACAGAAAAAAAATTCGCATTTTATTTTTCAAGAGTATGTACAAAATACTGCTTTCAAAAATAGTATAGTCAATTTGAAATATATATATATATAAATTTGTAAAGTTTAATTTTATTAGTATTTTCATTATTATTTAATACTACTTCGATTATATTTATTATTTTAGCTGCAGGTGGAATTATATTTATATAAATTTTATTACTGTAAATGTCTCATTAAGACTTGCAATGTAGCTCTAAATATTGTAGAGCTAAAATAAGGAATATCAGTCAATGGCAAATTACCATTAATAATGGTGAAATATTATAACTTGGTCACAAAACACTAATCCTTAAATATGTTTACTAATCTCCAGGTAGTGAACATACATACGTATATTATATCAGCCAATAAACGCACATGATCACCATTTCTTATGCTTGCTCATAACTTATTAAAACAGGCAAAATTCTCTATATGTATTGCCATTCAGTGCAAGCCAGAGTAATCAATGGATGCCAGAAGGCTTGTGCATAAAATCACCATCTAGTGCCTACTCATCCAATATTACCAGACTAGTTTCTGGCTTGTGGCCTTCATCAGAGAGAAGCCTTGGATCTGAGAGCACTGCACCTAGATCTTATGATTTAATGCAACCCTCCACCAGCCATCTTTTATCTCACAAAACTATGAGTCTTAAATTGCTTGCATTGAAAATATTATGGTGTTTTCAATTTAAGTCTCATAGTTTTGTAGTTAAGTAGAGATAAAAGGTGGCTGCTGGAGAGTTGCATTAGATTCTAAGATCTAGGTGCAGTGCCCTCAGATCCAAGGCTCCTCACTGACGAAGGCCACAAGTCAGAAAATAGTCTGGGGATATTAGATGAGTAGGCACTAGATGAGGATTTTATGCACAAGCCTTCTGGCATTCATTGATTACTCTGGCTTCCACTGAATGTTAATACATATAGAGAGTTTTGCCTGTTTTAATAACAGTTATGAGCAAGCATAAAAATGGTGATCATGTGATGTTTATTGGCTTAAAACCAATCCTGCCTAATATGATAGTGGTGACTATGGTTATTAAAGAATCAAAGACACCAAAATGTATAGGTACTGAAATGAGTTCAGACCTATATGACTATATAAACTAATGAGCTTGGATTGAAAATATTATGGTGTTTTCAATTTAAGACTCATAGTTTTGTAGTTAAATAGAGATAAAAGGTGTTTGCTGGATGGTTGCATTAGATCCTAAGATCTAGGTGCAGTGCTCTCAGATTCAAGGCTCCTCACTGACGAAGGCCCAAGCCAGAAACTAGTCTGGGGATATTGGATGACTAAGCACTAGATGGGAATTTTATGCACAAGCCTTCTGGCATCCATTGATTACTCTGGCTTGCACTGAGTGACAATACGTATAGAGAGTTTTGCCTGTTTTAATAATATATATTAAATCCAAAGCACTAAGACCACAAGCTAAATAAATATACAATGCGATAAAATGAACTCAATAATTATTAAATTTATTATTTAAAGTTAAACATTAAAATAAAAAAACTGAAATGATTAACAATATAAAGAGACAGTTTTACACAATTAAAAATGTTTATTAGTAATAATAATTATATGTAATTAAGGGAGCTTAATGACAATAAATAACTAAATGATAAATTTGTAACTATGTCTAAATTTTTTAAAAAATAATTCTTAATACAACATTTAAACGAAATATGCAATTGAGTCTAATGCAATAATCCTGGATTGAAGTGTTTTTTTACAAAAAAGGTTTTAATATTATGATCATGAGAAAAAAAAAGATGAGATGCCATGAAACATTAAAATAGAATTTAATTAATATTTGATAGATTTTCCCCAAATTTAATATTTTCAAAAAAAATTGCTGTAATGAAATAATAATCATAAATATTAAGGGAGAAAAACACTTATAGAATAACTTTTTTTTCTTATCAATTAATAGTTTGCGTTTGATATAACATTAACAAGAACTGAATTAAACAACATTTAGGCAATTTCCATATCTAAAAAATAAACATATTATGTCAATAGAAATTTCCTTTTGTTTATCTAAAGTTTCTATCTGAATATTTATTATTGTAATGGTCAGACATCATTCTGTAGGCATGGCAAATATTCAAAACTAAAGGACTTCAATAGACTTTTGGTTTAGATTTTCATTTCAGGAAACATTATATTAATGAATAATGGTGAGGACCTTAAACCATTTACATCTATAAGGACACATATCATCATTAATAGTTACATTAATCCTTCTAGTTTATGGAGAGCACAGATTCTTTGGGAGCATCAATTGGCAAGGGCAGACAACAGTAAACAAACACTAAATATTAATAATCTATTAATAAACAAAACAGTTTTGTTATAAATTTATTTGTAATACATTCAGTTATATAAATTTAAATTGTCCTATTATTTAGGCCTATTCCTTATTTGACATCAGGTAGCTCTCTGAATAATAATAACAAGAAAACCTTTTCCCAGTACAGTAATTAGCCTACTATCATCTCTGAAGGTTATTATCTAATGGTAGCAGTATTTATATGATTTATTGATTATTAGGTATGCATTAACTATGTTAAGATGTGTGTATTATATATTTTGCTCTTAACTTTAAATAGTATGCAGTAATAAAGCAGATTATTAAACTTAAATATTCACAACATGTAAGCATTTACACCATTAATATTTTATAAATATGCATTCAATTTCATGCCAATGATCATTATCATAAATGTAAAGTATTATATCATATTTATTCTCTGCAAACCTGGAATACAAATCAAAATTATCACTTAAATAATTATTATACAAAATTAAGAACTCAAGCATGTTATTTATAAGTTCATGGAGAGGTATGTAATAATATTTACAACTCTTAAGTGTGGTGGATAAAAATATACAGGTTTCACTGTAAATGCAGATCTGCACTAAGCTTTATTTTCACATATGTATGTGATACATATAAAATTGTAATCTGCTTAAAATATTGAATTTAATATAATTAGTCTTCTGAAATTACATATTTGAAAAAGCACAGCATTAACCCAAAACAACTTTATTTTATTTAACCGAAAAATATATTGTTCATATAATTTTAACATTTTAGGTAGCTTCAGAAGTATAAGTTTTGCATTAACTAAATCTTAGGAGGAAGATTTGTGAAAATAATAATTGTTTTAAACTTTTGATTTTAAACAATAATTAAATTATTTTTTTTATTCTTAAATAATCAAAGGTACCACTATGAATATCATATTTTTTATCATTAAAACTAAATGAAGTGTTATAAATAGGTTAAAATTAAAATAGAAACAAAATACATATACAAAATTGCATAAAGTAAACCATAAATTACAAATTAAATAATATCTGAAACACAGGCTTATTATATACCTGTGTCTATATATGTAATATATAGGGTATATGAGTACAGACTTTCACACCACCCACCACTCTCCACTCTATCTCATAATACTGATACACTTGAACACATATATGTTGAAAAGATAAATAATCACCAATATACATATTTCATGCTAAACTAGCGTTCATCAGTTGGTACAGATTACCATCTCTACACATATATGCTATAAGTGCTCAGATATATATTAAGATAGCCAATCTTTATACTTTAATGGTCAGGCTTTAATCTATTCCACACTCAGGAAACTGTCCATCCAATTGACAATCTGATGATGGAACGCTCAAAGGGCACCCTAATCCATTTAATACATATACAAGGGATGGGCAGACATCTCTAGTATGAAACAACTGAAACACAGGCTTATTATATACCTGTGTCTATATATGTAATATATAGGGTATATGAGCACAGACCTTCACACCACCCACCAATCTATCTCATAATACTGATACACTTGAACACATATATGTTGAAAAGATAAATAATCACCAATATACGTATTTCATGCTAAACAGCAATCATCAGTTGGTCCAGATTACCATCTCTACACATATATCCATCCCTTGTATATGGATTAAATTATTAGGTCCTATATATGAGGAGTCAGATTGACCTATGGTCAACATGCTTGTGACAAGAATCTTGGCCTCAGGTGGCCTTTGAGCATTCCATCATCAGATTTTCAATTGGATGGATCGTTGGACAGTTGGAGTGTGGAGTAGATTAAAGCCTGTCCATTAAAGTATGAGGATTGGCTATCTTAATATATATCTGAGCACTTATAACCTATATGTGTAGAGATGGTAATCTGGACCAACTGATGATTGCTGGTTTAGCATGAAATAGGTATATTGGTGATTATTTATCTTTTCAACATATATGTGTTCAAGTGTATCAGTATTATGAGATAAAGTGGAGAGTGGTGGATGATGTGAAAGTCTGTGCTCATATACCCTATATATTAAATTATGTAATATATATAGTAGTAAGTCTGGTTTTTTGGCAATTTGAGTCCATTTAAGTTTAGTAAGTTCTTTAATGTTAGTAAACCTAAAACATATTGAAGTTCTTTATTATGATCAAGAAAATAATGTGTCAGCATGAAGCCAAGATAAATTTAGGTGCATACATTTTAACTTTTTGAAATTATAAAATAGAGATCTTTTGAAGTTCACATATAAAATAATGTTAACAATTTTTCTAAATATTTGATCATAATAAGTTTTCAAATATCTGGGTAATTCAATTGTTACTAATTTTATTTTCTGAGCCAATGTAATATCTGGTAAAATGAAAACACTCACAGAAAAGATAATTTTTTTAATGTTTAGCTTTATTACAATCTAGCATGATTTCAGTATATTTTTTATTATTAAATATTAAAAACAAACTATTTTTTTATATTTTTATTTTATATTAAATTTCATGGTCTAGAAGTGCATATGTTAAAAGCTTCTAAATTTTAAATGTGGGTTGACATAAAGTCAGAATTAGTTCAACCTCTAGAGCTAAACATCCTAGTTGTGAGGTCCAATCTTAAAAAGAAGCTCTTCAGTGGTTTGAAAAAGTATGGTGCTTGCCTTAACTACATGGAGAGGTTTCTTGAAATACATTGGCTTAACAGCAAAAGAAATCCTGATGAATAGCAAACAGAGACATAAAAGGCATAGTTATTATTTTAATATATTTGTTTATTATATTTTATAAATAAATATACATGGAAAATAGTGAAAATCATATAATATGTATCAATGAGTAAAAATGAAATACAAAATGTATTAATAAGTTTATTGAACAAAAATAAGAAATGACAAAAAAATACAAAAAAATCAATAAATGTTCAAAAAAAGTACAAAAACAAGAATAACAAAATTAATTTTAATAAAAAAAAGTAATTTATGTTATTTGGAAAAATAATCATTTGCAAATTGTGCCTTATATAGTTTTATGTAAATTAACAGATAAAATTAAAAAGTAGTATAAAAATAAAAATATTAAATATGTTTGGTACAAAATTAAACTAACTATATTTTATTTGGCAAGAAAATCACTTTATTATTTGTACTTTATATAGATATAAATAAAAAACGAATAAACTTTCATGTATATAAAATATCATATTAAACATTATTGAATAAAAATACGTAAATAAATATTTAAACAGAAAGAAAAATCCCATAATGAAGTGAACTTTTCTAGTTTTCATTAATGAAATTTTCAAATAACCAGGTGATCCAAAATATTTGACTTTACTGATATAATGGTAAGATTTGAAAGTCTATCTTGTACCATTATGGAACCCAAGCACTTTTTAATAATTCTATGTTTACAAAAGGATTGTTCTACAAATGTTACAGGTATTGATAGTGATAAAAAAACCTAAAGAGCAATTATAAAGTTTGAATAAACTGTGATTAAATCATTTGAATAAATATACTAAATTATCTGATATATATATACCATTTTTAAAATTAGAAATAAATGATTGATAGTAAACTTTATTTGTAAAAATCATTTGCATCAATGTCTGAATAATTTGTATTTGTTAGTTTTTATTTAACTTTTACACCAAGATAATACATATGCTTTATTTTGTAAAGTATATAAAAACTGAAATAAATACATATGTTCTTTTAATAAAGTAAATCATTCCTTCAGAGATTCTAATGTTTGATCTATTATGCTGAGAATTTTTTTTTTACTTTAATAAAGAAAATTTCCAGTTTTATTATCATGTTCATAATTAAATTGTATTCTTTTTATATGTCATTTTAGTGGTCTGCTCATATAAAATAAAGATTTTGTGTCAAATTTTGCTGCAATTAATTTTTAGCTTTCCTATAATTTATTTGAAAGTTTCATCAGACTTATAATCATTTAAAAATTGAGTTAGATCATGCAATACATTTAAAGCATATAGAAAATTCATGGATGAAGGCTGCAATATTGTGTTGACAATATTGACTTTATTTAAAATATCTTGTCAAACTCTAATCAACAAATGAATGTAATAATAGGATTTTTTTTTTCTTGACAATTTGCTTGATATTGGATTATTTATTCAGTTTTGAAGACTCATTACAAATTTCAAATAAAGCATCATACACTTCAGATAAATATTTATAAAGAGGTTTGTGGTATAGTTAAAATATTCCATCAGTAAATAAAAGAGATAAAACAATTACATAACTTCTGTAAACCAATACCTTCATGATTGATATTCACTGCATAATTAACTAATAAGGTTTAAAATATAATGTGAATGTGGAACATAAAATATCCAGGGATTTAGATCTATTTTTTTGCAAACCGATACTTTTGCTGTCAATATTATAGCCATTATCATAATTCAAACATAATAAATTATTTATTTCTAAATTTATTTTTTTCAGTAAACTGATAAGAAATATTGTCAATCTAGCTCTGTAGTATCTAAAATTACATAGAATGTTAAAAAATTCATGTATTTCAATACTATGATATCCTGCATCGAAGTGAATGAATCTGACTATCACAATTATTTGTTCAATATGCGAAACATTCAAAATACATTCTAAAATAATTAAAAACTATTTGCATTATTAATATAGGTTAATATTATTATTTTTTAATATTTGATGCAAATTAAATGGGTATTTTATTTTGAATTTTATCATATAAATTGGAGAGCTTATTTTTAAAATCATGATTTAGCTATATGGCACATGTGTTCTGATATAAAATGATCAAACTTTTCTAGCATCTCAATGCATTTTAAAAAGATTACATTGTTTCAGTCATAAAGTTTATTACATTTACCACAAAAAGCTAGATTTTGTTTGCCTAAAAATTGTACTACAAAAATTATTCTTGTTATTTTTATTTTATTTTAAGTATTTACCTTTATTAAAAGATAATATATATATTTACAAGGTTTTGTTATTTTCCATTCTTTTGGTTACTTACAATTTTTTATACATTACTTTAATAAATTATATGTCTTTATATTAAGCTTAATAAGTCGGTGTTAGTAATTGGGTGTCACACTTTGTTGCTTATTAGTCTGTCTTAATTTTATCTTTGGCTGATTGTTATTATGCCTTTGTCTATTGTATATTTTTTATAACTTATTTATTGCCATATTCCCATGCTGCGGGTGCTGCCTCACCAATTATAACTTCATATCAACATCGCCTTTTATTATTTAAAAATGTTTGATGCAACTGATCAATTTAAGTTTTATTTTTTTAAGGATGTAATTAATTATTTAAATTTTATCATGATGATTCAGGTATATTGTCAGATTTTTCCAGTCATTAAATACCTGAATAAATTTATTATGCTCAAAATTATAGTGTTTGAAAAAGTTGCAGCAAAATTTATAAAATGTATTTTTCGAAACTGAATAAATTAACCGATTCCTATTGCATTATTCATGATTTTTAAAATGTGTTTTATGATATGTATATGAAAATTTTTGTCTGAAAGAATCACTTGAAAAATTAAAATCTTTAATTTGTTTAGAATCTATTTCTAAAATGGCTTGCCTTATTGTATTATAAAATGTTTCCAGGCAAAGTCTGAAGTCACCAAAATTAAACACACTTATTATATCTTCAATAGATTCTTCATGTTCTGAATTAATAAAAATATCTTCAGTATTATTAATTATTGTTTCTTATGTTTTGGTTTTGGGCCTTAGATGAGTGACATTTCTTCAGCATGTTCATTCTCTTCACTAGATTTTTTTCTAACTGACTGAGTGTATCAAAAACATTCTTATTGCAACCAGGAATTGACTCCAATACATTATTAGTTACTTGTTTAGTGAAATATTGAATAATTCTGGAAGCATTTTTCTTTCTTACTTCTCCTCTTTTCTTTTATTTCTTAAATTTTTCTATCTGGAAAGTTTCTTTTTCTTTGTTTCTTGGGACATCTAATTAAAGAAGTACACAATTATAATACATTTTATTATTAAAATTCAAAATTATGTATATTTATTTTATAACATTAATTAAAAAAACTTACTACAAAACAAAATTTACAATGAATATTCTATATATAAATTTACTAAATTAAATAAAAATTAATATTAAAAAAATGTCAAATTATTAATATATATATATAATATTAATTTCTTTGGTGAGATATCTAGAAATGTTAAAATTTAATTTTTTCATGATGGTTTTTACAAAATTAAAAAATATGAAATATATTATGTTAATCATATAAGAAAATATTAGTTCAAATTTAAGTTTACTTTTTGTGTTTGTTATTATGTTATTATTTATGCACTGCACTTTACTGTTCTATATCTAATTAAAAAAAACTTGCAACTGATATATTTTTGATTACTGATACAATACAGTAATACACTCTGCAGCAGAATATAAAATAAATATAATTTGTCCACATTACTTCAAACATTTTTTAGCAAAAAAAAATGTATTGTTTATATACACATACAATCTTATGTTTCAATTATCCTGCAATCTTTATCAGAGCCACTTCTATGTTAATTTTTTAAATATTTGCAAAATATAGGATAAAGTTAAAAACAGCAGCAGATTTTCTTATTTATATTTAGAACAGATGTGAGTTTGAACGAGATACAAGTGCACATCATCCTGTAAATAATAAAGTAACACAAGTTCAAATTTTTACTTGTTTATAGTAAATAAATAAATCACCAACTTTTCCAAATGTAAATATCCAACACATATACATATATAAATATTTATATATGTATTGCTTACAGTAAAATACTTGATAAAACTCTGAATAAAATAAGACCATAAGAAATAATAGCAAATAAGTAATTATAAATAATTTGTTTAAGACAAATCTATAAAATATAAGTAACATTTAAACAAAAATATAATTTATTTAATATAATTAATGAGTAAAAATTTTTAAAAAGTATTTTTTTCTCACTGAAAACTGTTCTGGCACTTGTGAGCATTACGCCAATTTTACACAATATTGGCACTTCTGATTTTACTATACATATAATGGTGTTCTATGGGTGTGCATGTTTTGTAATATGTTCTGTATCATTTAACATTTCTTTCAATGAATTTCTCTTTTCATCTCTAGCCATATTTATTTTCTTGTCCTATATTCTACCACCAAACTATGCATAAGGAGAAAAATAATTTCAAATTAATATTTTACACAAAGTTGTTTTATAATAGACAATTTCAATCAATATAATAAAAATTATATGATTTTTAAATATTCATTTTATTTGCTTTTCAAAAAACATTTTGATGTAAGAGTAGACTCCTTTTGTGAATTAAAGAATGGCATTAACTTTGATAAAGTTTGAATAAATTAGTATCAGGATTTCTTTCTTAATAAATAATTTGTATAAATCATAATATTTTTTTAAAAAATTATTTAGTTTTATTAATTTTTTAAATTTATTATTCCTACTAAAACTATAATGTGATTTTTAAAATGAAAGATTTTATTTAATGCTAGTGTACATTTACCTTAATGACTGTTAATACATTGTACAGGCTTAGACCTGCATTTATATATGCAATATATGTGGGATTCGAACTTAATGATTGTTACAAGTTGAAAAAAAAAATTATATATTGCTTAAAAACTTAATAGCATGAAAACATTATAAAATTGAAATAAAGAAGCAAGGAATACAATATAAAATAATGAAGATAAGAAAAAATGTAATGACTCTTTTTATATTGATTATTAGATAAAATGACATAAAAGTCAATATAGATTTTAAATATAAAATGAAAAGTATTACCAGAAAATAAAAAGGATTTCACTTTAAATGTGATACTTTATTTCTAAACCTATATTCACTATGGCCTTGCTCCCCAACAAAAATCAAACATTGATTTGAAAAATAAAAATGCATATTTTAGTTATTACAAATGATATTTTTATTAAACATTGGAAAACTAATAATAAATTTATAAATTTATTGTTTATTATATCTTGCCTCAATTTTTATACTAAAATTATGTATTTCACCTTAACACAAATAAATTGATCTTTTTTGGCAATCTTATAGATTCTAGTTCTATCTATTTTGAAGTTAAAATATCGTTTTCATCTATTTATATTTTATTTTATCACATTTTTAAAATTCATAGTTTCTTCAATGTTTCTAGCATTAAAGTATAATTTAAATAACAAACACATGCTATCAGTTATTTATGAATATTTTGATTTAGTTTAGTAAGTTACAGTTTAAAATAAATTCTGATTACCTTTTAAATCCTTTCAGTTTTTTTCATTATAGCATTAATTCTGTGTAAAATACATTTTTTTCCAATATTAGGTACCATATCACAAATAAGATAGAAACATGTAAAAGACTATAAATACATTCAAGATTAAACCTGAGATTTTAAAAATAAAAGAAATGCATAGGAGCAGTACATAGAGATAGAAATAAATAAACAAAAAACTTTGAAAATAATATCTTGTGTGTTGTGCATTGATAAAAGTAAAAGTTTTAAAACAAATCAGAGAATGAATATTTAAAGTAGACAAAACTCTCCATACAGGATTTCCACTCTGTGCAAGCCAGAGTAATCAATGGATGCCATAAAATCTCCATCTAGTGCCTAGATGGGTATTTTATGCACAAGCCTTCTGGTATCCATTGATTACTCTGATTTGCACTGAGTAGCAATACTGTATGGAGAAAATTTGCCTGTTTTAATAATAGTTATAAGCAAGCATAAAAAATGGTGATCATGTGATGTTTATTAAAATGAATATTTATTGAGACATATTTGCTCTGCAAAAGAGATGATGGTTGGCTGATTATATATATATATTGTAACCTCTACAATCTTCACCTACATCACTTCGTACAAATAAATGCCCAAGCGCCAATTCTATACAAGATAGAATCTCTACTTTTGGATAAGACTCTTATGACTCTTATTATACTATTAATCTACAGGTTAGCTCAGTTGGGGGTTAGAGGGTATCGTGGGCATCTAGAATGCAAATGGGGATGAGAGAAGCATTTATAAACAATAATTAGTTATATTATAAGCCCTTATTTAAGTTATCAAAAGAAAGCAATTTGGGGATTAAGTCAAGAATCATGATATGTTCAATTCTCTCACCATCCAAGTACATGCTAGACCAATCATGCCACTCATCTAATATATTTGGGGATCACTGTAACAATAATCAATCTACTGGCATTTAATTTAGATTGCACAGCTCTATCAATGTTTATTTAAATGATGAAATAATCCCAGGGCTCTGTTATATGAATAATAAGTCAATCCTAATATAATATGACTATTGAATAATGAGGACTATTGTGAAACTGACAATTATTACAATAAAATAAAGGATAGACAATGATAAGGATCGGGTACATTTTTATCTCACATCACTATCTATTTTAAACAAGATAAAATCTATATCTGGGCATTATACAATGTTTTGGATCAATTAATTCAGTATTATTTAAATAAATGGCCTATAGTATTAAACTGGTAGGTGATAGTTTTAAATAAGGTATAATCTATTCTTGGCATGTGTCAATGTTTACATCAATTAATTCAGTGTTATCGAGATAGATTGCATATACTATTGAACTGATAAATATCAGAATTATATTATGTTGAACATGTGTGTGTGTGGAAATGGTCGATCGAACGTACATGTTAAATAATTCAGAGGAATCTTACTTCAACCAACATTTATTACAAGACGCATTCTTTTACAAACATATTGACAATGATTTAACAGGAATTTCACATTAATTATAATAAAATAAAATAACACTTAATATTTGGAGGCTCTGTCTCTTGTCTATTATTTCAATAATATTTATAACTTCATTTGTTAAATGATTATCAACGCAAAATAATTCTATATTCACATACCAATGTTTATATCATCTATTCCCATCCTGTGCTCTCAATGAACTAAGAAAACGATATCAAATAATCAATTAATGTCATTTAAATTATTTCCGTATGCCTACAAATCTATATTTACTATATGAGATTAAGTAATAATTTTATTAAAACTAGCCTTAAATAAAGTAAAATTTTGTAATATAATATTACATTCATATCGGGAGGATGAATTGCCAGTAATAATAATAAATGAAATAATGATAATGTGGGTGATATGATTTGACAAGCTACTCAGAACTTACAATTCCAGCGATGGTCTCCTTCTATATCTCTAGGTTTATCATATCTCTTAATGTGTGCGCATTTATAAATTCACAATCACAACGCATTTTATTGATTATATTTCCATCGGTTGACTTGCAGAATGAATAAACTTCACAATAAGGATGGTACAATGAGCTAATCACTAAATTATAAATCCAACTTCAAGTATATTATAGAAATTACTAAAATATTCATTTGAAATAACCAACATATACTACGTGACAATAAATACGTAGAAAGAAGAGGGAGAGCAAAATAATATCAAATAAATATTTACATACGTGTGCGTGGGGGTTAACAGCAACTCTAAACATCATTCCTCAACATAGTAACTATCAACTCTTCTAATACAAATGATGCAGAACTCAGCTGACTTATCCTGAATAAATGGGGTATCTATTACTTCTCTTTAAGAAATATAATTATCATATCGCGTACTATCAAATAAGAAAATATACTACCAACCATGGACTAATAGATAAATAAGTAACATGAGCGTTAATCAATCCAAATAGCATGATCATCCTCTCAATCACCACTCCACCTAAAATGCATCTAATCCACTTCATATAAGACAAATCGATAACAGGCAAACTCTTAAATTTTCACAATCTTTAGCCATAGCACCAGCTGCAACCGATAAGAAACAAGCATAAATTTAACTCTTATACAATAACTTCTCATAGCGAACACAAACACAAATATATGATCATATATGAAATATTTTTGAAATCACATCAGACAATATTAGCATTAATTAAATTATAAATGAATCTAATATCTATGAAAAATTATGAACAACGAATTTCAAATTAGTGTAAATACTATCCAATAAGTCTGACCATTCAGCAATACTGGCATAAATGTTTTCATGTATCTATTTACTATTACCAACTAATGAATGATGATAAAGCATGCAATTTGCACCAATAATATGAGCATGGAAATATATAATATTTTACATAATACAACAAAAGAAAAATATTACCCATTTGATATAACTTATACCAAAATCTCCAAAACGTTCTAGAGGAGATAGGCATATAAATACATAATAATAATAAAAGAAATTAATATCAAATTAAACCTAAAAGAAAATAAATAATTAAATACATCTATATATCTTTCATATATTAAGCCTTCTGTCATTAAAATAAAAGTTCTTCTATTTTATTTTTATTTATTTTTAGTTCATACCTGAAACGTTAAAGAAACAGAAGCATGCAGCTCACGATGATATGATGAATAAACAAACATTAAAACATACAAACATTATTCCTGCGGGTTATACATGAATTTGGCAAAACAGCAATAACCTCCAATGTTCTTAGGGCTTCCTAATAGACATTATAAATTGCTTTTGCACATATTTAAATCCATTTATTTTTCATAAACTCTGTTTTGTCTAAATTTTCCAACATTAAATAAATTTTATAATAATGATCAAGATCAGGGTTATTTGGTCATCCATGCTTATGCACGTTTCTGATAAATAATTATCAAATATCATTGTCACGCATTCTATCACTCCTGTATGGGTGTGATAATTCAGTACACATAATTATTCCAATATTGCAAAGTACTAGAATGAATAATTTTTCTTTTCAGCCTTATTTTACACAATAAAAATAGAAAAATTTATTAAATAAGAATCAATAAAATATTCCATTATACACTTCAGCATATATTTTCCAATTAATATCATTATTATTACTTTACATAATTCCAGTGTCACACAATTTATTATAAATACGTTATAGTAAAATTGTATTAGTGATTTTTCAAAATAATATGCTATAACGTTTGGAACAACTACCACTGATCCCAAACATTGCTAACACCAGTATAACGGGTAGTACTCTTCATCAACAGTCATCAACTAACCAAGCCCAATGATGATGCACCAAATGTAATGGATGGTCAACTAATTTGCAGACTGTACTACTATGCAGATGTAGCAATATGGTGTGGGGATAAGTTAATATACTCTAATTTATTGCCCATAATGAAACAATCTGCAGAGATCTACCAGGCTTAGAAGAGAAAAAAGTTGCGTCCAACCATGTTCAGACTGTGGGTCATCTGATAGAGTGCTAATGAGAACCCGATGATATGCTTAACCAATGATTGCATACCCTTTAATTGACTAACTCTATCCCTATTTAATAATATTAAATGCAATTTAGGTTAGTTCAACCACTTTCCCCCCTTATTAATTCCGTTATGCCCTAATATTCAAGCCCAGAGAGAATATTGCTTTTAACTCCTCTAGCAGGTATGAAGAGATACACACAGCAACACCTGCACCTATATATAGGTTACAACTGGCATTTATTGTATTTGTTTTATTTTCAAGCTTTTATATGATAAGAAAAATAGATGTGTATGCATGCCTAATTGTTTATAGACTGTGGAATGTCAAATAAACCAGAGACCAGAATAATACAAACTCTTAAACATTTATTAATAATAATAAATATCAAGTATAACAACAATAGTAATGATAAAAAAAATAATAATCATATGTACATGTGTCACATATGAACCTCTACCATTTTATTAATTAATTATCCTCCACATCCAACCCTTATACCCCATGGTAGAAATCCACCTATGTCACTCATTCTCTACAAATCATAATTATATAGAAAAATAAACTTTAGTTATTTAATATAATTGAGATGCTGGCTAGCTAAATTATATATTTGCAGATGTTAACCTATTTAACAAGTTTCCCCAATTTATATATATGATAGAGATAGATACTAGTTAATTAGTCAAACATACTGGAAAATATATGTACAAGGTTAATCACAAAATAAAACATATAATATGTATTCTATATAGTGTTGTAATTTAGCCTATGAAAGTAAATTTAGAGAATCTTACTTCAATATTTATGTGGATAACCTGATGTGAAGCAGGTGGATTAACCTAAATTTTATTTACAATGAAAATATAAAAATATCAAAATTAATAATCCCCCCCCTTTCTTCTTTGCTAATTCTGAAAAATGAGGCTTCAGCATCAGAGTGTGAAAATACAACAGATAACAAGACTTAAAAAAATTAAATAAATAAATAAACAAAAATTTACAATATTGATTCTTTGATTTAAAAAAAATTGTAATTAGAACAAAGTTCATAAAAATCATCATAATAGAAGTAGTAGTAGTAGTTAATAGTTAGGCAAGTTGTTTTTCAAAGCAGTTTCACTTAATAAATTATTTTCCTTAGCAAGGATAGATAGGTACAATGGCATCTCCTATAGTTGTGTTTAATAGAAAACACCTTGATCCTCATTTGATTCACCATAAAGTATTTCAATCCTTGTTTACTTTGGACTGCAGGCATCTTCTTGTGTGTTTACAATAAAGTAGAAAAATATATATAGATATAGAGGTTTAATGCAGCTGGTAGGAAATATGATGACACACAATAGCATGTTTTGCTCTAGCCCATCTTCATATTAAAGTACAATTTAATAATTATTTGTAATCATAAATTTATATCAGATAATATAGAAGCGCTTTATATATATATTAAGGAAATTATTTTATTTTTCTTTCTTTTCCAATTATCAGCAGATTAATTTTCATTATTCTTTTTGCAAAAATTTAAAATAGTAAAAAAATTACTCCAACAACTTTTAAAACATGATTTAATTATTTAAGAATTTATCACTTATTCTTACTTCTTATTTTACTTCCTTTCGTCTGAATTTGGTAAACTTTTAATTACAGCATTTGACTTTTAAAAATGTTTATAATTTAAATAAAAGAAAAAGTAAAATTCCATTTTAGCATTCTAAATTTTAGTTTTAATTGCTCTCTTTTGTTACCAGTGCTATAACAATAAAAAGAACGATTTGTAAACTGTTTTTTGTTTTTGTACATTTCACGCATGTAGATTTCCAGGAACGCTAAGATTTTTAACTGCATATTGTTTAAATTCATTTAGATTTTTATATGTATTGCTTAAATACATTTCATTTATTACAAATAATAAAAATAAAAAAATAAAATCAGTTTTATTTTCACACACATGCCCACCCAATTAACTTCAGGCCATCCCAAATTCACTTAACTATAAATTAATATTCAATTTTAAATTTAAAAAAATATATACATTACAGTTTATTTAATCAAATAGTTATATATATATACAATATTACTTTCTAAAATATTGATCATATTAAATTTATTATAACATAATAATTTATTGTGTATTATATGTATATATGTAATAATAATAACAAACAAATAATCTTTCCCATTATTAATATAAATTCCAAATGGATTGGGTTTAATAACTAGGCTTGATCTTTTTAGGAATGTGTGTATTGTACGCTACCCTTTACAACTCCCTCTCCTTACAGGGTTGGAATTTTAATCTGTCATGAAAATTTTAACACTTACACAAGGTTCACATTTGACATTTGGTGGTTTTTTTTCACAAATATAAGAAGGGTAGTGAAATCTTATTTTACTGTTTTCTACACTCAACTATACAAATTGCTTTCTATTCTTCTCTACTCACTCTCATGAAATACTTTGCAAGATGGGTTCAAACATAGGTTGTTTTTTAAAAACTAATGATGGTTATGTTTTGAGCACACTAATAAAAATGTGTTTGTTTCAGATAGCACATATTTTTTCTTGTTATTCTCTATCCTGCTCCTATTGAGTCTTATTGGATTTCCTTTGAGGACTAACAGAAGATTGGAGCAACCATCACTTAGTGAGGTTTAACTCTTTTAAATAAAGTGGCTCTAAAATATCCTAATATTTGCTTTGGCATCCATTAGGGAATACTCTCATCATAATTTTAACCTAACTTCATAATATCTCTTTTTTTTACTTATCAGCATTCATCTCTTATTTTTTTCTACATATCAGTTGAGTATGACAATCCTATCATTACTAAGATTGTCCATAGTATGGTTTCATAGTTCAGGTATTATATATGCCCCTAACTTGTCCTTCCATATTCAACCAAAATGCATTAGGACTCAATTGTTTAACTATTGTGTAAGGTCCTTCATATAGATGGTAAAACTTACTGTACTTATTTTCAATTTGCTTACTAACCTGAGGAGTTTTTATTAAAACTTGATCTCCTACTTTGAAAGTATACAGAGTTCTTTTTATTGACCTTACTTACCAATCGAAGATATGCTTTCTGCACATTCTCTTCCATACTACTTTGTTTATATCTAGTCATAGGTTGATATTTAGTGAACAACATGGGAATTGATTGATTAAAATGTAGTTCAATGGTGTGAATCTAGTGGATTCATTCACAATCCAGTTGATATAATTAACTATCTAGTCTATCTGTCTTACCATATCATTTTCCTATACTATCATAAGTTGTATTATATATATATGTATACATACACCATTTGATTTATTCATTCATTTATTTCTTCTTTTAAATAAATATACATCTTTTAAAAATCCATCCATTGTAAAAAATCCATTTTATGTGTCCAAAGTTGCATCATTTGAAGTCCTTCCCTTGTTATGTACTTTTTCTTTTAAGTATTGTCATTTATATGCCTCATAAATGTGAAGGGTCCTTCATATGTGTTACATAACTTATGGAACTGAAAACCTCTCTGTTTGATGAACTGCAACATAGTTATCTCTATTCTCATCATATAATTTTCTATGTTTTGATCATCTTGTCGATTATGGAAAGACTCTAATTTCCATAATGCACAGCTAAGATGATCGAATTCACCAATCTCTTTAATGCCTTCAAAAATGGCATTTGTAGTGTTTACAGGCAGGGTCAATGTATGATCATCATAGTGTGGTCGATAACTATCTGGAATTAAACCTTCTAAACTAAAATTAGGAGAATAATCTTCTGCCTCAGACAAAATACGACGTGGGAGGAGAGTTTCTTCAGAAGGATCACTTATCTTCTGTGGGTCCTTAAGGACCATCTCTAGGTGATGAGTCCTATTATACCTTATTTTATTACTACTGTGCATCCTTACATCAATTTCATCATGTTTTTCTCCACTTGTGAGCATCTCTTGGCACATTTACGACTCAAGCACTACCAATCTCTGATTAAAGGCTTCACCCATTTTATCAATTTTATCTCTTATTTCATGAGCATTTCCTACCAACTTTTCTATATTGGCTTTGTCCGTGGTCATGTCCAATCCCCCTTTGACTATTCTACCCTCAACTCATTTAAGATGTTGATCCAAATCTACTAGCATCTTGTTGCATGACTCAACCTGATTATTTTGTAATATGGAAAGTTGTTCTATTCTCGATTGAATTTCCTGAAATTCATCTTGAACCTTGGTTATGAATTTATCCTGTTCCACATGCACCTCATGTTTTAATGTTTCCTGACTCTTCATCATATTTTGCATTCAATTGTTCCATGACACTGGATTTTAAATCATCTATTCGCTGTTGGCATGTTATATTCTTTTCATCAATTTCCTTCTTCATCTCTAACATTCCTTGCTTCATTTCAATATTGTCTTTCTGACCATTTTCTAATTTAAGGGAAAGTTGTCCCATATCTTCAGACAGCTTAATTTCAACATTATCAATTTTTGTTTCCATTTGTTCTTTCATATCATTCACATCCTTCTTCAATTCTTCTTTTATTTTATTTATATGAGCCTTGGTTTCCATATTTTTCAACTTACTATTTATATCATTTTTCATATTCTCCATATTGCTATTTATATTATTCATATCACTTTTCATATTCTCCACATTGCTATTTATATCACTTTTCATATTATCCATATTACTATTTAAATCACTTCATATTCTCCATATTAGTTGCCATATTCCCCATTTTACTATTCATCTCCATGATTACTTGGATTAGTTGTGCCGATGCTGTAGGGTCTTGCATAGCCTGAGTTACTCCAACTTCAGGTACTTGAATAATCTCACTGGGAGGAATCATCTGAATTTGAGAAACTGTTTGACTCCCTTCCTGCATTTGTGGGGATTGTTCAACTTCCAGAATAGACCCCCCAGGTATCTGAATCATCACAGATTCTACCTAGTAATATTACTGGTAGTATCATCTACCATCTCACTGTCACTACTATCTTTCCCTATCTCCAAATGTTTTGATTCCATATTACTTAATTGCTTACCACTTCTAGTTATCATTAAATATTTATTTATTTGCAAACTATTTGTAAAATATTTATTTATAAAACTATAAATAATCATATGCCACAGTGCACCATGCCACTCCCAACCATTGCATTTATCTTTACCTCTTTTTTTGTTTTTAATAGATCTACTTTTAGCCTATGTCCTTTTACATGCCTAACTCTACTATTTTATTATCATTTATTAATCACTTAACTATTTATCAATGGTCTCTGTTTATTGTCCAATCCTTTACATTTTCAATTTACACTCAATACTTTAGATCTCTTATTGAAAATTGATTCGAGTTTATGTGATCTATTATCACTATTACTATTATTTTAGATGAAAGTGCTAGTTGTTTGTCATGTGTATAAGCTCATTTGGGTTTATGTTGATAGAAAAATGAAAAATGAAATGTGCTTTAACATTTTGTTAAAAAAATTTAAACACCAGTCCAATGGCTGGTCTTCCTTTACAATTAGAGTATACTCATACCTAACATACTGGATATACATTTGGATACATCTATCAACTGTAATATCTTTATGCCTAACATGTTGCATCAGATATAACTATTAGTAAATGTACTTGGATACCTCTATCAACTGTAATATCTTCATGCCTACCATGTTGTGCACCAGATATAACTATTGGTAAATACTATCCTCTATCAACAGTAATATCTTCATGCCCCATGTTGGGCACCAGATATAATACACAGAACAACTACTACTGATCCCAAACATTGCTAACACCAGTATAATGGGTAGTACTCTTCATCAACAGTCATAAACTAACCAAGCCCAATGATGATGCAGCAGATGTAATGGATGATCAACTAACTTGCAGACTGTACTACTATGCAGACGTAGCAATATGGTGTGGGGATAAGTTAATATGCTCTGATTTATTGCCCTTAATGAAATAATCTGCAGAGACCTTCCAGGTTTAGAAAGGAAAAAAGTTGCATCCAACTATGTTCAGACTGTGGGTCATCTGATAGTGCTAATAAGAACCCAATGAAATGCTTAACCAATGATTGCATACCCCTTTAATTGACTAACTCTATTCCTATTTAATATTAAATGCAATTTAAGTTAGTTCATCCACTTTCCCCCCTTGTTAATTCCATTATGCCCTAATATTCAAGCCCAGAGAGAATATTGTTTTAACTCCTTTAGCAGGTATGAACAGATACACACAGCAACACCTACACCTACATATAGGTTACAACTAGCATTTATTATATTTGTTTTATTTTCAAGCTTTTATATGATAAGAAAAATAGATGTGTATACATGCCTAATTGTTTATAGACTGTGGAATGTCAGGACAACTCAATAAACCAGAGACCAAAATAATACAAACTCTTAAACATTTATTAACAATAATAAATATCAAGTATAACAACAATAGTAATGATAAATAATAATAATAATAATAATAATAATAATAATAATAATAATAATAATCATATGTACATGTGTCACATGTAAACCTCTACCATTTTATTAATTAATTATCCTCCACATCCAACCCTTATACCCCATGATAGAAATCCACCTATGTCACTCATTCTCTACAAATCATAATTATATAGAAAAATAAACTTTAGTTATTTAATATAATTGAGATGCTGGCTAGCTAAATTATATATTTGCAGATGTTAACAACCTATTTAACAAGTTTCCCCAATTTATATATATGATAGAGACAGATACTAGTTGATTAGTCAAACATACTGGAAAATTTATGGGCAAGGTTAATCACAAAATAAAACATATAATATGTATTCTGTATAGTGTTGTAATTTAACCTATGAAAATAAATTTAGAGAATCATACCTCAATATTTATGTGGATAACCTGATGTGAAGCAGGTGGGTTAACCTAAATTTTATTTACAATGAAAATATAAAAATATCAAAATGAAGAATCTCCCCCCCCCTTCTTCTTTGCTAATTTTGAAAAAGTGAGGCTTCAGCATCAGAGTGTGAAAATACAACAGATAACAAGACTTAAAAAAATTAAATAAATAAATAAACAAACAAAAATTTACAATATTGATTCTTTGATTTAAAAAAAATTGTAATTAGAACAAAGTTCATAAAAATCATCATAATAGAAGTAGTAGTAGTTGATAGTTAAGCAAGTTGTTCTTCAAAGCAGTTTCACTTAGTAAATCATTTTCCTTAGCAAGGATAGATAGGTTCAATGGCATCTCCTGTAGTTGTACTTAATAGTAAACACCTTGAACCTCATTTGATTCACCATAAAGTATTCCAATCCTTGTTTACTTTGAACTACAGGCATCTTCTTGTGTGTTTACAATAAAGTAGAAAAATATATATATAGATATAGAGATTTAATGCAGCTGGTAGAAAATACCATGACACACAATAGCATGTTTTGCTCTAGCCCATCTTCATATTAACCTTTTAACCGCTAATTTTATCATTGGTTGTATCAGATAAAAATCAAATCTTTTAATTGGCCAACTCACAAACTGAAGACAAAGCCTATTGTTAAAACATATTCGCCTATAATATTAAATTCAACTCAGATACGTTTATAAAAAGTATATAATTAATTTTTCAGGTTATGAAGAGAACGAAAGTTCTTTCAAAAATAAATTGCTATTTATTTATTCTAAAATATTCAATATCGGCAACATAAAAGTTATAATGTAAACAAAAAGATCAACTTTTACGTTATAGAAAAGTAAATATTTCTTTTTACTACATCTTCAATATTTTTACTTAAATCTTCAATATTTTTCGAAAATAATTTTGTTTTTTTATTATTCTCTCTGAAAATAATTTTAATTTCTCAAAATATTCTTTTATAATAATTAAATCGTATTCGAAATGAAAATCTCAGCGTTTTTCTTTATTTTCTTTGATCAGGCAGTTTCTTTGTTCTTTCCAGCCAATCAGAATGTCTTTTTCGGCTGAGAGCATGCTAAGAACCAATCACAAATAATGTTCCTTCTTTGTTTAGGTTTAAATGCGTTTTTTTTCTATTTTTTACTTCTAAAATAAATCGGAAGATGTCACCATCATACAGAACTTTTAAAAACGAATTCAATACGTGTTTAACGAATATTTTGATAAACTCTGAGTTGATTTCAGTCACGGACCTCAAAAAACTAAAATTAAAGTACAATTTAACAATTATTTGTAATCATAAATTTATATCAGATAATATAGAAGTGCTTTATATATATATTAAAAAAATTACTTCATTTTTTTTCTTTTCCAATTTTCAGCACATTAATTTTTGTTATTCTTTTGGAAAAAATTTAAAATAGTAAAAAAAAATTACTCCAACAACTTTTAAAACATGATTTAATTATTAAGAATTTATCACTTATTCTTACTTCTTATTTTTCTTCCTTTCCTCTGAATTTGGACAACATTTAATTACAGCATTTGACTTTTTAAAATGTTTATAATTTAAATAAAAGAAAAAGTAAAACTCCATTTTAGAATTCTAAATTTTAGTTTTAATTGCTGTCTTTTGTTACCAGTGCTATAACAATAAGAAGAATGATTTGTAAACTGTCTTTTGTTTTTATACATTTCAAGTGCATAGATTTCCAGGAACGCTAAGATTTTTAACTGCCTATTGTTTAAATTCATTTAGATTTTTATATGTATTGTTTAAATACATTTCATTTATCACAAATAAAAAAAATAATAATAAAATCAGTTTTATTTTCACACCCATGCCCACCCAATTAACTTCAGCTCATCCCAAATTCATTTAACTATAAATTAATATTCAATTTTAAATTAAAAAATATATATACATTACAGTTTATTTAATCAAATAGCTATATATATATATATACAATATTACTTTCTAAAATATTGATTGTATTAAATTTATTATAAGAAGAAATTGAGTCGACACCAAGATTTGTAAGCAGCTTCAACAAATTTATTAATAAGCTTGAACAATAAGAATTATATACAGTATATACAACATGAATAAACTTTGCTTTACTCCCATTTAGGTAATCTCACAAATATATTAAATAAAATAATAAATATCGGATACAAAAAACATTGCTTTATAAAATACTTATTATTACAATTATAATATTTTTATAGCCTCTATTAAATTTCTTTAGATCAGTACATTGCAAAAGTATCATTTAAATTATTAATTCAATATACATTTATCATTTATTATTTAGATTTTTAAAATACTTTTATTATCTCAGATAATTATTCCTAACCTATTCATAATGTAAATAATCTTAATTAATAACATATCCATTAATCTAGACTGTTTTGTGTTAATCATTAATGTAATGTCAAATAAAATGTAAAAGTATTATTGATGTGTTATTATTATAAAATAATAATTATATAAAATTATGATCACTTATATTCTTCAAATGTGATTTAGTTATATCACTTTGTAAAAAATATGCATTAAAGATGAATCTTTTAAAACTTAATGACTAAATAATATCTTTAGAAAACACACTTTATTCATCATTTATTTATTTGTAATAAACAATAATGAATCCCAAATATAAAAAGTTTATGATTCCTTATTAAAAATTATAATCTTGTACTCTTTACACTTACTTATATCCTTAATTTAAAACAATATAACCCATTTTATCCTCTTCAATAAGACTTCTGCATTTTAAACATTCATCATTTCATATTTTGAAATACTATCCTTTACAGTAATCCAAACAATATCGATAGTAAATACACAAATAGGTATACAGAATAAATTGAATTTATAATTCAATAGCACTTCTATTAAATAACCATCATGGTAACGGTGTATCACATAAATAAGGTATGAATACTTTAGTTCGCCACCTCTTCTAATAAACATAATGTCCAAGCTATTTATTCAGCTCTATGGAACATTAAAACTTTAACATACAAAATAACACTACCATGAACATATACAAGATATGAGGCTAGTTATCTATACTTGCAATAACCGCTATTATCTACACTTATTCCGATATAAACAAATCCTACCTAAAAATATTGTCTTGGTCCTATTTAACTTAATACCAAGTTTACATCACTAAATTTACTCCTACATTCTTATAACAATAAATAAATTCATGTCCAAAATAACCATCTAACCAATCGATAAGAAAATATTGACACATTCGCCAGTAACTTTAAACATAAATACAAACAATCGATATCGATATCATTTATTATTTTTATCACTTAAATAAACCTTAAAATTCAGTTATAATACTTTAGTATCATATACTTATATTTTTCTTATATTAAAATGTACTTATAATATTATTAAAAGTATGCATATTCATAACATGAATCAAACAAATTATAAGCTATGTGTATGCATTGTGTTTTTCATACTCGTTTCATACATACTAATAAAATATACAATAATAAAATACATAGTAAAATGATCAATAACCATAATTGTTACCACCAATAATAAGTCTTCATTATCGATTATTCCATTAATATTTCTGGATCACAAACTAAATAAAACATTATTTAATTATGCACACATTCCACATCATCATACTTCAAAATATTAAGTTTCTTTTTTTAAAAATTATTAAAGATTTTTTTTTAATAGGTAAGCACTAGGTTAGTAAATAATTTAATGTTCAATGTTCCTACCCTACTTCTATTTTATAAGCATTATTATGAAGTTAGTAAAATAAAAGATTTAAAATTATATTTATGGAAATAAACTCCAACAAAATTCATTATAGAAAATGACCTTTTTTCCTGTACAGCATTTGTTGACAAAAACATCTTTCTATGATACCAAAAACCATGCATGCTCAATGGTTCCTTTCCGCGATATGTTTGACAATTCTTTTTTTAAAAATACAGAAAATAAAACAAAAAGTAAGTCCAACCTTAAAATACTCAGAATTGCAATACATATAGTTCAGAGTTCTTCTTTTATTTTCAACAGTAATTGTTAAATGCATTTTTAATCCTCTATTATGACATATATCTTCTAAAATTTTACTGCTTTCCAGTTAAATTTCCCACTGAGTCAGTATTCCTGGATGCAACCACAGTGTTCACGGTATTTATTATATAGTTTTAAATATTTTTATAAGTACTTTTCCAAAAATCTTTTGCATATCCAGCATACAACAATTAATTTATTTTAAAGATTTTTCCAATATAATATAAATTATTTTACTACAATTTTCATTTTTTACTTTTCTTAAAATTATTATTTTTTAAAATCAATTTTCAAGCCTTCTTCATAAAGAAATATTTCAGTGTCTTAAATAATTATTATTTTACTATATCGTTTTTTTTTTTTAAAAAAAAACTATTCTATTTTAAAGTCGCTTTCAGAATAAAATATTTCATTTTTTTCCATCTCTGATGAGCTTTTCTGAATTTTTTCTGTGAAGTTCTGTCTCATTAAATTTACTATTAAATTGGCATGACTGCTCAACATAGGCAAAATTATGTGCCTGGTGAAAAATAATAATTCAATATTTCCATCAATAAATTTAAATTTAGTGACAACTTCTCCATGTTTAAGTTGATGTTAAACTAGATGTAATAAATTAGCAGGCAAGGAATTACTTAATTTTTAGCCACACATTTCTATATCACATGATATTATAATAATGAATTAATATCCTTTTTTTTAGAATTTAAAATAATAAATTGACTATTACTAATATACATAATTAACTAAGTTGTAGTAACAATAAAAATGATAGTAAGAATAAAAATAATAGCAATCTGCAAAATTTGTGCAGCTCTTATATACTCAAGCCTACTACACATCTGATTGTTTAAATTAAACAATGCTTACCTCTTATGACCCTGGGAAAACAACGCTGGATTAAAGTTAAAACAAATAATAATTTACTAAATATTTATTTTTATTATATTATTTAATTTTTAATTAATTTTCATATTTTATTCACACTTAATAAATATTTTAAAATAACTTTCAAAAATCACATTACAATATTTATTACTATTTCTATCCTTCTTTTAAAACAAAACATATTTCTTTTCAAAAAAAAATCTGATTTTATTTATTACATTCATTTTAAAGACCCAATTTAATATTTATAACAGATGATATTATTTTATTCTGGGATAAACAAATCTAATATTTTTAAATCTTATATTAGAATTTTAAAATAGTTTTGAACTTTTCTAAAAAAAACTTCTCAAGCACACGTGTAAACATCTACACATCAAGTGATTTACAAAAATACATGAGATGCTAATAATTTAAATGAAAATAAAATAAATAATTTAATTTATAAAATATTACATAAAATAATATTATAGCCAGAATTTAAATAATTATTTTAATATTAGAAAATTCAATATTCACTTCTCCCACCTTATTACTTTTAATTAAATGATTTTTAAATAGAATTATTAAATATTCTATTTATTCAACTTTAAATTATTACTTTTTAAAACTTATTTTAATCATTTATTTATAGGATTTATTAAATCAGTATTTATTATGATCAGCTTTCCCAACCATACAATCTTATAATGATTTTTAATTAACTGTTTTCTTTCAAATACTAACACAGTATATATTGTAATGGTATACATATGCTGTTACATTATTTTAAAATTTTAAAATAATGGGGAAAATCATCTTAAATAAAATCATTTATTAAAAACTAAAAGCCAAAATTAAAAAAAAAGTCATGTTTAACATATATATATATATATCACAGATGGAAAACATTAAAAGTATTTTTTTTTAAATAAAAAAAAGTATTTGAACATACTTTTTTATAAAAAAAGTAAAGATCTAAAGATAAAATATTTTTGTTAAAAAATAACATAAATGAAAATAGAAATAAATGTTAATTTCTATTTTAAGATTTCTATGTAATCTCAGTAAATGGAAATGATTGTTTTATTAATTAAACAAAAAGCAAACTAACCCTTGGGGCTCTTATATCATTAAAAAGTCAGACAGGAGATATAGATAAAAATTAAAGATTGTTTTACCATTCTGAAGCAGAATGTCCAATAGAAGCAGCAACCAATACTTGGACCTTAATGAAAATTATTGGAACAGATAAATATGTTCAGTGTATCTGGAGGATTAGGATAAAAAGAAAAAAATTCCAAGCAAAGTTAGTTCCAGCTTGATTTTTGAGGAGGAGGGTGAAAAGATGCACTTTTAACCCTCTTACTTATTTTAAATGAAGTGACTGTTGAATGATAAATGGCACTATTGTAGACCTGAATCAGATGGTTCCTACAATAACATAGTTCCAGAATCAAACCAGCTAAGACAACCTCTGGATTGATAACTACAATATGAACAACAGACTGGTCTTCCATGAAAGTATGACTAATAAAGACTTTGCAGGAACTGACACAAGGAACTGGAAGCTCCTCTACTGTAAAGTATGAATATAAAATTTTAAAAAGTAATTAAGAACTTTCATCAATATTTAACACACTTTTAATAACCAGTTAAACATAACTTTTAAAATGAACTTTTAACTGACTTATTAAGATTTCAAAATCAGTTATTAATATTTAATTTTATATATTTGTGTTTGCTAATTTAATTAAATTATTTCCATTTTCTTTAATAATATTTATTGACTAAATTATTTAAATGCATTAAATTTTAATTTGGTGTAGATGGCTGCATAGATTCTTTAACATATATATTAGTTTTTTTTTAAGATTTTCATTTGTATGAAATATATATATATATCTGTAAATATGACACCTCATGCTAAGTGTCCAAACATATTTACTGGTATATATATTAAGCTGTTGTTGTCAATGTGACACCTTATGATGAATGCCATTGGGTTATTGTATTGTAAATTTGCCTCTGCAATTCCATCAAAACTTTATATTTTAATCATTTATGTTTATTTTAAAGGGCTTTATTTTCAGATTATTTGTCTTGTGGTTGAGTCAATGCTAGTAGAGAGATATGTGGATGTTTATATGAATGCAATGTGAAGCATGTTAGCATACAGGGCAAAGTCTATCAGAATGCATGTCCCAAAGGCATAGTCATTGCATTGCAATGTATGCAGATGTATTTCCTGTGGCATTGACTTCCTTAGCTCTATGGATAGGGACTATAAATCAGCATATAGATCACTCTTCCCAATACATAGTATTTCTCTCAAATATTAAATACATGATTCCTTCACCAGACAGACACACATTCCTGTACTGGACAATGATCATGTCCTTTAAATAATATGATGCTGTGAGTGCACATTCCTGACAGAGTGGTTTTATGTTAGCATCTTCATATTGCATTGGTTGCGTCTGTATATTTGGAAACAGGTGGTGGGTTGGCTGCAAACTTTTAGTCTGAGATTCAATGATTGTTTTGAAAAGTTTTTAACTGAGAAATCTATGTAGCTTCTCTGTACTCAACATTCTAAAGTAAAATTTTATTAAAACTGTCGATCTGTGCTGGCTTACTCCAAATAATTTAAAATTAATATTAAAATCTCAACAAGATAAATTTTATTCCTCAATTTTAAATGTTTATATATGTGCATTAATAAATGTTTTTGGGGGTTATTACTCACAGTGGCTTATTTTATTTTTTGAATGAAGTGTTGAATAAGTACTTATATTAAATCTCTGTGTCTCCTTGAGCTAGTGGCATGATCTAATGGTCAATATAAAATTTGGATCTTAACAGTAAGTATCTGCCTACTATATAAATTTTCCATGTTCGAATGGCCTGGTGGCACACTGTATGGCAGATATGGTAAGACTACAAAACATCCCAACCATTATACTATATATATATATGAAATTAGATAGTCAGCTTCGTGATTGTTGTAATAATGAATCTATGATTTTTTTTTGCTAAATTTACTTGCTTTGTAAATGTTTCATGTCTTGTCATGTATATCTACCATAGTAAGGGGTGGAATAACAAACACATTTAATCATTAATATGATATAGATACATACTTAACACACATATGTTTATCCATATTATTTTTTATTATCATGTTAAAAGAGTTTGAATTTTATCTGTTATCAAATAAACATTGTCAGTTTGATTTAAATTAAAATTGGTCTCATTTATCAAATCATTCATACACTCATCCATTCAATTTATTTGACTATATACATGCACAGACATACAAATTATTATTATTATTATTATTATTATTATTATTATTATTATTATTATTATTATTATTATTATTATTATTATTATTATTATTATTATTATTATTATTATTATTATTATTATATGTAACATAACAATAGGGTTTTTATGGATTTTTCAATGAGAACCTATATAGAGGTGTGACAATTGCTGTATAAGGTAAATTCACCCTTGCAATGAGCTGGAGGCAACATTCCTCCTGAGTTTGAATATTGAGGCATAATGGAATCTGAAAGAGAGGTGAGGTATAGATGAACTAGTCTAATTGTGTCTGAATTTAATGTGTAAACTTAGCGCTAGCCCTTTGGATGTAGGAACAATCATTGAATAAGTACCTCATTATGTAATTCACAGCATTCTACATGAGTCCCCAAGATCTGACCATAGTGTGATGCATTGTCCTTCTTCTGGTGGAAAACCCTGACCATTTCATTATATTGAAACATAGTTTTAATGTAGTTTAATATAAATATATATATAACGATAAATTTAGTTTATTAGCTTTTTCTGTCTAAGATTTAAATAAAATACCTTAAATATCTTTTTCTATCTTAGAATTTTATTTTGTATGTAGTAAAACCTATAAATTATTTTTCAGAATGATTTATCTACCCTGTGTGCATTATTCATGGTTTTTTTTCATTTTCAATGTAATTAATATTAACAGAAAGTTAAAAACCAGTTTATACATTTTAGGCAATTTTAACATTTTCAACAAAAATAATTTTAAAATCAAACAATAGCATTTAAATATACACTGAGAACAGAGTAATATATATATATGAATTTCTTTACCTCAATTTTTATTCTTTTGAAAGTTTTGATATCAAAAGATACTAACATAATGTGGACTTGGCAAGTGAGAGAAGAATTCCTAAATTTTTACGAACACATTTCTTTTAAATGCTAAAATACTTTAGTTCATTAAAAATCAGTTGATATTAAACTTCTGAATTTTCTATGGAGGATGGTGAATACAAGCAATGATAGATGCAAGAATAATGGTCCTCAAACAGTATATATACTGTAATGTTTTTCAGTAGACTTAAGCTTTATACATTACAAATTATTAATGCATTTGTTAATCAAGTTATTTCTGTGTTTATTTATTCTGGATATTAGAAAGCTTCACAGAATGTAACTACATTTTCAGATTAACTCACCTAATTTTTTTATTAGAATTTGCATTGCTGGTAGAATCAGTTTTTTTATTTATTTAAAAGGGCACCAGGTTCTGTGGACTGGCCTATGTAATGTATACATTTTTACAGCTTTAAAATAAAAATCTAATAAACTGAAATTAAGAACATACAATGAAAGGGTTTTATTAATGATAAATATTTTATTAAATAAACTAAAATATTTTGTGATAATAATAAATTATTAATAAAAATAGAAGGAACATACATATGCCCATTCAGATGATACTAATCAAATAATTCAACAGTTAATATTTTTCTTGTTTTATGTTTCTTCTAGAAACCAATCCATGGATAAAATTATCTTTGTATCTTTATTGGTATATGAAATTCATAGTTAAAGTTTATACTTAAATTTAGTTTGCAAACATATGGAATTAGACACAAATTAGAGTATAAATAATAAGTTCCATGAGTTTATGTAGATTGTTGATTATATCATACATAATTTTTGTGTTGAAGAACTCATTGGTATGTTAACTTTGATTTCTTCCATTGACATTTTCTTGTTCCTGATCCATTTTAAAACTAGACTCAAAAGTTTTTTTGGAATTATCTCTTTATGGTGAAATAAGGTGTTCCCAAACATTTCAGTTTTCACTATCACTTAACAACTTGGTTCAATAAATGAGTAGTCCTGGATAAAGGTAATTTCTATATTCATGACCTATGGAATAGTCAGCCAAAGACAAGAAACTGTGTGAAGTCATTTCTTATTTTTAAACCTTCAACCAGTTTTGAGATTTCTCTGTCCATATATATTTTTTATCTTTTGTTTTGTTATCAGAAGGCAAGTTTTGTACATTTTTTTTTTAATTTTAGCTACTAACGTTTTTTTTCTTTTTTATAAATTCCTTCAGTGTCATCTTTAATTAGCATTAGAAGGATATTACTCCCATAGCAATCATTTACATTTGGAATGTCTTTCTTTTATTTATCTGGATAAACAATCTGTATTTATTTCTATTCCCTCTGCTTTTAACATTAATTAAATACATAATATCAAACATAAATAACTTTCATTGTATATATCTAATAAAAATGAATTACTTAAAAATGATTAAATAATATTTATCGAACTATTTCTATTTTTTTAGCTTTTAAATATTATCCAATGTGCCACACTTGTACCATATATATAATATTATAAATCAATGTCTTTATTTCTTCAAAGCGATATATGAAAACTTATAATTAAATATTAGTAAATATATTAATCAAAAATTTTGAAAAGTATAAAAAATATAATTGTCACTTAGGAGCACAGTAAGTGCCTATTATATTTTTTATACTTTTCAAAATTTTTGATTACTGTATTTATTAATATTTAATTATAAGTTTCCATATATATATATAGTACAATCAAAAATGAGATTAATGCAATCCATTATGCTTATTTTCATATATTTAAATAAATTATACAATACAATATAAAATAAAATAGCATTATATAACATCAATAATTATATATATATATATATATATATATATATATATATATATACATATATATATATATATATATATATATATATTATAATAAACAATACTGAAAATGTTTTATGACAAATATTTTTTGCTCTTATTAATGTGATAGAAAATATTTAAAGGCAACTGTGATGTGATATGATGAGCTGTGGTTTATTCTTTATCAAAGTCAAAAAATTTTCAGCCATTATGCCAAGAGAAATCTCTTAGCCACCTTATCTTCCATTTTGAAACTCACTGTATAATTCTCTATCATTGCTCCATCCCACTGCTGCATCATCATCTTTGTACACTCTATGGCCTTTGTATCTAGATTTCCCTTATCTATTTCCAAACCCAGCATAAATCCAACAACCTACTCTCTGTATAATCATTTTGTTTATATTTGTTCTCCAACAACTTCATTATATGTACTCTTTCTGCTTGTAAGCATTTACATTGAATTAGTAGATGCCTAATATTTTTCCATACCTTCCTTACATAATTTGTAAACTATATCACCACATTTCTCCATTTATATGTATATTTTATTGTTAGTAATCCTCTTTGAGCCTTAAACAGTAAATTACTTTTCTTGCTATTATCATAAATTAACTCACATTCAATATTTTGTTTACTTCTATATATTTTTAAACTCTTTTTACTCTCCATACTAGTTTTCATTTCTCCAACCCTTATTTTTATTAATGCATTTATTATTCAACCCCTTCCCCATTCCTTGCTACTACAACACTCAAGAGTTCTCCTAACACAATAATTCCACCTTATGTACAAGTATACTGACATAAAGTCTTTATCCAAATCTTTTGCATAAATACTACTTTTTTCACCAATCTTCTTGCTTGTCATTTACTCATAACTCAATTAAATACTATTTTGGCTATTCTTTTACTATCCATAAATTAAATCTACTGAACATTTCATTTTGTTTTTTATTTACATTACTTACAATGTGATATCTATCTCTTTATTTATAAAATAAACTAGATTCATTCTTAAAAAAGATAATCCAATCACTAACTTTCCAATTACTTAAATATAACACACAAGGTTAAAAAATATATACATTTCTTATTTTTCACTCTTTTTCTTTTCTTATGTTTTAAAAATGAGTAGAAAATTATATGATATAAAATAATATGTTTTTTTTTCCTGTTGCACATTTTATGAGATTGTCTTACGTTCGTTAAATGGGAAAGGGTAAAATAAGAAAGAAAAAGAGGAAAATGAAAAAAAAAAGAGAAACAATTTTTTTCTTTATGTTGTATTTGTAAGTAATCAAATTGTTGATTTTTTTATGATGGTTTCTGGTTAATTTTATATATTAAAAACATAAATGATGGTATATGCAATGTAAATTGAAACTTGGAAATAGTTTTCATCATATTAACAAGAACAAAAAATATGTGTGTAAAAAAGCTGTTCTGTATTATTTTTATAAAATATATGCAATTACTGCTCCTTATAAAAATATATTTATTTTATGTTATATTGTGTAATTTATTAACACATAGCTTTTATACTTAGGTCCCTAAATGTTTATACTAGAATATTGACTTTTTTTAAAAAAATTACATTTACTTAGTACAAAGATTTTCATAATTTTATACCATATATATTTTCAGATTATCCATTAATTAAAAAAAAAAAACTATTTTGTTTTATCAAACATTATTTATTTAATAATTTACTGAATTTTTATACATTAAAATGTATGTTTGCTTGCATCAATAAAATAATGACATAATGATAATTTTTAAGAACTTAAACGACTTTTCTTATAAAAATAAATCATGCTTTGAGAACTTTTTAAATTATTAAATAATTTCTCTTCTTCGCTTTATATTGCACATACAGAAAATACTTAGAATAGACTTCACAAAAATATTTTATATGTATATGAAGTATATAAATAGGCATATATAAATATTTAAATCATTGTAGAATCATATCACCGAGACATTATAAAGAAGGATGTAATAGACTTTTTTTCCCATTTTTTTTTAAGACTCTACAACCAATAATGTATTATTTGAAAAAAAAAACTCTAATCATGTAAATGCATGATTGGAAAACTTTATGTAGAGTTTGTCTGTATTCCATAAGTATAATAAAGCTTTAAATAAGCATCTAATATGTTTAAAATGTTGAGAACTACTCTTCAACATGCAGTGCTAAAACTTTAATGCTTACTCTCCATGAATAATTCTTCTAAAGCAATATGTGGTTCACCTATAGTGAAAATCTATTTTTAAAATAAACTAACAATTATTGACAGTGCATAAATTATGGTATCAACTTGTAAGCTGCCTTTTAAATCTGTATATCACTTGTGAAAGCTCAGTTTGTATATGACAGTAAAGCAAAAGTTTATCATTTTTAACTTCCCATGACACTAAATTTTATTAGTTTATACATGTATGTAATAATTAATAATACATTTATTTATATAAATAAAATTGTAAGAGGATTAGAAAATTAACACACACTCTCCCAATAGTTATTTTAATTAAAATCACGTGTGTCCCACCTATGTTTAAAGCATATTCTTTAATTAAACTAATAGTCATGACAATGCTAAAATTAGAGCTTAAACTTATTATGAGATGATTTTTCAGCTATGGTATTATCTGATGCATCGTTTTTTAAATTGTAAAAGCAATTGTAAATATTATTTTAAAAAATGATGTTATCAATTAAGTAGACTGTCTAAAGGATTTGAGGAAATTTATTAGTTATTAGAATTGCAATATTTTAAGTATCTATTATTCTAAAAACATTACACTAATAATATTGTGAATTTAGTCACCAAAATTATAATTTAATGATAAATAATTAAATCATCGAAATTATTATTGAAATAGTTAAAACTTTACTTCTTTAACCTTTTAACCGCTAATTATATTATTGGTTGTATGAGGTAAAAATCAAATCTTTTAATTGGCCAACTCACAAACTGAAGACAAAGCCTATTGTTAAAACATATTCGCCTATAATATTAAATTCAACTCAGATACGTTTATAAAAAGTATATTACTAATTTTTCAGGTTATGAAGAGAACGAAAGTTCTTTCAAAAATAAATTGCTATTTATTTATTCTAAAATATTCAATTTCGGCAACATAAAAGCTATAATATAAACAAAAAGATCGACTTTTACGTTATAGAAAAGTAAATATTTCTTTTAAATATTTCTTTAATATTTTTACTAAAATCTTCAATATTTTTCGAAAATAATTTTGTTTTTTTCGTATATTTTTTAAAAAACTAGTTTAATTTCTGAAATTATATATTTTTAATACTTAAAATTAAATTTGAAATGAAAATCTCAGCGTTTTTCTTTATTTTCTTTGATCAGGCGGTTTCTTTGTTCTTTCCAGCCAATCAGAATGTCTTTTTCGGCTGAGAGCATGCTAAGAACCAATCACAACTAATGTTCTTTCTTTGTTTAGGTTTAAATGCATTTTTTTTATTTTTTACTTGTAAAATAAATCGGAAGAGGGCACCATCTTATAGAACTTTTAAAAACCTATTCAAAACCTATCAAACGAATTTTTTAGCATAAGAACTGGCAGAGTTAGAGTGATGTCAGATGTCTACGAGGAGCCTCGTAGGAGGCGGGAAAAGGGTTAACATATAAAATCCATTATATATATATATATGTGTGTGTGTGTGTGCTTTGCTCACAGATTATGACGCTGATAACAGGAGCTATGAATATGGGAGTATGAATCCTCCCGAAAGTGCTCAGATTTAATAATTGTATAATATTATTTATTTTATTTATTGTTATCAGCTTCATTATCTGTGCACAGAGCATATATGTATTATATTTAATGTTTTCACGGTTATTTGATGTAGATAATACAGTATTTTTGGGTACAAACCGTGTGTTATTTTTCATTACAATCCGATAATTTGATGGACTAGCAACCGCCATTATCAAGGTAATGGCGGTTGCTAGAACGTCAAAATATCGGATTGTAATGAAAAATAATACATGGTTCATACCCAAAAACACTGTATTATCTATCTATATATATAATTAAATTATTATTATTATTTTTTAAAAATAACAAACAATAATTTTCTTCCAAAATAAATATCATGATTATAAAAAAATAGATTGTAATACTCTAACATTGTAAATAGCTGAAGTCTACATTATCATTATATCTTTTACTGTCACTAATGCTAAATGCAGCTATTATGTTATATTAGGGTTTTCTTAATTACAAAGCTATATGGCAAAGATTAAGATACAATACATATATTAAGATTAAACAAATATTTAAAAGTATTTGTATTTAAGTACAAGATTACTACTTTTAAGTAAATTTGATAAATTAAAAATTTTGTCACAGAGATCTACAGGTCAATAGATCAACGTGCATATTTCAATCTACTAATTCCAATAATACAAATAAAGACAATATGAAATCAAGTAAATATTTTTTCTACAAACACTATATGCAAGATTATGATTTTTAAAGGCTTTAATGATAAATGTAAATTAATTCAAAGTCATACCTGATATTTAAATACTATGAAATTTTATATTTCACTCTTTATATAGAGCTACCACTACCAAACCTATTTCAAACTTTATTTTTATTTATTTATTGAAAGATTTTTTTTGACAACTTAACTATTAACAAATAATAATAAAGGAATATGCAGAGATTCCAATCCAGAAACAGATTCACCAGTAATTTTATTAATTCCTTTAATTCTGCCACTGTAGTCTTATATATAAGAAACATTAATTATGTGGTTTGTAGTTTGCATTTGACCATATTTACATAGGTTGGAAATTAATAGATACAATTTCTAAAGCAGCTGAACAGAATAACCATGAATTGTCCAGAATTTGTGATGAGACTCCAATTATATCTAGAGATATCAAATCCAGATGATTTTATTGTTGTATCTGGAGAAAAAAAAATATTAAGAGCAACATAAAAATTCCACTTTTTCAATTTTTCCATAGTTTATTCTAAGTTGAACAGCCAGAAGAGTATTATATTTGTGGTGTTTTGGGTGGTAAAACTGTATTGTGAGTTATTTGCAAGTTTCTGTTTAAAAGCTTTTTATATAATTTCTGAGAAGCAACTTCAGCTATCTGACAGAGGAATATGTGAAAGAACAGAAAGTCACTGCTAAGAAGTAGATCTAATTATACCAGCAATATTTCTTATAATAATTTTAAATTAAGTATCCCAAAGTTTAGTGTTGGAACTTTTCCTCCAAACTAAGATACATGGTTAATCAGAATAATATTTTTGTGCTAAGAAAGCTGTCCATAAAATACTTGTACCATAACCACAAGGAGTGCCACCTAGCTTTCAATGGATATTATTTTTTAAATCAATTTATATAAATTGATAAACAAAGCTAAATGCAGAAAATGAATTAAGATACAACCCATGATTATTATTAAATAAAATTACATATGGTTGTGTTTAATCTAATTTTGCAAAAAGTTATATTCCGATTATAATATAATTATTTATTGTTTAGATCAAACATTAACAAAGTGTCATTATCGGATGATGAATAATACCTGACTTTGAAACAGTTTCACAGTCCCCATGATCATTTCTTTATTAATAGACTTTTCTGTTTCATGAAATGATCTATTTTTAAGAAATTTTGAATGTGTAAAGAAATTTCCTGCATTTCATTTTAGAAAGACCATTGACAAAGGACTGGATGTTATATGGCAAAGGACTAAGAACTTTGATAAAAAATAATGACAAATTTGATAAGGTAAATTTCTAGTACTAACGATATGATTTTAGGTTAATCATAAAGGTGAAGACTTTTGCTGAAATATGTTATTTAATTTTTTCTGAATCCTGAATACCTGAAATGCTTTCTGAGTAATCCTTATAACATTGTTTCTGTATTAATATCAGATTTTTTTGCCACTTTTCTGTACTGGCTTCCTGTGAGTTTTTGTATTTTGTTGTCATTATCAGTTATATTCATTACAACAGTTGCATTGCTTTTGTAGGCAGGGAGAATAATTATAGATTTATCTACTTTGAGAGATTTAATTGCTTTCGTCTCATCATAGAAAATGTTTGAATTCACGTTTTATTGCTTCTCAAGTATTTTTTATTCTCCAGTATAACTTTTCTGCTTCTTCTAAGGACAATTTTTGAGCGACTTCCTCAGTGAATGCCACTATACATAATAATGTCTTATTAGATAGTGTAATAGCATAATTTAATTATTTTTCAAAAACAGAAATGTTAGTATCTGTTAGATGTTTACAACTGAGATTTTTAACAGACGAAGCCTATGCAATTCTTGGTACATTATCACTTTTGATATGTTCATGTAAGTTTGCAAGTTTTGGCAATCTTTTATTTTTTCATATAATATAGAATAAGATTTTCTTAATGCTTGAGAAAGTCTTGAAAAGTTTTCATCTTATAATTCAAATGAGAATTAACTAAAAGTGACTGTAAAGTCACAATACTTTCTAAAAGCTTCACTCTCTTAAAAAATTTCTCAAGATGAAACACCAGTGATATAAATAATTCTGAAATGAAGGAACATTAATAAAAAAAAAAAAGACATTTAAAATGTCAGATGTGTCAATTACTACGATCTAGATATGAAAAAGGTTAAATATTTTATCAATGTTTAAAACTATCATAAGCATAAAATGATTCAGAAATAACATTGGATAATAAGTTAAAATTGTAAAATTATCGTATCTGTTTAACAGTAAAAAAGTAGGATAAATAGTTAATAAAAAAAGTGATATTTTGCATGAGATTAGTATTTTTTTAACCTTATGAATTTAAAGCTCTGTTATAGAATGCTTGAAATCTATAAATAAATAAATTTCATATAGAGGTTATGGTTTATAATGTTAGAATTACGAGATACTTAATCATTATTAATATAATAACAATAGAAATTTAGTGGCGAAAATTTAACTGATTGATTAACTACTTCCGGTTTGTCGGCGACGATTGCGCTCGTTAATGTTCGTTTGTTGAAGTTCGTTTTTCTGTTTGAAATTACGGAAAAACTATAAGGACTACGCATGCGCCTATACCATAATTCTCTTCGTCGTTTTTTCCTCTTTTCGTAGGTAGTCGCCATTTTTCTGTAAGTTAAAAAATAAAATTTTTATTAATTTTTTTGCGAATAAGGTCAATTTTTTTTAAATTTTTTTTCACAATTTGTTAGATTAACGGAAACAAAAGTACGCAAAATAAATGAACGGGACATGATGGCCTCTGATACGGATTATTCCAGCGGTGATGAATTTGTCCCATATAAGCCCTTTGACTCCGAGGATAGTGTTAGTTGTAGTGATCTTGAAGAATATTTTTCGTCATCAGAAGAAGAAACTCCTTTACCAGCCAAAAAGAAAAAAACTACGAGTGCTTTTCTGGATGATATCAATACACCAGGCCCGTCAACGAGTGTTCCCAACAATATCAATCGGCCAGGCCCTTCATCTAGTAACAGTAATCTGTGTCCGAACGTAACCTGCAAACCTGTGAATGTAGAGAATTTTACTAAAACTCCAGGTTTGAAGTTTTCTATAGTAGGTAAGTATTCAATTTTAGATTTTTTTTTAATGTTATTTGATAAAAAACTTTTATCAACTATTATCGAAGAAATACTAATAAATATGCCACTCAAGAAAAATGACACTGATTTTTTACTCTGTGATAGGTAGCACATATGAAAGGTAATGTTTTTATTATTGTTTTTTTTTTGTTGGTTTGTTTTAGCGACCAGCACAATGGATGAATGGTTGACACACTGATTCAAGACTATTTACAATTTAATTCCTCTCTAGCAAATTGATTGTATATAATGCAGTAATTTTTTTCTGTTTTTACTAATTTTTGTTTTACTAACATGGTTTTCATTGTTTTTGTTTTACTAATTTAGTTTTTATTTGTTGTTTTATTAACTTGTTTTTTTACTAACTTCATTTTATACTTTATAGGCATATGACTGCCTGATTGCCTTCCTTATTAGAATTTTGTTTCAGCTTCATTACTGATTACTTTTTCCAATTGGTAAACAAGATCTGGCATGATGAAATATTTTGCATATTTATATTAGCATATATGAACAGGTATGCTTCTCTGGAAGACGTATCTTGGAAGAGGTAGAATATAAACATTTTTTATATAAATATCTGCCATAGAACCTTTTTAGTAATCATTGTCTGCCTCTTGAAATGAGAAATTTGTAAATTGTTTTCTGTATTGGCAATGATTATTCAGTATGATGATGATGTTATAAACAAGGTTGGTTTATCCAAAGTCTAAAATCAAAATAGTGCATCTTGTTTAACAGGCTTTTGAGTTTTCCCATAACCATTAGCAGAACTTTCATGATTCATACATATACACCACTTTTATAATATACATATACCTGTACTATGATGATGATGATGACATTTTATTTTTTATTGTATTTATAATGGTAAGTAATAATTTTCCACTTCCTTCATTATTTTTATATTCTGTTAGAATTTTAATTTTTTTATTTTTTATCTTTTATTAGGGAGAACTCTTTTCTTCCAGGCGCCTTGACAATTTGCAACAGTTGGGGTAGAAGATAAAAATGAAGAACTCTTATAGGAACATTTTCGGACATTGTAAAGCTATGGATTATCTCAGGTAAGACTTATTATATATCTTTAGAAAGATTTTTTTGTGAGGAATACAAAGAAATTATCACTGAAGATGTAATTTGCATTTTAATTAATGTTAATTTCCAAATTATGAACAAACAATAAAATAATAATTATTTCGGTTGTGAAAATTTCTTTTTTTCCTTATTTTTTATATAGTTATCACTATTTATTTTATGCTTATTGTTTTCCTTAGTTTTTCTAGTTTCTAGCAATGTAATTGTTTTTGCTCTAACATAATTCAAACTGAAGTTATTGTGAAAATTGTGTATCAGGCCAGTATTTTAAAAAGTTCAATATGGCGGCTTGAAGCTGAAGTAGTTAAAGTATATATTAGAAGTTATTGATATGTTATATAGAAGGTCAAATAATTAGTGCTTTAAAGTGTAAGTACATTATAGTTCGTTTTCACACATACGTGGGGTTGAGAGTACTGGACAAATAAAAATGTTTGTAAAAAAGTTCTAGTAAAGATACTTAATATATTTAATGTCTTCGTCGTAGACTTTTAAAAATGTATTATTTCGAATATAATAATATGCATTTTAATCATTTATTCATTACTGGTTGTAGAATAAATGTATTAATTAAAATAACACTTAAAAGCTGAAGGTAAATTATTGCAAAAAATATGCAGCTTTCTTGAATTAAAATACTTTCCTTTAAATTTAAATGCATACTAAAAGCTATTAGTATATTTTGTTTTCAATATGAGAAATCTCGAAATTTAAAGTTTCAAAGAGATAATTACTTTCTTTCAAAGAAACATAAATAATCTTTCATATATATAAATGAGTTTATTTAAGTTTTCCTAATACTGTCTACGTTCATTTCGTTCATTTTAAACCTTTTCTTTAGAAACATTAATTAAATATATAAAGTTCTTTTGTCTAAATTAATACTCAAAAACTATTCTTAATTAACCTAAAGCTTAGAGTTTATTAAGTTCTTTTGATGTTTCTTTTCTTTTTTAACTTTTTTTCTAAATCACATTTTAGAATAAAAAAGTAATTATCAATTTTTAACGAATATACTTTTATATCTTTTAGAAATTGCAATTGAAATATTACGCTTAATGTATTTATATGTCACAGACATTAACATAACATATTTTATATAAGCATATTTGTATATATATATATGGGTGGGAGATAATAGGATGATAATTAAATCTAACTGATGAGTGCTGGTTCAGTACAATATACATATATTAGAGATCATTTATCTTTTTCATATGTATGTGGTCATGGATATCAATTACATGATATGAAGTGGATGACTAAAGAGAGCTTGAAAATCTGGGTCAAATTCCTTCCAATTATATATATATATATATAATGCCATTTATTCACTTAACATATCCTTGGTAGGTTTTATTCTTAAGGGTTTTCTTTCTTCTATATTTGTTAATATTTAAGAACTTAAATTGGTTTTGATTGTATGTATAAATATATATACAAATACACACACCATACATGAAAATATTTAGTAAAAACTTGTAGATTTATGCTTTACGCTTAACCAAATTATGGTAATATTAAATAGTGCTATCACACTTATAACGTAAAGCTGTATAATTAATATCAATTAGTCAATTAAAATGGCTGAGCGCTTTCAAGAAACTGTACTTCTCATAATCATAGCCAGTTGTGTTACCCTATGTGCACTTTTTGCATACGACATTCTATAGAACTTTCTGTATCGAATTTCGTTTGAGATTTCATACACTGATCTCAACTAATAGGTTTATTAATAACACAAAAGACACCACATCTTCTGATCAGATCTCACAGGCCACGTATAAAGTGGCACGCCCTCACAATGGATGCAAAACTTCATACTATGGTGAAACCAGAGCCACCATAGTGACTAGGTTGTCACAACATAAGTATAAATATAATGTCACATACTAACCCAGAAAGGACTTCAATTTTTGCACAACATCAAAAAGTATCAGGACATGAGTTTGAACCTGCATCTGCAAAATTGGTTTGTACTGAGAGGCATGATGTTAAGCGTAAAATAAAGGAGGCTTACTTCATAGCAGAGGACTCCTTCGCCATTAATCATAAAGAAGCATGTTTTGCTATATCAAAAAGATGGTATAATTGACTCATTTGCATAGAGTTTACATATTATACTTATAGAATGATTTCAATGAACAAGTCACAACTGGCTATGATTATGAAAAGTACAGTTTCTCGAAAGTGCTCAGACATTTTAATTGACTAATTGATATTAATTATACAGCTTTACGTTATAAGTGTGATATCACTGTTTAATATTATCATAAAAAATATTTATACATGCTTCAAAATAATTATCAATCAATAATAAGTATATACTTTAAAGTTTTAGTATATATAACTTAAAAATTTATTATATACTGAATATAACTGAAATGGAAGTAGCTGTACCTTCCAATGATTTCTATAATTTCTGTTTTTTAATATTTTTTATGTTACAAAATTCTTTGGAAAGTATAGTTATTTCAGTTTCATTTAGATACAATCTGAGTTATAATTATGTATTATTATATAATCTGTATAATACATTATTTGACAAAGAAATACAAATTTATTTAAATTAATATCTGAGTAAATCTTAAATTAAATAACTTTTTATTTGACATATGAACTTTTGTGGAAATTGTTAATTAAATAGCATATTGGATGATTCTAATATTATTTACATTTTATTTATGTATCTGCTTTTAAATAATAAACACTTATGGTAAATATAGCACTTCACTTGAAAATAAAATATATTTGTTAAGTAAACAAAAGTCAGTTATTATAGTTTTCATGGAGTAATTGTTAACATGTTACAATTAATTATTAACATTCTAAACAGCATTAAACTGTTGCACATGCGCTTTGGATTTTAACTATAAAATGAACGAATACAAACACTTCAAACACATGATAAAGTCTATCTTTTCCCAAGACTTTATCATGTGTTTGAAGTATTTGTATTCATTCATTTTATAGTTAAAATCCAAAGCGCATGTGCAACAGTTTAATGCTGTTTAAAATATTACAGTTTGTAAAAAATATCGCGCTATATAAAATAATTGACTTAATTAATTATTAAAGAAATTATGTGAAAGTTATTGAAAACAAAGTTTCAGAGTCATACACAGCTTATTATTACAATGATGTAATGTTTTTTTAAATAATGCTATTACTTATGAAATGCTCTATAGAATAATGTACTTCAGATTTAATTTCTCTTTCATTTATCCTTTTAATTATTTTCTTTGTCTTTATTTACTTAAATAAAAAATTCTTCTTCTTCTTCTTTCTTCTTCTTCTTCTTCTTCTTTTTCTTCTTCTGCTGCTGCTTCTTCTTCTTCTTCTTTCTTCTTCTTCTTCTTCTTATTATTATTATTTATTTATTTATTTATTTATTTTTGGATGAACAATTTGATTTACTTCAAAGAAAACTTGCTCTGTCAGTATTATTTAATTATGTTTCAGTTAAAACTGACTTTTTAAAAAAAGACAGAAGCAATAAGGTTTATAGTTGAATTATAAAAAAAGTATTTGACGTGGAATAGTTTAAATTATATGTAAGCAATAGACTATAGTTTGTTAAAATTAATGATATTCTGACTTATTTTGAAATAATTGGGGGGGGGGGGGTAGGGTTACTCACTCTTCAAATTCTTGGTTTTTCTAATTCATTATCTATATTAATAAATTATGAGAATTTCCATTTACTCAATGATCTTTTGTTTTGCATATGATACACTTTCAATTCCTTCAGAAGATTCTTATAATAAATTTAAATTATTTATAAATGAAGACTTCATAAAATGTTCCAATAGTTGTACAACAATAGGTAAAGTTTAAATGATAATAAATGTAAATGTGCATATTAATTATCATTCAGTAAATATTTTATCATTAGAAATATCAGCACTGGGTCATTCTACATTTAAAAAAATAATACAAATATAGTAATATTTTAATTTGACTAGATTTTAATGAACATCTACATTGGGATAAATATATGTTGTCCCTTCATACAAAATCAAGAAAACTCAATTTTCTGTTCCACAGAATTAGAAGTAACTTGCCTAAGTCATTTTATTATACAAAAATATGAAATCATTAAAACCTTCCAAAGCTCTTTGTCATAAATAAAATGAGTTAGTTATATAATGAGATAAATAAATGTAAAGGCTAAGAGACAGTTAAAATTAAGTTTTAATAATAGCTTACCTAAGTTTAATATCTCAAAAAAACTTTCTGCATTTTTTAAATTTTAAAAGTTTAACCCTTCTGTATTCTGATAGATTTTTTTGTTTCACTTACTTTAAGCTTTCAACTATTACTTTAATATTAAACCATTATTATTTATCAGAATATAATAGATTTGACCTCATCTAGAAATTAAATAAAATTTTAAAAATCACATTTGATTTTAGGAATTATTTTAAAAATTAGATTTTAATCAAAACAAAGTGTTTGTTCATCATCAAATTTCAGGTGGAGCAGATTCAGTTGGGAAAATGAACAAAATCATCTTTGTTTGATATTTGTTTAAAATCTGAACAAATTATTTTTAACATCTAGTAAATTTATCTATTTACACTTTAAAAGTTTACATTTTTTGTACTCTTTATGATACCACTAAATGTTATGATAGAATGTTTAGTGATAACATTTATAGATAGTTGTACTTTCTGCAACTGTAATATCTATGGTAATATTATTCAGAAGAATATATTCTTTTATATATAAAAATAAAACATTTCTGTAAAATGAAATGTGTAATAATATGTATATGATTTCTAATAATTATACAATTACTGTACAAAAATAATCATTAAGTTTCCAAAAAATTAATTTTTAGACCATCTTAATATTTTCTTGAAGTAATCTTGCAAAGTATGAGATCACAAATATATAATAGGCATCCATCATCATAGAATTTAAAAAACTTTAAAAATGAACTTACTTCATTATCCTGACATTTTAAAATTTTTTTAAAGTTAAAATATTAGAAAAAATGTATACATAAATGTTAAAGCTGTTTTGCAAAATTTCTCAGTAGAGGGTGAAAAATGCAAATTCAATTTCTTGATTTCTGGTCTGATAAAATATCATAATGAAGAATAGAAAGATGTATAAAATTAAAAGAAATTAAATATAAAAAAAGAAAATGAAAATCAGAAAGTGATGATAATTTAAACCTTAATAAAATATTTTGTTCTTTATAACTTTTGGTAAGAAAATAACTAATAAAAAAAAAGTAAAACTTAAAGAAGTGTTATTTTGTTAAAGCAGAAAGATATTTAGAGAAAATTTCAGTTTCAGTAAATATAACATAAAAAAGTAGAAAAATAAAATAAACAGATCAAAATTTTGATCCTGAATATCAGTTTTAAAATATATTTTGTTTTTATCTGTTTTGTTACCTTATTTGTACAATGTGAGAAATTGAAGCAAACATTTTTGCCTGTTGTTATGTTAAAATAAAAAGTAATTATTTTTGAAATTTACTGTTAATTAACACAAAAAAGTGAAGATATATAACCTGTAGACAATAAGAGATTTGGGTATTTATTGTTTAATTATTGCTGTTGAAATTTTGGACAAGCTAGTCAACTAAAAAAAGCATATTTATACTCTTCCAAGTAACCATAATAATAATTTCCTCTTGGTTATATCCACATGTATCTACTGTGGCTGAATCCATTGAGATATTTCCCCATGTTTCTGAAACATAGTCTAAATGATACACCAAGATGCCAGAAAAGCTTTTAAAACAAATACTTAGTTAAATGTATTAAGATCAAGGATGTTTTCCACCCCATTATTATTAATTACCTGTATTTTTTATTGAAAATATGAGAGGTGAAACAAATTAAGGACTAGAAATTAGTATATGTTACAATAAAGAAATATAACATGTAAAACATATATCTGATATCATTATGTAAGCTGGAGATTATGTAAAGTCATAACAGAAATTCATGTTACCTCAGCAATAGAAATCTCTTCAATAGTAAATTGAGATATCAAATATTGTAAATACTGGAAAAAAAATAGTCTATGTCAATTTTGAGCAAGTATGAAAGAATGTAATAAAGCTGATAAAATAGTCATTACCTAAAACAAAAATTAAGAGTAAAAACATTTTTAATATTTTATTGAACATGTTTATTTTTACATTGGTTCACAAATTCTACATTTTGAAAATTAAATATTAAAATGACATTTTCATAGATATATTCATCACATTTGTCAACAAATACTGAAATTAAATGATATATAACATGACTTATCTGAGATAATTTTTCATTGTAAAACTTGCAAAAGTAAAGTGTTTGGTGACTTTCATTTTTACTATCTAACCCAGATCTTGTCTTTCCATGCAGGGTATCTGTTAGAAATATTTGGTTTTAGTGAGGCGGGAGGGGGTAACAGTAATAACAGTATATAATATATTATACAGAGATAACTTTATTAATTTGTAATGTATTTAAAAATATAATTATCTAAAAGATGTATTTTTTTCAAGTAAAAAAAGGTACTCAAAAAATAAATATAAAACAAAAATTATTCTAAGATAAAATGAGTAAAAACTAAGTAAATCAATAAACATCAAAATAAAGAAATTTATTATGAGCACTGATTATATGCATCTGTGTGAGATAATGAACTGGACTACCTGATGTATGAGATAGAATGGATATCTGAGTGTACTGGAAAGTCTGTGTTTAAGACATTATTACAAAATTGTAACAATTGAGTACAGCGTTACTGTAATCATGCAATAAATGAATGATCATATAAATAAAATAGGGATATATTTTATTTATTGCAATACCATGTCAGTATATGATTTCTGAGTCTGGATGAGCATGTTTTTATTATCGTGGAAATATAAATTGCCTAAAATTCCAATAAATAGATCTCAGGTCATAATTTTATCAAGTTCCAGTTGATGCAATAATTATTTTTTAGACGAAATAAATTTGAATGTAGTCATCACACATGTATTACAAATTTGAATCATTATGTCTAAAAATGCATTCAACTCATGGATTAAAAGATTGACCCACTTCAGAACTTCTTTCCATTCTACAGCATATTTATTGTTTTACACACATATATAATTATATATTTTCTTATAAAAAATAATAAAAAATACTAATTGAATACGCATGGGTGATGGAAAAATTTATCCCTGGCATGCACGATACATAAACGTTATTGTATGGAATTGAATCTGAGTCCAGTCATGAAGAAGGCCCTAGCATAGATTTGGTTGCTATGCACATCCTTTTTACAGATGATTTCACATACCTATTTTTTTATTGGTCACTGCAACTTCTAGATCACAACTATCACTCGAATTCTAATCAGATGAGCTGCTAGAAAGAGAAACTTCAGGAACATAAACTTCATATCCAAATCAGAACTAATCTAAAAAAAAACAAGAAAAAATAATTAAAAATTGGATTTAAAAAAAAAAAAATCGTAAGAAATCCGAATTTCATCGTAGAGGGAAAATACATACATCATTTTAACAGCGATAAGATGGCAAATTCAATTTAAAATCTATGATTGATCAAAATTCTGAAAAGCGGTCCTTAATGGGTAGGTTGGGATCATGGGTCAGACAATTATTATTTCTACTATTAGACAATATGACTTTAACTTATATTGGCAGTTTTAATTGATTATTGTTTCGATATATAATAAAATTTTTATAAAGATTATTACATTAAAAAAATTCATAAATCCATAAAATTAAATTTATATATTTATTTTTTTATGGGAGAGATGTTATTCTAAGTCAAATTTATACACAGTTAAAGTGTCCACTTCTAATATATAACTTTAATATCAACTAAATTATTAAACTCAAAGCAATTTCACTTTGGCTTAAAATGAATCCGACAATTATGATTGCTATCACGAGATCATGTGATAGCAATTGCAAATTTTAGATTATTTTACATGAAAAAATATCCATTACAATCCAACATATATATATATCAGGAAGCTAAGAATAATAAAAATGTTGACAGTTAATAACATTTTTTGTTTAAAATGTTTGTCTAACTATAAAAATGGAAAAAAAAAAGCAAACCCTGACCTCTTAGCAATAGTAAGCGCGATATCTTTTGGCATATATTTTTCTAGTTTATTTTTAGAAGGATAATAGAAAGGCCATTGTCATTAAGCACCGACATTTTAAAAGCTGTTTTGTTTTATTATATATAAATCAATATTTAACTGAAAAAAATTCGCCTAAAAATTCTTTTGTAATTTTTTGTATGCAAATAAAGAAAAAAATCCTCTAAAAAGATTAAAAATTAAAAAAATATATATAAATAGTGACGGATTAATCAATATTTTAGTTTTTTAAAAAGTGAACTATTACACTTTTGATAAATATATAGGGTATATGAGCACAGACTTTCACACGACCCACCACTCTCCACTCTATCTAAGAACACTGATACACTTAAACACATATATGTTGAAAAGATAAATAATCACCAATATACGTATTCATGCTAAACCAGCAATCATCAGTTGGTCCAGACTATCATCTCTATACATATACACTATAAGTGCTCAGATATATATTAAGATAGACAATCTTCTTACTTTAATGGACAGGCTTCAATCTACTCCACACTCAAACTCTTCATCCATCCAATTAAAAATTTGATGGTGGAATGATCAAAGGTCACCCTGAGGCCAATATTTTTGTCGCACCCATGTTGATCTAAGGTCAATGTGCATTCCACATGTACAGGACATAATCCATTTAATACATATGCAAGGATAGGCAGACATCTCTACAATGTAATAACTGAAACCCAGGCGTATTATATACCAGTGCCTATATATGATCTCAGCCTCAGGGTGGCCTTTGAGCATTCCATCATCAGATTTTCAATTGGATGGACGGTTGAAGAGTTGGAGTGTGGAGTAGATTGAAGCCTGTCCATTAAATTAAGAAGATTGTCTATCTTAATATATCTGAGCACTTATAGTATATATGTGTAGAGATGATAGTCTGGACCAACTGATGATTGCTGGTTTAGCATGAAGACCAAATGATGATTGCTGGTTTAGCATGAAATACGTATATTGGTGATTATTTATCTTTTCAACATATATGTGTTTAAGTGTATCAGTGTTATTAGATAGAGTGGAGAGTGGTGGGTCGTGTGAAAGTCTGTGCTCATATACCCTATATATTACATATATAGACGCAGGTATATAATAAGCCTGTGTTTCAGTTATTACATTTGGTTAAAATCAGTTCTTTCTTTAAAAATAAAAATAAAAATGTTACAATGCATTAATTCCCGCAGTTTCATATTATATTTGTGTGTTATATATGTTTAAACAACAACTGTCAGTATTTTTCCAATACCGAAATAAAAAATTTAAAATACTTCTGAAACATTTTTTAAATCCCCTTTTTTTAATTTTAATAATATCACTCTATAATAAGTTTAAATTATTTTTCTCCATGAGAATATTTTTTTTTGTTTCATGTAAATTTTCAAATTTCCCTAATATTTCTTTCTTTCATTTTGACCCCCCCCCCCAAATTTGCTTTATTTCTTCTCTACATGCTTATTTAAATAAAATGTGAAAACATCTGAAATACAGGAAGTTCAGCACATGCAAGTGAAAACATATTGCTACTATAGGTAGTCGTTTCTTTTATTATTAATCTTCATATTTTTTTAACATAATGCAACGTAATAAATTTAGCATCTAGTTAAAACTGCTAACAGTATTTATTTTATATGATTTTCTGTGGATAGGAAATTTAAACTACAAGCAGTCGAAAAAATCTTTAACAAAACTAAGAGTTGCAAGACAAGTGAACAATTGATACAAAATCGATCAGATTATAATACATCGTAAAATTATAGAGCCATAGTGGGTGAAATTATTTTATTTTAATTTTCATAATATGTTATCTAATTAATTAAAATATATAATTGTGCAAGAATTTATTAATAAAAAAATAAAAAGTCAATCAAAAAGTGTCATGGATGAATTTAATGAACAAATTTTAAAATTATCATCACAGTTTTTCTTTTCAAAAATAGTTCATAATTTTCCATATATATATAAATGAGTACACCAAACTTCTTTTTAAAACTTGTTTTTTATATGACTATTATAAAAATAAACTAGTCTTTTTCAAAGAACCCTAAAAAATAAAAATAATATATAATAATAAATGTAATATATAACATACTCCAAACAAATCCAAAAACATTTAAAAAATTCTAAAAAAATATCTTTACCTTAACACTTTTTCTATTACAAACAATTATATTAAATTTAAGCGTAAACAGATAATATATAATAACGTGAAAGCTAAACACCTTCAAACAGATACGCTTTAAAAATGCTTAAGTGACAGCCAATCAGATGGAATAATGGCATCACATGGGACTCTAAATTCTAAAACAAGCCAGAACTATTAGAAAAAGATGGGACCCATCTTAATCTATGCCTCAATTATATTTAAATAAGCCAGACTAAAGCATTTTGAACTAAGAGTGTGAAGCTTAAATACCTTCACATTTAATCCACTAAATATTATATATATATATAAATTAACAACGCGAAATCATCCGATTTACAACGAAGCAATATTTTAAATCTAATGAAATGATATTAATAAATGTAAATATATTAAATTTAAGCGTAAACAGATAATATATAATAACGTGATTAAATGTGAAGGTATTTAAGCTTCACACTCTTAGTTCAAAATGCTTTAGTCTGGCTTATTTAAATATAATTGAGGCATAGATTAAGATGGGTCCCATCTTTTTCTAATAGTTCTGGCTTGTGTTTTAGAATTTAGAGTCCCATGTGATGCCATTATTCCATCTGATTGGCTGTCACTTAAGCATTTTTAAAGCGTATCTGTTTGAAGGTGTTTAGCTTTCACGTTATTATATATTATCTGTTTACGCTTAAATTTAATATATTTACATTTATTAATATCATTTCATTAGATTTAAAATATTGCTTCGTTGTAAATCGGATGATTTCGCGTTGTTAATTTATATATATAATATTTAGTGGATTAAATGTGAAGGTATTTAAGCTTCACACTCTTAGTTCAAAATGCTTTAGTCTGGCTTATTTAAATATAATTGAGGCATAGATTAAGATGGGTCCCATCTTTTTCTAATAGTTCTGGTTTGTGTTTTAGAATTTAGAGTCCCATGTGATGCCATTATTCCATCTGATTGGTTGTCACTTAAGCATTTTTAGAGCGTATCTGTTTGAAGGTGTTTAGCTTTCATGTTATTATTACAAACAATTGCAAAACTGAATTAATAACTGAAATACAAGCTTAATATAAGCCCATATCAATATGTTTAATATATAGAGTATATGAGCACAGACTTTCACATGACCTACCATTCTCCACTCTACCTCATATTACTGATACTCTTGAGCACATATATGTCGAAAAGATAAATAATCACCAATATATGTATTTCATGCTAAACCAGCAAACTTCAGTTGGTCCAGATTATCATCACTACACACTGATGATTGCTGGTTTAGCATGAAATACGTATATTGGTGATTACTTATCTTTTCAACATATATGTGTTCAAGTGTAACAGTGTTATGAGATAAAGTGGAGAGTGGTGTGTCATGTGAACCCTATACAAAACTGAATCAAATAGAAGTTAACCAAAATTAAATAGAATCCTAATAGAAAAGAAAAAAAAAATAGATTTATTATTTAAATGCTTTTTTTTTCCATATGTCATAGCATCGGTCGGGAGGCGAATTTACAAACGTCTGCAAACAATTACTTGTTTGCAAGGCGGCTGCAGTGATCTCTCGGCTAACAATGCTTGACGTTTTGAATGGGTATAAAATATAAAAAAATGATGTTTTTTAAATTGTTCGTAATAAAAAATGTGTTGAGGTAAAAATAATTTTTTAGTATTTTTGTATTATTTTTGGATTTCTTTGGAGTATGTGTTATTTTATATTTATTATTATATATTTTTATTTTTATATTTTAATGTTCCTTGAAAAATACTATACTATAAAGTAGTCGAAACGCTGGTGTGTTATTTTATTTTTATAATAGTCATATAAAAAAACAAGTTTTAAAAAGAAGTTTCGTGTATTCATTTATATATATGAATTTAATGGTAAACTTCTGAAAATGTTTTACTCAACAAAAATTCCTTTATCTAATAAAAACAAAAACAAAAGTTAACCATTAGATAATACAAACAAACCATCAAATATATCATTCAGCTCATGTGACATTTAAAAAAATAATGTTTGAGAAAGTTATTCAATAGCTTGAAATGGTTTTAAGTTTACAAGAGATAAGAGACATAACATTGGTTATTTTTAAATTAATAGAAATGAAAGCATATATATGCCTTTTTATAGGTTTGATTTTTTAACAAGTTTATGCAGTTTGCCTGCAAGTTAATTAAATCCAAGAATCAGGTGATGAGAGTATTTTTAAAATTAGTATAATTATGTTTGTTAACCCTTTTCCCGTGCTCGACGAGACTCCTCATCGACATCTAAAATCACTCTAACTCAGTTCGTTTTTATACGATAAAATTCGTTAAATATGTATTGAATTCGTTTTTAAAAGTTCTGTACGATGGTGACATCTTCCGATTTATTTTAGAAGTAAAAAATAAAAAAAAACGCATTTAAACCTAAACAAAGAAGGAACATTATTTGTGATTGGTTCTTAGCATGCTCTCAGCCGAAAAAGACATTCTGATTGGCTGGAAAGAACAAAGAAACTGCCTGATCAAAGAAAATAAAGAAAAACGCTGAGATTTTCATTTCGAATACGATTTAAATTATTATTAAATAATATTTATGGAAATTAAACATAATTTTCAGAGAGAATAATAAAAAAACAAAATTATTTTCGAAAAATATTGAAGATTTAAGTAAATATATTGAAGATGTAGTAAAAAGAAATATTTACTTTTCTATAACGTAAAAGTCGATCTTTTTGTTTACATTATAACTTTTATGTTGCCGATATAGAATATCTTAGAATAAATAAATAGCAATTTATTTTTGAAAGAACTTTCGTTTTCTTCATGACCTGAAAAATTAATTATATACTTTTTATAAACGTATCTGAGTTGAATTTAATATTATAGGCGAATATGTTTTAACAATAGGCTTTGTCTTCAGTTTGTGAGTTGGCCAATTAAAAGATTTTATTTTTACCTCATACAACCAATGATTTAATTAGCGGTTTAAGGGTTAAAGGCATGCCACTACTTTAAAAACAAGGCAAAACTCTCCATACAGTAGTGCTAGTATAAGAGATAGTGATCATGTGATACTTTAAAAACACATTTGTGTAAAAAAATCATAAAGTTGTTACAGAAGTGAGGCAATAATTTCGTCTAAATTTCATATATTGTTCAGTCAGTTTCTGATAATAATGTTGTTAAATGGCTCATTTCACTATTGAGAGGGTGTGATCAATTTTTTAACTATTTGATTTTCAATATGTTGCACTTCTGAAGTTATTTTCTATCAGTATATTGTATCACTATACAATGACAAAATGTAGTGGTTATGAGGAAGGCCATATATTCTCTTTACTTGACAATATATACATCTTTCTTTGTTGACCATATAGGAGCTTATTTATAATGTATGTGAGTGATCTAATTACAAAGATTAAACCTAACAATTTAAAAAAAAAGTTTTCACTGGAAAAAATCGTCTTCACTAAGTAACACTTTTATAATGAGATAATGTCAAATACTTTATATAACTGACAGTATATATTTCTTATTACTTATTAAAGATATATTAATAAAAACATAAAAAAGTTGCATATTATTTCAAATACTTAGCAGATGTTCTGTTTTATTAGAGTCAAACCATATACATATGTATATACAATGTTGCTAGAAAAGGTGTTTGCTGATAGGAAAATTTTTAATTTTTCGGTGAAATGTTAAACAAATTGAAAAAGACAAATTTCCAATCCTTACACCATATATTCTTATCATTGCAGCTGTTATTATATAATGGTACAATAAACAAACATCAATGGGCTGCTCATTCAAATGGATTTAGCGGTGTGATAAGTTTATTGGCTTTTAACATCTGATTTTAAGATTAGAATTATCATGGTTTTTCTTATCACATGCCTGATATTTTTAAAATCAAATGTTAGTCAACTTTTTTGAAGACAGAAGTAACTGTGTGTGTTTAGAACTATTTTATAGATATTTAGAAAAATACCAGCAAAAACTAAATTATGAATCTTATTCTTGAAAGGCTATACATATTCCAGTCAGGACAGGAAACACTGAAGGCAATAAATTCTGAAAACTTTCTGATTGTTATATATATATATATATATAAATATTCTGATTGTTATATATATAGATTGCCATTGGATGATGACAATTTCTTAAGTATTCATAACAGCAGTTTATTTTTAATGAAAAAGTGTGAATGATTGACAACATTAAAAATTGTAGAACTTTATGAAGATAGAAAAAATGTAAAAAGGCAAATGGTTAAAAGTGAAGAAATATTTTGCTACAAATGCATTTATATAGGAATAACAAGTAATGTGGGATTTATTATAAACAAAAATAGAATAATAATATTGTGAAGATAGATGATGTATCAGTGACTAATGGAAAAATTAATTATTTAGATTAACATAAGATACCAAATGCAGGTAAATCAAATTTTTGCCCCAACAAGTTCTTATTGCAATGGAGAAGTATATTTCAATATAGATTTACAAAATATTTATGATCAGACTGAAGAACAACTTCAATTTGTCATGAGAGACTTTAATTCTGAAATTGGTGAATTACTGAATGATGAAATTGCTGCAGTTAATTTTGGTTATGAAGATAGAAATGAGATTGAACACAGACCTGTGATCTTTAAAATGAAAACGTATATTATAAATATTTTTGAGAAAAAATTTAAACAAAACGGACATAAAAAACTTCAAATAAAGATGAAGACTAATTAGATTATTTTTGAACTAACAATAAAAATATATTTCAAGATTGCAATGTTCTTACTAAATTCAACTCAGAGAGTGATTTTGAATAAATTCATAATTCATAATGTTTTGGTACCATGTAACCTAATAATAAATCAGATGAGAATAAACTGTTGTTGAGCAAGCAAAAAATAATATGAAAAAAAAAAAAACAGCTGATGGCAATGTTAATAGTGTTCTGGTAGTAAATTAAAAATGAGTGTCCAATAATATATGTAAGAAACTTAACATTATGTAACCTTTACCTAGTCTGAATTATGATCTATTTTTCAGTTACTATAAGATAGCAAAAAATCAAATTAATCTTATTATGAACTAAACTAATTCAACTAAGTACATATAGTGCTAGAAAATAAAATGAATCTAGCCATTATAAAATAGTTTCTATCATCAATTTGTTTTATGCATTATGATTTATTTGATTTAACTATATATATATTTGATATAGATTTAATGTTTAAAATTGGAATAGAAATGAATTTGTAAAAATCTGTTTTGTATATTAATTAGCTTTGTGGTTTAAGGGAAATGATGAGGCAAACCGAGAGATTAAAATTATTAAGAAAAACAATATTTAGAGTTCATTGTTCTAATCTTTAGAAACACTCCAGTAAATTCAAATTAGAAGTTGAAAATCATTTAAAAATGTTAACACATTTTGAATATTGATCTGACTTAAATTAAATCAGTGAAATGATAATTTATATACTATTAACAATTGGAAGAAGAGCAGTTAATATATAAAAAAAATCTCAGCAATTTATCAGTAAATCTTTAAATGAGACAAGAAAATGAAAGTAAAAAAAAATAAAAGATTGTGAAAATTTTTTTAAATGATCCAATAAACAGAATTAAATATCTAGACAATTCTAAAGTTGTTCATAAAAAGTGTTTATAATATAATAAAATATAATTGTGAATTGTCTGCAAAAGATAGAAAAAAAAAATGGTTTTTAAAGTGTAAAAAATAAAATTGTATTGTTAGCAAATATATTTCTGCAATAAGAAAACAAACAATACTACCAAAATTCTATCCTTAAGTGTGTGGTAGGGTTTTATAAAAAGTACATTTTAATAAAAATAAAAAAAATCTTACACTTATTGCATTTGAATTTCCTGGTTTAAAGAAAAAGAGAAATATGTAATTATACCTATGAAGAAGCAGAAGTTACAGGAAATAAAAGAATTATATTTCATACCTTAAAAAAAAACAAATCAATAGAAAAATTTGGGCAAATATTTAAATAATAAATATGTACCAGAGAATTGGAAAATGCAGTCTAATATTGGATATTTAAAAAAGGTGATAACAAATGTTAGTAATTATAGAAGTGTCAGTATTCTATCAGTTGTATACAAAATTTTCCCAAGGTCCTTATTAATTATATTAAGTAAAGATTGAATTCCAAACAAACAAAAGAGCAACCTAGATTAAAATCTAGTTTTAGCACAATATATCACATCTATGTATTAAGAGAAGTTACAGAAAAAACAATGAATATGAGTTTCTACTATGATTTGCATTTGTATGAATGACAAACCATTTGATTCTATAATAATTTCTGTGATAAATAATACACTGGATCTGTAAAGTAGGCCAGAGATAAAATCCTATTTTGCCAAATATTTATTAAAATGCAATAATAATAATAGATTACATGGTGATTCTAAGGAACTTAATACCTGAGAATGATATATGATAGGTAATTATATATCTTCAAACTTTTTTCAGCAGTTTTACAAGAAATATTTTGTAGATTAAAATGAGAAACTAAGAGGGAAAAGGTGAAAGGAATTTATTTAAGTCATCTAATTATTGCTGATATTGAGATACAAATATTGAATCAGAACTTTAGGAAATATTTCTAGAGTTATCAGAGAAAAGTAAAAACATAATTAAATGTTAAAATACAAAGTAATGTCAAATAGATTTTTTCAAAAGATAATAGTGTTCAATAAACAAAAGTTGGTACATATTTAGAATGTACTATCCATCATTTTGATTTTTAAAAGAAGCCCCAAATCTACCATTGACATGACCAAGTGCTAAATGAAGTCAGACAATACTAATCACTATTAGTAATATTCCAATTATTCTGACCATTAGTTACAAATGTCATTTTCTATTAAAAATTTAAAAATGAACATGGAAATTTTGTAGAACTATGTCCAAGGAAAAAAAATTAAATGCTTCTAGATTTCAAAATCTCAATTATATTAAAATTTAGGAAATGACTGGGTTGAAAATAGAAAGCAAAAGACATGTGACCAAGAGATCAAATTACTAACACATTCAAAGAAATATGCAAATTTTGTAAAACTATTTTGAATCAAAAAAAAAATCAAATACCACTAGAGAGTAAACATTTCAAATATATTAAAATTTAAAAAATGACTGAGTTTAAAATAAAAGCAAAAGCCATATGATGAAAAGATTAAATTAGTACACAAAAGATCAAATACCTTTAAAAAATCAAAATATCAAACACATTAAAATTTAGAAAATGACCAGATTGGAAAAAATAAAAAATGTCTGGATTAAAAATAAAAAGCAAAAATCATGTGATTAAAAGATGAAATCACTGCTAAAATCAAATAAACATGCAAATTTTTTAGAATTATGCTCAATAAAATAAAATATTTTGAAAAAAATCAAAATATCAAATATATTAATATTTAATAATGTTCAAGTTAAAAAAAACATGGAGCTAAAGATCAAATTTCTGTCAAAAATATGAGATGGATCATCATGTAACCCCCTCCAAACTGACTAACAGTAGTAAAGTATTTTAGGTTTAAATATTTCAATATAAAATAATCTAATATAATCAACTAATAAATTTACATAAAACGATTCCAATTTATTGTGTGGAAACAAACACATTTTTTCTTTTAAAATATAGTTGTAACCATGTACTTAAATAAACATAGGAATAACAACTGAAAAAGAAAAGCATAAACTAAAAGAAAAAAAAATGCTTAAAACTAAAATAATTTAATATTATAATTAACTGTAATAATAATATGTGTAAAGAAATCCATTTTACTTTTAAAATATAGCAGTAACCATATACTTGGTTAAATGTAAAAATGGCAGTTGACTTTTAAAATATAGTGGTATCCATGTTTTTGAGTAAATATAAAAATGGTAGCCAAAAGAAAAATTGCATAAGCTAAAATAAAAACTATACCTATGGTAAAATGATCTGAAATTATAAATAAAATAAACAGAATGTTTCAACAGTTAAAAATATCAGAAATAACAAATTATTGAAATGTGAACATAGCTAGAATGTTGCCTAACCAGCACATAACTTTATCAATTATTCATTGCAAAATCCCAGATAAAATATTTATAAATTGTAGTTTGAGAAGCAAGTTATTCTGTCTCAAACTTAAACCTATTACCAATGATAGTGAATCAGCAAAATATTGTCACTTCAAAATTGGTATAAAAGCTTTATGTCAATGTATTCTGGCTAAAGTTGTGCTCTGAAGAACAACATTATAAATAACCCTAGGTCTAAGTCCATGTCAAATTTAGTGATCCAAAAATATCCAATAGTAAAAAAATGTAGCTTCACACTATAAATCAAGAACAACAACAAAAATTCCAGTAGGAGGTGACAACCAAGGGCCAGCCTATACCAATGTTTTGCAATCATTAGAATTAGAAATAATATTCCATCATAACACTAGGAAAAGGCAGCAAAAGAAATAAAAAATTGCCAAAGCATCTATTCTAGTATAATATAATAAGTGATTTATTTTATCTGGGGAGGAAGGAATATTGTGTTATACCAGTTCAACTCGCCATTTGATTTCACATAACAGGAAATGAGTATCATTAGATAATGTATATATACACACACAAACAAACAAATGGAAATAACACGAATTAACATATTCTTCATTTTAACATATTTTCTTACAGTCCATTCCTTTTGTGTTTTAAAAAGAAACATTTGCTGTCTTTTAGCATTTTTTACTTGTGGATACACTTGTCTAGAAGTTTAAGGTCATTGTCCAACTTAGAAGAAAGATTTACATTCGTGTTGTATCTTGCATATTTATATATGTGTTGCAAGCAAACTTTACATTGTTGTGTGAAGTTTCTTTTATTTGTATATGTTATTACTGCACAATAAAATAATTAACATTTTTCTAAATAAAATTTTAAAAATTGATAAATTTTCTTTACATCAAAAAAAAATTATTAAGTTATATGAACCTGAAATATACGTCGTGCAGTTCAATACTGTTAGTATAAAAATATTTAATATAAAATATTTTCAATATTTTTGTAATATTTTTTGATAAATAATCAGTTTCATGATAGGCAAATTCCTCATAATCTAATGGAAAACGTTTTATAGTTTCAGTTTTATAAATCAATAAATTCCATTTTGAAAATAACTATATAAAATTGTTAAATGAATTAATTCTTGGCTATTTTTGTCAACCTTACTGTGGATCAAATGAATGTCTTCTTGAAGCATCACATCTGTAAATGAAAGCACCGGCATAGCAGTATATATAACTAGTAGTAATGTTAACTTTATTAAAACAGGCAAAACTCACTATACATATTACCACACACAGCAAGCTAGACTAATCAAGCATAAGAAGTGGTGGTCATGTAATGTTTAATGTTAACTTTACTGAAAAATTTGTCAACACCAAATTTGAAGAATTGTTATTTATTCTGATACAGTGGTTATAATGATTATGGATGACCATGACAAACACTACATCTTCAAGCCTAATTATTTCTTAATGATTCTCCAACCTTTGAACACATTATAGCTTAAACTTTTGTTACACCCCATGCAATTAGAAAATTTCAATTCTATATGCAACAATTCATTATAAATCTTTGATAAATTTACTTTATTAATACATTTTATAAGTACATTTTTAATTTCAAAGAAGTAAAATATAAAGTGTCACAAGTATAATTAAAAAATACAAAACTAATTAAGCAGAATATAACATGACAAAAGCACATCTTACTAAGAGAAAATAAAACTGTTAAGATCATGCATGAAGGTTGAGTTTCACTTACACTATGGAAGTATAGAATTTTTTTTAAATGTCCTATTTCTGTAAGAATCAATTTATATATATATATATATTGTAACGAGCACAGACGTTCGTTACATTGTTGTTGTTTTTTTTTTATTTATTAAACATGAAAGTAAATTAAAAAGTTCGCATTTAAAAATTTTCTTTAAGAATTAAAAATTGAAATTAAATATCATCTTAAACTCTTATATATTAAATCGCACAGATAATGAAAAATTATTAAAATAAAAATTTATTAAAGAAAAAGTATTTTAAAACTAAATTTTAAAAAGATTTGGAGATAAAATTATATCTTTAAATTTATCTTTAAATATATTTTTGATTTGGAAAACAGGTTAATTAATCAGAAATGGAAATGATTGTTAATTAGTTAAATGTAAACCAGCCTGAGCATTTAAAATGTAAAAACATAAGTCAGATAGGAAAACAATAGAAACTTTCAGCAAATGAAATAAACCCATTGGGAAATCGGACCTCAACGAAAAGGATCATCTCATCGATGACGTAATGTTAAGTCAATCCTTCGAATACGTATAAAAGGAAAATTTGGAAATTATTAATTAGTGACTAGTTATTGATGATTATTACGATGTAACAGCTAGGTGTTAGTGCTGAGGGGATTGAAAAAGACGTACAGCTTCAATCCCTTCAGTTCTGCTAAGAAAGGAAGAAAAATGAACCATCGTTTCTACATTGAGGACCAACTACACTAAAAAATCTCCGGATGGATAAATAAATCGGCCAACAGGATACCAATCTTCGGATGACGTGGGAATTCACGTTCAAATGGCAAGGAATATATGAAGATGAACTATTTAAATAACCGTAAGAGCTTTAAAATTTATGAACAGTAAATTAAAAACTTTTCCAGATTTAAATGATTGCAATATTATTCTATCTGACCAACATTATTTATTAATTAGTTATAATTTTATTTAATGTATTTATTTTGTAAAATCATTTCCATTTATTTATTTTTTGTTCTTTAAGTTTTATTATGATTTTTGTTTTCCGTTAAATTAATTATAAAAATGTTAAACTTAAGTCGGGCGTGAATGGCTGTATAGATTTGTAAAGTTATATTAGGGGAGGGTAATCTTAGGTTATTTATGTCGTTGTTAGATTGGGTCAATGGATTGGATATATTGATGTAGTTAGTAGATGTGATCGGAGATTCGCTACTGGCAGAATCGTTTATATATACGCCGCACTCACCCGTTTGCCTATGGAAGGAATTATAAGACGGAGAACGCAGTTCCTTTCTATGGAGTTTTTTTTTTATTGTTCTTCTCGTTAGATAGATGTAATATTCCTATCTGATTGAGAGTCAATGTCTTTTCTTAATTCTTTTGGTGCTGCCGTATTTCGTATTACATTGAATACATCGATGTATCAGATGGATTGATGCCAGTTTGACTGCAAATTTTAGCCTAAGGTTAAATAGGGATAGAATATTTTAATTTCAATGCAAATCTATGTAGTATTCATACTCGATTCTAAATAAAAATGCATTAAATTTAAGTTGTTTATAGACGCTTGCATGGATTGTTTATCGGTTAACTATGTTTTGCATTTTCATATTTGATCAAAATATATAGACATTCGATAAATAATGATACCTTACGGTGAGTATCTAAAATGTATTTATTCGGATGTCTTTTAAGTTATTGGTGACAATGCAAGTATCTTATGGTGAATACTATTGGGTTACATATAAATTTCCCTCCGCAATTGTCAGTAATCAATAATTTTATATTTTGATCGCTTATGTTTACTTTGGAATGTTTTTAACCGTGTAATCTATGTAACCGATCTATAGCAACTTATTATAACAAGCTTTTATAATCCCATCTGTGCGAACTTAATTAAAATGTAAACTTATAATATAATAGAAATTAAAATGTAAATTAAAGTCAAAATTCAAAGTTAAAAATAATGTTAAATGTTAAAATGTAAAACTAATACTAAAATAATTTTAAATCTTATATATATGTGCATAAATAAATGTTTGTATGTTAATTACTGGCAGTGGCTTATTTTATTTATTTTTTAATGTTGAAATCTAATTAGATAAGATATGATATTATTAAATCTCTGCTACTCCCTGAGCTAGTGACATGGGCCAACGACCGGATGCAAAAAAAAAAAAAAAAATTTTTTTTTGACTTACGTATCTGCCTACTTTATAAATTTTTCTAGGTTCAAATGCCTAGATGGCGCCCTGTAGTGCAGATTACGTTAAGTCTACCTTCTCTGGATCGTTACAATGGCTTTCCCAACTCGGGCCGATCTTTAATAAACCACGTATACCCTGAACAAATTCTTCTCAAAATGAAACATTTTATCTGTTTACATAAAGTCGTATACTTTAAATCCTATAAAAGCTCTGCCAGTAAAAGAAATAGCACATATATTAAACACGAGAAAGTATAAATAATTTTAAACTGTATTTCGTTAAAAAAAAAAAAAAAGTCAAAAGGTTGCAATAAATATGTTTTTTTTTTGTTGATATATATTATGCTTTATCGTGTATAGGCGCGCACAGCCACATAAGTTTATGATCGAAATGTGGTACCTTACGATGAGTACCGTTGGGAATTTACTTCAGTGTAATCCTATTTAAGCATTTTAATCAGTCATAAATAAGTTGGTGGTATGTATAATTGTGCTGCAAATATACACGTATAAATCCATTATCTTTCAAAACGTATTTAGTTCAATGCAACCTTCTTAAATAAATAATTTAAATAACTTGCTTGTCATGCCGTATGTAAAAATAAAATGTATAAAATAAAATAGAACACTTGTGGGGAGGGGTGTAAACGTAAACGGTCCTTAGGTAAGCGATGGTAAACATTTTTCTTTTTGTATATAGTCCTTTTGTAAAATTATTAACCGGATGTTTTGTAAATGTCTTCGTCAATCGTGTACCGTAATTACTAACCCTAAGTAAAATATTTTTTTTTTTTGATCATTTTTTTTAAGTAACTTTACTGATATGTAACGAGCACAGACGTTCGTTACATTGTTGTTTTTTTTTTTTTATTTATTAAACATGAAAGTAAATTAAAAAGTTCGCATTTAAAAATTTTCTTTAAGAATTAAAAATTGAAATTAAATATCATCTTAAACCCTTATATATTAAATCGCACAGATAATGAAAAATTATTAAAATAAAAATTTATTAAAGAAAAAGTATTTTAAAACTAAATTTTAAAAAGATTTGGAGATAAAATTATATCTTTAAATTTATCTTTAAATATATTTTTGATTTGGAAAACAGGTTAATTAATCAGAAATGGAAATGATTGTTAATTAGTTAAATGTAAACCAGCCTTGGGCATTTAAAATGTAAAAACATCAGTCAGATAGGAAAACAATAGAAACTTTCAGCAAATGAAATAAATCCATTGGGAAATCGGACCTCAATGAAAAGGATCATCTCATCGATGACGTAATGTTAAGTCAATCCTTTGAATACGTATAAAAGGAAAATTTGGAAATTATTAATTAGTGACTAGTTATTGATGATTATTACGATGTAACAGCTAGGTGTTAGTGCTGATGGGATTGAAAAAGATGCACAGCTTCAATCCCTTCAGTTCTGCTAAGAAAGGAAGAAAAATGAACCATCGTTTCTACATTGAGGACCAACTACACTAAAAAATCTCCAGATGGATAAATAAATTGGCCAACAGGATACCAATCTTCGGATGATGTGGGAATTCACATTCAAATGGCAAGGAATATATGAAGATGAACTATTTAAATAACCATAAGAGCTTTAAAATTTATGAACAGTAAATTAAAAACTTTTCCAGATTTAAATGATTGCAATATTATTCTATCTGACCAACATTATTTATTAATTAGTTATAATTTTATTTAATGTATTTATTTTGTAAAATCATTTCCATTTATTTATTTTTTGTTCTTTAAGTTTTATTATGATTTTTGTTTTCCGTTAAATTAATTATAAAAATGTTAAACTTAAGTCGGGCGTAATGGCTGTATAGATTTGTAAAGTTATATTAGGGGAGGGTAATCTTAGGTTATTTATGTCGTTGTTAGATTGGGTCAATGGATTGGATATATTGATGTAGTTAGTAGATGTGATCGGAGATTCGCTACTGGCAGAATCGTTTATATATACGCCGCACTCACCCGTTTGCCTATGGAAGGAATTATAAGACGGAGAACGCAGTTCCTTTCTATGGAGTTTTTTTTTATTGTTCTTCTTGTTAGATAGATGTAATATTCCTATCTGATTGAGAGTCAATGTCTTTTCTTAATTCTTTTGGTGCTGCCGTATTTCGTATTACATTAAATACATCGATGTATCAGATGGATTGATGCCAGTTTGATTGCGAATTTTAGTCTAAGGTTAAATAGGGATAGAATATTTTAATTTCAATGCAAATCTATGTAGTATTCATACTCGATTCTAAATAAAAATGCATTAAATTTAAGTTGTTTATAGACGCTTGCATGGATTGTTTATCGGTTAACTATGTTTTGCGTTTTCATATTTGATCAAAATATATAGACATTCGATAAATAATGATACCTTACGGTGAGTATCTAAAATGTATTTATTCGGATGTCTTTTAAGTTATTGGTGACAATGCAAGTATCTTATGGTGAATACTATTGGGTTACATATAAATTTCCCTCCGCAATTGTCAGTAATCAATAATTTTATATTTTGATCGCTTATGTTTACTTTGGAATGTTTTTAACCGTGTAATCTATGTAACCGATCTATAGCAACTTATTATAACAAGATTTTATAATCCCATCTGTGCGAACTTAATTAAAATGTAAACTTATAATATAATAGAAATTAAAATGTAAATTAAAATCTAAGGTAAAGTTAAAAATAATGTTAAATGTTAAAATGTAAAACTAATACTAAAATAATTTTAAATCTTATATATATGTGAGATAAATAAATGTTTGTGTGTTAATTACTGGCAGTGGCTTATTTTATTTATTTTTTAATGTTGAAATCTAATTAGATAAGATATGATATTATTAAATCTCTGCTACTCTCTGAGCTAGTGACATGGGCCAACGACCGGATGCAAAAAAAAAAAAAATTTTTTTTTTGACTTACGTATCTGCCTACTTTATAAATTTTTCTAGGTTCAAATGCCTAGATGGCGCCCTGTAGTGCAGATTACGTGAAGTCGTCTTCTCCGGATCCTTACAATATATATATAATACTATTTATACATCTTCAATCACACTTTAGAATCCAATCAAATAAAAAAAAAATTATATTTCCTTACAATTTCAACTTATCCACAGTTCATCAGAACAATAATATTCAAATATATGAACATACAATTAGTACATTTTTAAACATACATACATTTTATATTTAAATGGTATTTTAATCTTTTTTACATTAATAATTATAATAACAAAATATATAAAAAATGATAATTATAATAACAGAGTATCAAAATGTAATATATAGTTATAATTATATAATAAATTATATATAATAATTTACATTATAGATTTTAACAAAATAAAAATATTTTAATAAATCCAATATACATTTTTAACAATTTTATAAATATTAATCTTATAAATATTAATCTTCTTCTTTCAATTTTTATTTTTGTTTAATAAGAATAAAAAAAAAGATTAATGTTTATAAAATTGTTAAAAATGTATAAAGATATACAATTATTAGATTCTTTAAAAAAATTTTATTCTGTAAAATCTGTAATGTAAGTTATTTTTGTATAATGTGTTATATAATTATACCTATTTATATAAGTATAAGTACAAATATGTACTAATTGTATAGTCATATAACTATGTAAGAGGAAATAATAATTTTAATATAGCATTAATAAAATATGGCCCAATCATTAGTTAACAATTGTAATGATATTTATCCAACTAGATATATATAAAATATGCATAGGTACCTAAGCATGACAATAAGGAACCTTAATTTAATTACTTTCAGGTTTTAACATGAGTAGTGAGACTTGGTTATTCACCAAAATATAAATTGGAAGCAAAAAGAATTTTATTAAATCCAATCTATATTGGAAGATGAATGATTACATGCAAAACAATACATTAATTATTTATGGCCTATGTAAGTAATCATAAATTTGAATATTCCTACCATATAAGTAAATTCTCAGTCTCAAGCATTGCATAATGACCCTTGCACTGAAAATACAGAATAAATAAATAAATTTTAAATAAATCACAGTCATTTTATATGTAACAAATGGTGTATCCTTAATTTTACTTATGGTTTAATTTTCTTTTCAGATGGCACTAGTGACATTTAAACAACATACATTTATTTCTCTTTGAAATTTTCATTTTACTTTAATGCCACTCACATTCACAATGTTTGTTAACAATAGGCATGGATTGATGTTTGTATCTAAATAATAACCATTTAGTGTTTAACATAAAGAAAGACACAATAATATAAAGTTAATAAAAATTATAATGGTTTCTTAAAATAGCAGGTTCAAAATCATAGATACATTTTTTAAGATCAGATCACTTAACTCTTTCACCAAATACACTCTCTTTATACTGTGATGAATATGTATATACTTCATTTTCTGTTAAAACTATATCTCTCTTTTAAACTGGAAATGCTAACTTCTTAGATTAATTATCTACAATAGGGTTTCAAATATGGCTCAAATGACTTAATCTATTCTATCATATCATGACTAATTCTGAGAATTCAGTGTATTTATCAGTAGACTACACAACTCTTAATATATTAAACTTTTGTAAATAAAGAAAAACTCCTAATCTCTTATATGAAAAAATACACATATGTAGTGTGTATATATATATATATATATATATATATATATATATATGTAAATGTTTTCATATTGATCTACTTTACCAATGTATCCTGTGATGAAGTTATGAATTATTTACTGAAGGATAATATTAAATAATGATATTAAATATTGAATACTAATACAATACATTATGTATATACCTATAAATGGTCCCCTTGAGAACAAACAACAATAAATTTATTTTCATGTATTCAGGATGGTTTTAATAACAAATAATACCTAGCATATTATTATTTATATTGATGAGTCAAAATTTAAAATTAATTTATATATATAGTGTGTGTATATAATACATATGAATTAAAATAACTGAAATGTTTAATTATAAATGATATCTATCATCAGATTGTTAATATTGAGAGAAGTTATATAAAGGACCAATGAGTATGAGTTGCCATTATGCTTTGGATTTGTAAGTTGTAAAAAGGCATTTGATTCTATAAGCATTTCTTTAGTGATTAAAACATTGGATCACTAGGATATTACCATATTCTGAATAATATTTATAAAAATGCAACAGTAACAAATAGATTGTCTAATGATACTAGCAGGTTAATATTGAGAAGGGTGTGAGACAGGACGATTTCATATCTCCAAAACTTTTTATAGTAGTGCTGCAAAAAGTATTTTGTTGATTAAGATGAGAAGCAAAAGGAGGAAAAGGGAATGGAGATTATTTAAATCATAAAGATTTTGAAGATGATAAGGTTATTTTTGAAAATAATGCTTCAGGTCTTCAAGAAGTATTGTAAGAGTTATCAGATGAATGTAAGAAAGTGGGACTAAAAAAAGACTAATGCAATGTTCAATGGATTTTATCAAAAGATAAAAATAAAGTTTGATTGTGATGGGTTAGAAGAAGTTAACAGCCACAAATACATCAGTCATATTATTACTACAGATGGAAAGATAATGGATGAAATTAATCATAGAATTAAACTTGTCTGGAGTGCTTTTGGTAGAAATAACTTGATATTAAAAGAAAATATGCCTATTTGTCTATGATAAAAAATAAAAATATGACTATGGGTTTGAAAAGGAAGTTTTTTAATAAATGTGTTTTATCAGTTCTTACCTATGGATCTGAGACTTGGACACTTAATAGAAGAGCAATACATATACTTCATATCACTGTAATAATTATGGAAAGATTTATGTTAAAAATAACAAGAAAAAATCAAAAATGTAATACATGGGTAAGAGAACAAACAGGTGTTACTGGCATTATTGAAAAAATTATAATAATGATGTGGAATTAGGCTAGACATATTTCTAGAAGAGATGATAATATATGGATAATTGAAATCTTAAATTGGATTTCGAGAGATTGTAAAAAACCAAGAAAGATATTACATGTAAGATGGATGGATGAAATAAGAAAGTGTGCAGGGGTAATGTGGAGAAGAAAAAATATAGATCGGAGATGGATTGAACTTGAAGAGACCTTCACCATGCAGTGGATTGATAATGGTTAACAATAATGATTTGAATATCGTTATCTGATTAAGACTACTGATAAATCAAAATCATAAGAAAATATCAAAGAATGCCTTTTTTATTTAATTCCATTGTAAAAAGTGATTGCTAAAGGTATGCATGTTATCATATAATTTACATTATAGTGTGATACCATTGTATTTATAAAAGTAGTATATTTTAACTGATAATTATTTCAACACAGTAAGCTAGTTATAGTGCTGTTCTGTATCAAATTTATTGTATTTAGATTATACATGGGATACTACAATGTTATATAAATTCAGACAAAAAATAACCAAATTACTCTAAATATATAACATCAATAGCATAAAGGCAATAACGTCTCTAGATTCTTTACAGGAAATTATTGGTGACATAAATAGTTTAAGAATGTTCAGTAAGTATTTTATGGTGATTTTTTTAAAAAAAAATTTTTTTTTTTTTTTTGTAAAAAAACATCTATTACAATTGTATGGAATATATCAAAAATACTAAAAAGATATAATGTTTATGGCTTTCATTAATTAATTATTTAAGGATAAAATTCAATCAAAAATTTAATTAGCCATGATGCAAGTCCTTCAGAATATTTTTTATTCTGTAAAAGGAATTAAATTTCCACATTTCAAGACGTCAAATTAATAGAGAAAATGATTTGTATATGATCATTGTTGGAATATTTGTGTTCAAATTTTTTTTTGCATAGTCAGCACAAACTAACTACCAACTTTTTGCCTTTTTGGCTTTCTGTCTCCCTCATCCTTCACTCCAATTGCAATCTTTTTTAGTGTTAGAATAAACACCTGTCCATTAAAGTATGAAGATTTTCTATCTTAATATAAACTGACCACTAATTATATATATGATAGATGTTGGTCTGATCCATCTGATGAGTGTGGTTCAGCACGAAATACATATATTATCTTTTTTACATGTGTGTGTTCATCTGTATCAGAGGTATGAGATAGTATGGATAGTTGAAGTGTGCTTGTAAGTGTGTGTTCAAATCTCCTTTATTTACAATTAAGCACCAGGTATATTAAGACAAAAATAAAGCATGGCCCTTATTCCCAGGAGGCTGTAAACTCACCAACCAAGGCAGCAGTTGGTGGCCGAATGTGCTAAGAATCCCCTAATTGTGGATCCAGGCTGCCATTTGATGATGACTTTTTATTTAGGTACTTACAACCGCAGATCACTTTCAAGCGAAGGAAGATTTCAAGAATTAGAAGAAGAACTGTTTTATATTAAATGGGACATTATTGGACTTTGTGAAGTTAGAAGAAAAGGAGAAGAAACAATTGATTTAAAAAGTGGACATATACTCTATTATAAAGGCACACATATTGGAAATACAAGTAGAGTAGGATTCATTATAAATAAAAAGTGGAAGAACAATATTGTGGAGATTGATGGTGTATCAGACAGAGTGGCAAGATTAGTTATACAACTTAATAGCAGATACCAAATGCAGATAATTCAGGTTTATGCCCCAACAAGTTTTGTAGTGATGAAGTAGTAGAAGATTTTTATATGGATGTACAAAAGGCTTTTGATCAGAGTAAACAACATTTTAAAATTGTTATGGGAGACTTCAATGCTAGAATTGGTAGACAAATGAAAGATGAAATTGCTGTAGGTAATTTTGGTTATGGTAATAGAAATGAGAGAGGACATAGACTTGTGGAGTTTGCAGAAAAAAACAACAACTTTATATTATGAATTTATTTTTTGAAAAAAATGTTAAAAGGAAATGGACATGGAAGCATCCAAATGAAGGTACAGCAGAATTGGATTATATTTTGACTAACAGAAAATACATATTTCAAGATTGTAATGTTCTTAATAAATTTAACACAGGAAGTGACCATCGATTAGTAAGATGTAAGCTATGAATTAATGCAAAACTAGAGAGACAAAAATTATTAAGAAAAACAGTATTTACAGTTGATATTCCTAATCTTCAAAAACATTCTAATGAATTTATATTAGAACTTACAAATAGGTTTCAAGTGATAGGAGATTTTGAACATGATTCAGATTTGAATGAAATTAATATGAAAATAACTGATACACTTTTAAAAACTGCAACAAACATAGCTGGTAGAAAAAAGCAGCAATTGACTAATAAAATTTCTACTGAGACTAGAGAATTTATGAAGAAAAGAAGGAATATGAAGATATACAAAAATGATGTATTAAAAAGAATTGAATATCTCGAATTATGTAAAATGGTACGGAAAAGAGTTGAAAATGATATAAGAAAGTTATAACTGTGAAATAGCAAGGAAAGCTGTAGCAGAAAATAAAAGTCTCAATAATGTTAAACAACATTTTGGTATTGGTAGGAAATTTATATCTGCAATAAGAAAAAAAGTTGGAATTATTACTAAAAAGAGAGATGACATCATGAAATTTTGGTAGAAGATTTTTATCAAGAATTATATAGTAATAAAGAACAAGTACCTCCTATATCTATTACATCTTCCGAATTGCCCAGAATTTTAAATGAACAAGTGAGACATGCAATTAAGTGTATGAAGAAAGGAAAGGCTCCAGGAAATGATGGAATTATAATTGATATATTAAAAGAAGCAGGTGAAGAAATAGAAACAATTTTAGCAAAATTATATACCAAATGTCTAAATGATAAAGATGTACCGGAAGATTGGAAGATTGCAGTAATAATATTAATATTTAAAAAAGGTGATAAAGAAGATATTAGAAATTACAGACCTATCAGCCTTTTATCAGTTTTATATAAAATTTTTACAAAAACCTCTCTTTATTTTTTTTCCCCCAAGGTTTTAAAGTTTTTTTAAATATTCTTTTCGTTTTGAGAGATTATAAGAAGGGAAAAGAAAGGTTTTTTTTTTTTTTGTTTTTTTTTTTGAAAAGGATTGTTTATATTTTTTGTTAAAGCATTGGATCATCAAGGTATAGATCCCGGATATTGTCATATTTTAAAGAATATTTATAAAAATGCAACAGCAACAATTAGATTACATAATGATACTGGAAAAATCAACATTGAGAAAGGTGTAAGACAAGGTGATTCCATATCTCCAAAACTCTTTACAGCAGTGCTGCAAGAAGTATTTTGTGGATTAAAATGGGAAACTAAAGGAGTGAAAGTAAACGGAGAGTATTTAAGTCATTTAGATTTCGCAGATGATGTAGTTGTTTTTGCAAATAATGCTTCAGAGCTGCAGGAAATGTTGCAGGAGTTAGCAGATGACAGTAGAAAAGTAGGACTAAAGATAAATGTTAAAAAGACTAAAGTAATGTTTAATCGATTTGCTCAAAATATGAAAATAAAGATTGATTATGAAGAATTAGAAGAAGTTAACAGTTACAAATACCTTGGTCAGATTATTAATACAGATGGAAACATAATGGAGAAAATTAATCATAGAATTAAACTTGGTTGGAGTGCTTTTGGTAGAAATAACTTGATACTAAAAGGAAATATGCCTATGTGTTTGAAAAGAATGGTTTTTAACAAATGTGTTTTACCAGTTCTTACTTATGGATCTGAGACTTGGACACTTAATAGAAGAGCAATACAGAGACTTCAGACCACTCAAAGGAGTATGGAGAGATATATGTTGGGAGTAACAAGAAGAGATCGAAAACGCAATGTATGGGTAAGACAACAAACAGGTGTTACTGACCTTATTGAAAAAATTAAAAGATTGAAATGGAGTTGGGCTGGACATATTGCTAGAAGAGATGATAATAGATGGACAATTGAAATTTCAAACTGGATTCCAAGAGATTGTAAAAGACCCAGAAAGAGACCATATGTGAGATGGATGGATGAAATAAGAAAATGTGTAGGGGAGTTGTGGAGAAGAGAAGCTAAAGATCGGAGAAGATGAGTTAAACTTGGAGAGACATTCATCCTGCAGTGGATTGATAATGGTTGATGATGATGATGATGATAATATTAAGAATGTCGTATTTCAAATATTAGTTAAAATAAACATAAATTTAAGAGTAGTTGCTGTTGATGACGATTTTATTACATACTTTATTTTATTTCTTTTGTCATCAAATATTTAAATGAAAGGTTAAACATTTTTGTTTATTTGTTTGTTTTCTTTTAACTGAACAAATTGCTGCTCTTTATCAAAATCGTAAACAATCTTTTCCTTTATGTTTTGTTTGATTTAAAAAAATAGATTGAAATTTACAAATGTTTGTTATTATAATTTTTAAAATTTGTATAATGTATTGAAATTGTGTTGTACATTATATATATATATATTTATTTAGTTTTTCAAGGGTATCAGTGTTTTTACGCGCAGCGTGTATATATAAGATTTATTTTTTCTTTCCAAACTGAAATTGAAATTCAATAAAATCTAATTTTTTTTTTTTTTAAAAAAAGAATTATTTGTTATCAATAATGCTTTTCCAATTTTAAAAATTCAAAATAAGACCTAATAACAATCATATATATATATTTCGCATCCTCCGATATAATATATAAAAACCATTCATTGTCGTTTTTAATTGTTTATTTTTAAATGAAAATATCAACGATCATTAAGAAATTCCATTATTGTTTATATTTTGGTAACTAAATAAATATAATTTTATTAGAATAAATTTACTTTTTTATATTTATATGATGTGCTAACAGCAATGCAGAGATTTTTAATTATTTTTTTTTCCCCATTTTTAAAAAAGAGCCAATTTATTGATATTCGTCTACTCGACTTTAAAATTTTCTTATATTTTTTAATGAACTTGTTAAATACGTTTTTATATGCTTCTAATATTTTTATTTTTGGTTTATTGCTTTTATAGATATATGTGTGTACTTATTTTTTAAAATACTGCCTCCACTGATATGATTTAGTATTAAATTATGACTTAAAGAAATTTAAGCTACAAAGAGCATATACACATTAAAATTATCTACAAATTGCTCATTGAAATCAGAATGGGGAGTTTCCAAGTTCTGACAATATGCAAACAAATATTTATCATGCATTTTAATTGCTGTTAAATTTGGAAATTAGCTTAATTCTTCTCATGCTAAGCTTCATTTATAAATAAATTTATCACAAATGCAGAAATAAGAATTTTTGTTTAGAATAAAACGGATCTCTATATTTGTTTTATTAAACAATTCTTATGACAATTTTGAAATCAATCAAGTGGAATCATAAAGCATTACATTTATTTTTAGAAACTCTAATACTTAATCTAAAAATTAATAAAACCAATAAACACAGGCACCTCTAATTAGAACTTCTGTATGAATCAGCAAGTATTACAATCTACGTTGTTATTGATACAAAGAATGTCAAGCATTGTTAGCAGAGAGATCAGCACAGCCACATTGCAAGCAAGCAGTTGGTTGCAGATAGTTGTTGTGTGTTTGCCTCCTGGCCGATGCTGTAGCATATATATATAAAGAAATCCAAATAATTTATCATTGTATGAATTGCTTCTGATTTTGTTGATTGCTTCAATGACCTAAATATAATAATCCATGTTGCATTCACTCAAAATTCTAGTAATTCAATGTATGCAAAAAAAAAACCCTATAGTACTCCATTATTACTGGAGCACAATCAGCAGCAATTTACATAATATTATTCAGGAGGATTTATTTTTTAAACAACATTTCTAATGCATAATATATTGATGTTCCCCTTGTAAATTCATTATTCATTTAGCAAATAATATTTGACTTTTTTTATGAATTATCTGCATGTATGTAGCTAAAAAAATTTCTACTTCCTGACAAAGTTTACTTATCAAGCTGTATAATGCTGTATTATTTTTAAATAGATAATGAGCCTTCAACTTCTTGAGCCATTTTATCATTTTTTATTTTAAGTGCCAGCATAATTATTATGTATTAATTTACTTACAGCTTATAGAATTAGTTGTTCACCAATAGTATGTGGCTCCCTTTCCCAATTTAATAAGTAGAGAAATGTTTTAAAAAAATGCAACCTATCCTCATTTTGTTTGGATGCTATTTAAAAGTATTCTGATAATGTGGACTGCGGAATGTTTCAATAATTTTTGGTTACAGTCCTTATTATTTTTCTCATCACTATACATTTTGTCAAATGTTCTAGTAGTTTCAAAGGCTTCATAGCTTCATTTGATAACAACTTTAGACAAATCAAATAACCTTTAAGTATTCTATACTATATTGTCTATATTTTTTCTTAGGTTCAATCATGATATTTTGAAAAAAAGTAAAAATTTTGTATTTATTTATCATGATAAGAGGGGAAAAAACTTATCAAAAAATAAAACAATTAACATATTCTTCTTCTGATATCTTTTATTTTTTTATAATCATTGGTATGTTACTAGAATCGCATCTACCGATATCAAGTAAGAAAGGATATTTGATAAAAATTCAAAGTACTAAAGGATCTATAATATGAAGTTTTCATCTTTGCTCAGCCTTAATATATCTACTTGCTATTAAACAGACAAATATCAAAATAAGTGTATCGAAAAATAAAGAATCGAAAAATAATTAATTCCAAAAATAATCTCAGAATGCAATAAAAACTTTTAATTTTTTCTAATTTAAATTTTTTCTTTTATTAACATAAGCATTATTTTCCATTTAACACAGATAATTACATAGATATAAATAAATTGTTTTTTTATGAATTTATTATTTGAATACAAATAAAATATATATATACATAAGCCTTTTGTTGTCGTTAAATTGACAAATACAAATTTTCCCACAATGTAGGCTTCAAATAATTAATAATGATTCTAACACAATTGAAATAAAACAACTATAAAAAATATTTTCTTTATAAATAGAAGGAAATATTATGGGACAATTTACATTCAGGAGAATATGAGTAAATGTGTTAATTTAGTTAAAGGATCTGCAAATTCGAGTAGTAAATGGGCATTAAAAAATAATTGGAAAATTTAATATATGTTTGATTTGTTATTTTTTCTTTGTAAGTTAATGTAGATGACATATGTAAATAATTTGTTAATTGTGGATAAATAAGGTTTTATTTGTAGTTATGGTTATTAGAAATATATAAAAAGATCATATGTAATTTAGTCTGTGCTCATACTCTGTCTATTACATATATAGACACAGGTATATATAAGCCTGTGTATTTCAGCTATTTAATGTATAAAGTGTATATATATAATTAATTCAATACAATTGATGTAAAGTAGAATATAATTTATGGTGTATAATATATATATAATTTTAATTGTAGTTATGTAAAATGAACATTAGACGGAGTATTGTATGAGAAGAGTTTATTTTAAATAAAAACATAATATAAGGCGAAAACTGGTTCATTAATAGAGAAAATATTTATTTTTATATAATTGTTTTATTTCAATTGCGTTCAAAGTAGTATTATACTAACAACAACTCTGACACTTATTATTAAGCTTTGGAAGACATAAAAAGAGTGTTGTAGATATTTAAAAAAATATTGTAACACTATTCATGTGAAAATTGCTGCTTGCTGAAACAACAATATTACAGTTTGCTTAATTTCTCTGATTCATAATTCATAAAGTTTATTATAAAATATAAATTAAACTTTTAAATACTAATTGCACATTGTTAACTTCTTACCAAAGTTCAGAGACAATCTAAATAAAATCTCTTATATGTCATCTATTTGTTATATTTTACAATAAAAAAGTCATTAAATTGAATTCATTTATTCGAGCTGATATATGTTGAAAGTTCCCAACTTTCAATTTGGGTCTTGTTTGGAAAATAAAATGATAATTATAACATTAACTCTATGTTGCTGATCTGATTTCGAAATGGGTTTTTTTTCTTTACTTCATTCTTTATTGCTTCAACACCTCCTTAAATTTAATCAATGTTCTCCAATTGCTCTTGAATTTATTAATACCCTCTTGGATCATTTAAATACTCCCTCAAAAAACAATACCAATTAGTTTGTGAAGGATTTAACTAAACCATGCATATACACATACATATATCACACTTTTAACCTTCTATTGTTGATTAATAATACAATGTAAATATAGCAAAGTAGAGAGATATAAAATTTATCAATAATTAATTATTTTCATTACTGTAGCTTATTTAAATCCAACGCATAATTTTTTTATTATGTCATGGAGTTGGATTTTAAAAGATTAATCTATAAGTCAAATCACATCGAAACAAAACACTATATCTTACCTGAAACAAAATAAATACAGACACGTAAAGCATCAAATCATTGAAGGAAAGGGAAGGTGATCTATATGTGAAACAATAAACCGCACAGGTATTTGGCTTTTTTTTTTTTATTACTGCAAAAGCAGATCGTTTTTCGTAATTTAAAATTTCCATTAAAATTGTTCTATATATGAGTATGTAGTTGATATTAAAAAATATTGAATAAGGTATTAAAATAAAAAAATAATATCTCTATTAATCTTCTTTAAAAGCTTATATTAATGTTCGTTTGTTTTTATTTTTTATATTTAAAAAAAATCGAAAAAATATTTTAAATATTATATTTTTATTCTCGTACTTATGCATCAGTATATATATAGATAGGGTGTATGTGTGTGTGGATTAATAGTTAGTGTTAGGTTAGACAATGTTTAAGAGGATGTCTCATTTTACATATAATCTCATTTTACATATGCTACGATATATATATATATATATTACATAAAGTAAAAGCTAAACGATTTTTTTTTTAAAAAAAAAAAGATTTAGAGAAGTTTAATCTTTGAAGGTCAAACATTGATCCATACAAAAGTTTTATATTTTAAATATATATGATATCTTCTTTCAACTAGTAAATTGAAATAATATAAAATTTTACCAGACATTTTTTCCAAAGTATTTGCATTTTTTAAATCTATTTTTTCATTCCTAATTTGCTTCATAAATGGTATCATGTTTAAACTTGAATACTTAAACTATGTTATATAAAACTTCACCAGACTTCATTTTTCCAAAAAAATTTGTCATCAGATTTTCACTTTATTGATATTTAACATATATTAAGAATATTTAACATATTGATTTGTTTTATTATAGCAATTTTATTTATTATATAATTTTTTTCTTATTATTTTTCTATTTCTATCGCATGTTTATACAAACATATATCGAAGTGAAGTTCTTTCCTACAACCACTTATAAGTAATAGTAAAATATCACGTAAGCTTTGTCAAATTTCCAGTGAGTCTACATGTATGTGTCTGTCTGCAATCAAAGAATTTTTATGGAAGATAAATTAAAATAATGATAACCTGTATGAGAATAAAATATTATTCAATGTAAATATAAACAATAGCATTTTAAAATTGGCACAACATAATATTATCAAAATAGCATTATAAAATATTTATTTTAAGATTTTTACAAATGATCAATGTCTTGAGCGTATATATACACACACAACAGTTACAATTAGATGGATAAATGTAAATGTCAAAAAGTCTAAAGTAATGTTCAATAGACGATGAATAGAAGAAGTTAATAACTGCAAATACCTTTGTAATATTAATAATATAGATGAAAACGTATTCGATAAAATTAACAATTGAATTAAATTTGGTTGAAATTTTTTTTAGAAATAAGCTAATATTAAAAGTAAATATGTCTATGTGTTTGAAGAGAAAGGTTTTTAATAAACCTGTTTTACCTGTTGATATTTGTGAATGTGAAAAATACAGAGGTTTCAGACCACTGAATGAAGTATGGAGACATGTATGTTAAGATCAACAAGAAGCGATTGAAATAAAGGGATACTAGAACAAACAGTTGTTAATAACATCATTAAAAGAATTAAAATACTAAAATTGAACTAAATTGGACATATTTTTAGAAGAGATGACAATATATGGCCAGTTAAAATTTTAAACTGGATTCCACAAAATTGGCAAAAGACCTAAAAAGTGATCTCAAACGAGATGGATGGATTTGCTGAGGTAATGTGGAGAAGAAAGTATAGAGATCAGAGAAGATGAATTGAACATGGAAAAATCTTCATCCTGCAATGGATCTATATGTATCAGTATTGTAAATATTATTTATCCAACTTATCTTGAACACAAATTAGATAAACCTCTTATTAAATAATTCCTTAAAAAAACAAATAAGTGGAAAATCAAAATTATAATTTACGAATAGCAATTTAGATAATATTAAAAGTTATTCAATAATTATTAGTTGCAGTGAAAATAAAAAAAAAGATCAATATTAATCTGATATCTGGAACCTTGAGTCAAATTATTTTGGAATTATATGCAATAAAACATTTATGCATGATCATTATCATAAATTCAAGAAAGAATCTCTAACTGATAAGGATTTGAAAAAATAACTATAATAAATAGCTCTTGAAAAAAAATATTAGTAAGACAAGTAAGTAGTGTGCAGGGCAAAATAATAATGTTATGTTAACAGTTTAAATCAATTTTATCAATAATTATTTTTTTTTACAGTTCTTCAACTGAAAATGATCATATTTTTTCCCATCATTGTCAAGACTAGGTTAATGTGTATATAAGAAGGAGAAGAAATAAAACTATAAAAGATATATTTTGACTGTTGTGTGTTTTTTATTCATTATTGATTCACTCTAGGAGGAAGGCCACTCCAAATATAAATCAATGTTTTTGAATAATAGCTTTTTCTCTCCACCTAATTTCATAAAACTTTTTTTATTTCATCCACCCACATCACACATAAGTTTATTTTAATTCTATTGCAATCTAAATTTATTCATTTTAAAACTTAAACTGTCCATCTAATGTCATTTTTAGAAATTTTTCCATCGTATTTACATTTCACTAAACTGTTTTAAGGACAATGATACTTGTTTCTTCTCTCATCTCTATATTTTGTTTTAGAAGTAATTTTATTACTCCAAACATAATGCTTGATAGTAACTGGTACATGACAAAATGTATTTAAGAAATAATAATTTTGATATTATTAAAGACAAATCAATTTAAATTGGAATAGCATATTTTATAATAGTGAAAAGCAATGTTAATAAATTATAGTCTTTTACTCCAGTTATCTATTTGTATTTTTTTTCAGAAAAAAGCAATATGACACAAACTATTATAAATTCTTCTAATAAACCTGACCTGCTCATTCGATATAAATGGCATTGGAATTCATTTCATTTTGATATTATTTTCATAATAGTGAAAAGCAATGTTAATAAATTATAGTCGTTTACTCCAGCTGTCTATTTGTATTATTTTTTGAGAAAAAAGCAATATGACACAAACTGTTATAAATTCTTCTAATAAACTTGACCTGCTCATTCGATATAAATGACATTGGAATTCATTTCATTTTGATATTATTTTCATTTTTAGTTTTATTATATTGTGAATTCCTTTTAATTTTTTAAATAATATTAGTAATAATATTTTTATTACAATCAATTTTCAACAAATCATTAACAAATAAATTTACATTTTTTATTTTATCACTAGAATCCTTGCATAATATATCAAAATACAATTATTGCAATATTGCATAGAAATAATGTCATGTGATCATATGTTCTAATTCTGAAAAAAAATACTACTAAAGAAAATCTGTAAGGTAATTAAACTACATAAAATATTATAAAAGAGAACATACAAACATAAATATTATAGTAATTTATATAATATAAGGCATGGTCATTGAATTTGTAGAACTATTAAGATAGGAAAATAAAAAATATTTATATTTTTGTTAAAAGATTATTTGTGCATTATTTTTTTAAAAATAATTTCTGTGAAAAATAAATAATTAAATTAAGGTAAATTTTACAAATTATAATTATTTCCATATGCAATTTTCAACTTGAATAAAATTTGTGGAAAAATAAACTATTTTTGTTGAAAATTTTATTAAAATTAATTTAGCAATAACTAAAATAATGAAAACCTATTAAAAGTATTATATATATATTTAAAAACATGTCTTTCCATAAAAGTTATAATCATATTTTTTTCTATATCATGACATATTTAAATCGTTCTTAAACCATGGTATATTTATGAATAATAAAATATCTTTTAAATTTATTAAATAAAAGCATTTTATAAGCGAATGAAAACAAACTTGGAAAAAAATATCTTTATAATTAATTCTCCTTTGCAAATAAAATGTAAGGAAACACTACTTTTTTATATACAAATTGAGTTCTGAAATTTGAATAGACAACTATAAATAAATCTTAACTGTCAACAACTTTTGCCATCCAGACACAAATTATAATAGACAAGTATATATAAAAGTCATTTAAATTTTATCTTATGTCTCATCATGACAGACAGAAATTTTTTATATTGTAGTATCCTAAGAATGACTAAATTTGAATGAAAAACAAAGAAAAAAAAGATGCAAATAAGGTTTGTGATAAAAATCTTTGTTTTTATTATTATTATTATTATTATTATTATTATTATTATTATTATTATTATTATTATTATTAGTATTATTAGTATTATTATTATTATTATTATTATTATTATTATTATTATTATTATTATTATTATTATTATTATTATTATTATTATTATTATTATTATTATTATTATTATTATTATTATTATTATTATTATTATTATTCTTATTATTATTATTATTATTATTATTATTATTAAGGAAAATCAAATTACCAAATTAGATACATTAGATTTCCAGTTAATACATTAGTTCCTTATTGCAAGATAATAATATTTTTATAAAGCGCAGTCGATATTGAAATAAATGAGAGAGTGCAAATCTCTCAAACGCTTATGACTACAACCAGCCAATCAAATCTTAAGCACTGGGACAGAGAATTTTATTGCAAGATAATAACTTAGAAGCTGGACTTTGTGATACATTCTTGTCATCCATTAGTGCAGGTAAGGCTATAAGACCATTCTGTGGCAGAAAGGTTATATTAATCTTCAGTTTATATGGTTTCCTGTATCCATTTGTTTTCTTTAGGCTTTCTTTCAGTTTGTACAGATTTATAAATTTTTTATTGATTTTGAATTAAACAGATGGCTATGAGGTGTAAAACCTGTCATCATTCAATGCAATTGATTTGATATTGCAAATTATTAATTTGGAATTCAGTTTCTGAGGTGGATGTTCATTGTTAATTAAGAGACATGGACTTCTAGTGGCAGTAAGAGCCTTTCTGAGGCAAGAATCTGATGATTGTTCATCAGTCTACTCTGGTGTTTCTCACAATAAATTTTTTCTCTATGTTAGATTACAACCTAGACAGTAGTTGCTGGGAAGTACCCTCATTGTCATTTATGAGTATCTGTTCCCATGTTCCTGCATATAGTTGCTCTGGGGCAAGGACATGGTCCCTATTTTTAGTTTGCACAAATTTCCCCTATATACTTCTCAAGGGTTTGGAGTGCTTTGCTTGAATATCAAATAGCATCTAGTGAGCCACAGGGAAAATAGAATAAAAGTGGACATTCTTATTGAAGCAAATTTTCCTTTTTTTTATTGCTTTATCTAGTGCAAGAACATCTCTCCATTCTGGGTGCATACATAAAACCAACTTGGCTCTGAGGTCCTTTAATTGGGAACATGAAAAAAACCATGAATCAGGGTTTCTTTATGCACATTATATAGATTGCATAATGAGTCACTTTGGTGAAATACCCTCTATGTAAGCAAGAAGTGACTTATGCAAAGAAGTCCACAAACTTGGCTCAAAGGGCCAATATTTTGATTTTTTTAGTGATTTGATAGTTAAGTCTAGCTGAATAGGCATTTTTTTTGTCTAGGATGTATATATTTATATATGTCTCAGTACTTGCTCTTGGTTTCAGGCACTTGGTTGGTAACCTGAAAAGCATATTTATATAGTCTTGCAAATCTTTGACCCATTTTATTCATGTCAGTGGTGGGGTATCTGTAGGCTCCACTGAGTCAGCAGTCTGCTACACAATTATTTTATATAGCCTTAAGTTTGGCCAATGCCCTTTGTGCATAGAACATGCACATAGCATATAGACCAAGAACATTCAGATGTCTCAGTTTTTGCACCTTAGAGAAGCTTAGGGAAACTGTTTTCCTCTTCCACAAGAGTTTGTTGCAGAAGAAGTTGATGGTATTCTGGAAAGTCTTGGTTGGCTCAGGAGGTAATAATTTATGTGTGGAAACTTCATCATGTTGAGTAGTTCCCTTACCTGGGGGCAAGAACAATATCATTGTAAGAGTATTAGCCACTCTTCTAGTTTTTGAAATGATTTGATATTGAATTTGTCTTCTCATGTCAGATTTTGACTACACCACCAGAAAACTAAGAAAGTTTTGCAGCTTTCTGCTATATTTGAATGGTATTACTGAACACCTATCTATTCTCCAAACTGCATATTTATTTGGATTAATTCTCATGTTGTATTTAACTGCATATCTATCCAGTGCTTGGTACAGCTGTGGTAAATACTCTTGAGATGGGAGGAAAATTGTGATATCATCTACATATGATATGTGGTGGATTTACTCCCTGGATTCTGGGTGGATCACACCAGGCTGATAATTTTCCACCTCCTGCAGAAAGTGGTTTATATAAGTGACAAAGCACACGGTGCATAGTGGTGACTCCTGGGGAATAGAGACATTAGGAATAAATGTGCGGGTCAGAGAGCCATTAAAGATGTCCAAATGGACATGTTAAGTAGCAGGTTAGCAATGATCTTCATGTATACCAAGGGAACTCTGTAGTGGTTAAAAGAAATAGCAGTCTTGCTGGGACCCCAGAGTCAAATGCTGCATGAAGTCCAACTGTACAGTTATGGTCCCAGTTTTTCTTTGGGATCTGACATGTTCCACTAGGAGCATTAAATATCTGTAGTATGGTGAAAGAACCCTTTGAGGCAAATTGGTGCCTTGAGATTTTAGTGAGCAACTGCTGTTGTATTTTATACTTTACCAGAAATTCTATTGCCTTTATCAATAGTGGAGTTATGGAAATTGGCCAGATATTAGAGAAAGAGGAGGGATTAATGGACTTTCTTCATGAAGGGTATGAGAGCAATCAGATACAAGTCAGAGATAGGTTGAAATTCCCTACTAACACATCAATCACTCTTCATATCACCAGGGCAAAGAACCTGCTCAAGTGAACCAGGACAAACCTGTTTATCCCCTGCAGTCTGGGATGTGTATGTTCATGATTGCTTAACAGATATTGCACAATATGATCTTCAAATACTCCATGCTCACCAGGTTATCCTTCCTCAAGCCAAATATTGATGATGTTGAATGCACAATCTTGCAGCTTGCTTATGAACTGTTCATGAATCTTTTTAACCATTACATTGTCTACATAGTTGCAGTTGTCAATGGGGATCATAGAAGGTGTGGGTCTTTTAGATGCACCAATTTCCTACGACAGGTAGCTTGTGTCTTGTTGTGCTATGTTGATAATAGATCCTGGCTTTCTTAGTTGCTACATATTGGGTAAGTACTCTTTGCTTGTCTCAATATTGACTTTCAAATCCATGATCTCCCTGATACTCACATCAGTCAATGACAATTCACTGACTCTCCCACCCAAAATGTCCAGCTCCCTGAGCACCCTGTTGGAGCCCCTGGTCTGATGAGTAAAGGTGTCTATGCATAAAGACAGGATCTCCATAAACTATCACCAGGCATGAAGAGGTGGAACGATAGTAGCTGGACCTTGTGGAAGAGGATATATGCTTCAGAAAATATCCATTCCAGGGTACTGGCCTTATTCAGCTTTTTGATTGCTTTTGTTTGAGGCAAGGGAGTCAGTGGAATTTGAGTTAGAAGAAGGGGAATCAACATGATTAAATGGTCTGAAAATGGCACAATTTGGAATGTAGAATGAAGATCATGATATAGTTCTGGTCTGTAAAACAGCAAATCAATTAGGGATTTGTACTGCTGCATGTAAAAAGGAGAAGGCATTAGTTGGAAAGCACTCTCTCGACACAACCAATTGAGTAAATTTAAATACCAAGTTGAACAGATTTTAGCTCATGTTGAAGTCCCCAAACAGTATGATAGGTGACACTACTGAGGCTAGAATTTTGTTTATTCTATTGACAAGGAAAGATACCTGTCTGTAGTCCCTTTGAATATATGCATATATCAATGAGAGTGACATGTTTGAGATTGTTATTTCTACATTAACAGATTATTGTTCATGTAAAGTGTTGTAATCTTTTCTAAATTTAAATGCTTCTTGATCTCTATTGCAATGCCTGAATGGGCTGAGTTTTAAGGTAGATAATGAAGAACTCCAAACCAGCCAAAAACATGATTGATTCTATTGTCTGAATACAGGTGGAATTTGGTTTCAGTGAGGCAAACTATGTGCATTTGTGACTTATCCAGCCATCTCTTTAGCATGCAAACTCTGTTAAGGGATTTTAGTCCCCTAACATTTAAGCCCCCAATATTCAAGATCATAAATAAATGAACAAGGGGAAAGATGGCTGGATTATTGTTTTATGCATGGATCTTCATGCAATATTACTTGTTCAGTGGAGGACTGGGTCCCTAGAAACTAGATCTAAAATACTAACTCAAAAGTCAGCACTTACAAAACACATTACTATCAATTTGAAAGTCTGAACTTTTCAGACATGTAAATGACTTCAAATACAGCTTCTCAAACCAAATAGCTATATGGGTCTGAATTCAGTTCAGTTTTACCATATAGTAAAAGCTTCTGCAATATAGCATCGCAAAAGCCTTCAAAGGTACACTTATAATAATTAATAAAACAAGTCAAAATTTCGTAACTTGCTTTTAAGTTTGCATTTAAATGATCACTAGATGGACCTTACCAATAGCTCTAAACAAGCTTTATTTTTATAAGTGCTGAAAGAGAAAGAATTCAAAAGTCCCTACCTCCATACCAATTGGTTTTGAGCTTATGGCTTATCTTAGTGTCTGAAAAGTTCAGATGATCAAATGAATAGAAACATGGTTTATAAGTGCTGACTTTTGAGTTAGTATTTTAGATCTAGTTTTTAGAGTACCAGCTCTCCATTGAGGTGAGCCATAAGCTTGAAACCCCATATAGTATCCACCCAAGATCATCATTGCTTAATAAATGGGAAGTTTCTAAAAAAATATAATCTTAGTAATATTTTAAATTATAAATAATATGATACATACTTACTTTTGAATTCAATAATTAATACATAAATAAATTCATGATAAGTTATTTAGAAGTAAAAGCAAATTTCTCCACAGACCCAAATAGATATATGATCTTCATTGGTAACTACAATGGATCAGTAATACATGCAGAGAACTTATAAAACTATACTAATGACAATTATTAAAATCTTATGACATAACTAAAACAAAGTAGAAAATTTTACTCTCTCTTCACTTACAAATAAGTTAATTTTCTCTTCATTCTCTGCACCAATCACCTCCAAATCTACAATTATTTTAATCTTAAATATTATCATTTATGTCCTCCATCCCATCTCCCAAATTATGACTCTTTCATGCAATACCATATACACACATAGAAGTGGAATGTACCATTGATCAACTCAACTATTTTGCATTATCTAACACTCTAATAATGGTAATATTATTCTTTAATATTTTAGAATTATAAATGCTCTTGTTCTCAGGGTCTTGATCTGTGGTGAAGTGCAACAATCAATCACATTTCAAGTCATTGCCAACCTTTGGACACAATCCCAGCAAATACAAATTGAATAGACATATGCCTACTTAAAGATAATGTCTACTCTAACTAATAATTGGACTCTTAATAATAATATATGATATGTTAGCTACTTGATTAAATAAGTACCTATTATAATAAATTTGAATATAGTTTTATGTCCATTCATAATATTTAGTCGAAATGCAACGAATTGAACAATTAATCCTTAAATTTACAATTAAACTATTTTCTTATCTGTTTGCCAAGTGATTATAAAAATTTTAACATACATGCCATTAATTTAAATCTTCAAATCTTAACAAGTAAAAATGATAACTTTATCAGTAACAATTACTGAAGATATTTCATGGCCAATCTGTACTAGAAATATGAGTTATTTCTATTAATTCTTTTAGGTTATACTATGAGTATTAATGATTATAGTAAATTTGTGAATATTATAAATTTGTCAATATTGTCAAATTCTAATATTGTGACATTCTAATATTGTGAGGCTTTGGACACCCAAAAACATTAATACACCAGATACAAGATTAAAATTAAAAAGAAACCCAAACAAATATTTATTCAACAATTATATAAAAAGAAAAAGACTACAATCCAAGTCAACATTGTAGCAACTCCAAATTAAGAAAAATATAAGATAACAATTAAAATTATTCACAATAGGGGATCTGCAATGGCTACAATTATAGACTCATATAAACCTAATGACACCATTACATAGCTTGTCTCAGTAAGAACTTTTTTACAAGTATCTTTGGGGCTAATTACTGTTCTACATTATAAATGATTTATAATTCTTTTGACCTATATTACATTGTTTAACATTTATTTGGTTATATCTGAAGCAGTGCTTCAGCAACATTATGCTAAATACAACTACTGCTAACCACATTACTGGTACATTTACTCAGTTTATTAAGACGTTTTTATTTTTAATATACTAAAATTGTTACTTAAGAAGCTCATCCTTTAAAATGTAATAAAAATTTATTTAACTCCTATTATTTGAGTTTATATGCATTTTGCGAACTATTATATCCCATAGCTTAGTATTCAAGTAATATCTGACAATTGTGTGATACGTTTTAATATCTATGCACACATACATGTATCTACTACTATATCCCAACATCAGTTTATTATCTCTTTCTTATAAGTCCAGCGATAACTTGCTTCTGCATGAACCAGGTATGATACTTACTGCTTGCTGATTTCAAATTTATGAACATTAATTTAGAATAAATATCAGTTCTCACACAAGGTAGAGCAAAGCTTAACTACTCAGTACATCTATTTTTGAATATGATGTTATATTTAGTCCCTAAACAAGTAACTATTTTTCACTAGTATGCCATGACCTAACAAGCAATAAACACAAAATTATCATACACTCCTGGGTAATGATAAAAATGATGTTTTCATAAGATAGAATAAGTTAATAATAACTTCTTGGTGCTAACATAGACCTAAGATTTGCCTTCTTCATGAGATTATAAATTATGTGAGGAACTTGTCTTCTCTCTGCACATATATAAGAGACATGCTAAAAGCACAACACACCACAACCATATAATATTTATCTTACAAAGCATAAAACAAATATGGAGCTGGGATCAAGTCCTCAATCTCCTAAAAATCCTTTCAGATAAATATTAGTTAATCATGAGTGAGCTATGCTCCATCTCAATCCTTTGAGGTGGTAAAAACTAACCTCACCTTAACCAACAGAGGCCATTTGTACTCACACATAGGATAAAAGGGTATCATATTATTGATGCATGAACTGATTAGTCTAATATGACTAAGAATAAATTTTACTTAAAAGATAATTCTGTAGGCCAAGAAATAGGCATCATTTCATTTTAAAATACACATTTTAAATAACTCACACACTTCTGAGCATAGCAATAAAATACTAAATATGAAAATTAAATAAACTTGAAAATATTAATCTAAAATTATTAGCATAATAATATTCTATAAATCTTTTTATACCTCATACTCCCCTAGTATTTTTTAATTAAGAAAAAAAATACAGGCTCAAGCAATATTATAGTAAACAAAATAAACTTAAGTGGATTAAATATGGGGTCAAAACTTGTGTTTTACTCTTAACTAAAAACATACTAGCATAAATATAATATGTGATAATAAAAATAATAATAAAAATATGTATTGTCTCTTTCTTGGTACACTGGGATCCTGGCAGTTATCTTCCCATGAAATGTAGATTATCCAAAGAAAAGACACATCATTTTAAATGAATAAACAAAATGCATGCATGGCCATGGTAGAATACTATCGTTTTTGTCCAAAATATAAATGTTTATTGGTACAAAATTGTAGTTAAACACATATTTCAAATTGTAATTAATTTTAGATCCGGATTCTTTTACTTTATTGCGCGTATCGTAATTCACACATTTCTTATATCACTTATTTCCTAATGAGTTTTTATATCCTTAATTCAAGTTTTTTTGCTTTCAGAACTATATGATCCACAGAGTTGATTTTCCATTCTTTCGAGATTCACTTTAAAATATATGCTCATTATAATATTTTTAAAACATTTAGTAAAGATTTATACACAGCTTATTCCATTTAAAGATAGTTAACAGAACTAGATGCTCAATATAATGTACTTTAAAAGTTATCTCAATGGAAGTTTATTTAATATTTCTTTATTCTCATATTCATTAGGTTATTATGACTAGAGTTTTCAACTTTCTTTTTACAACTATTTTCTCACAAGAACACAAAAGGTTTACTTTATAATAATAATTATATTACATTCAAATATCAGCCTTTCAAGCTAATTGAGCACACGCCTTGCTTGAAAGGCTGATATTTGAATGTAATATAATTGTAAACACGGCGCTAGATAAAATAATTGCTTATTTACTAATAATAATTATAGGAAATATAAATTATTCTTCTGACTTTATTATTTCTTTGATGAAATATAATATAATTATAATTTGGCATTTATTACTTTTTCAGCCTTTTATTATATTTTATAACATGTTTATTCAAGTATTAAAAGTAAATATTTGAAGTACAATAAAATATTACGAAAGTTCATAATAAGATTTATTCAAATATTAAAAACGCATTATTCCAAATAGAATTAATATTAAAAAAAGTTTGCAATACAATGATCTATCCAAATTTAATAAGTAAGTTATTTAAGAAGAAATAAGTATCAATAAAAGTCTGTACCTGAAACATTCCCTCATGTGTAGATCAAAGTTCCCAAATTGGATGTGTTGCATTAAGCATGGTGTAATGATTTCCTTGTTAGATTGGTAAAATTTTTGGCACCAATTGACCTTTCAAATGAAATAAGTTTGCCTATTAACTTACTAGTGCTCCATTGATAAGATACAAAATATACACTTTAAAAAAACTAATAAATTTAGATGATAGATTGAAAAACAGAATTGGTGCATGCTCATTTGCCACAAGATTTTTAGAGAAAAGGACAAGCCCAAAAGATGAGCTTATTTTTATTGAATCTTTCTGTCAATCACACCTCTGACCTAATTGTTTAATTTTTGACCTCTGATATTAAAATTTAATTGGTTTGTCAACTTTAGTCTGGACATTAATTATTCACAAACTTTTTCTTACCATGTGTGCTTTGAGAGGTTTTTCCCGTTTTGAACAAAAAATGTAAAAAAAAAATGGTGAACAATTTTATTAAAAAATTATTTCAATAAAAATGAATAGACTATATTTTGATTAAAAATTTATGAGAAAAATAATAATGAATTTATTTAAAACCAAGATAAAATAACAACTCTCTCAATACACTATCTAATAGTATGTGGTATGATGCATAAAATCTTAGGATTTTCTTTATAATTAAAATTATATACATCACATCCAGATGCATGCACATATAAATAATAATTACTGGTAGTGTTCTTATTGTTACTTTAATTAACATTAAACTGATTTCATAATGTTTCTGAAATTTGAAGAGCTACCTCCCTATAAATAATATTAATCAATTGCTAGAATTAGCAAGTTAAATTTTTACTCCTGATATCAACTTTCACTTTTAAAATATCATTAATTCAATTTTTATCTTTAATCTTTTATAAAATTAACTGTTACACAGGCTTATTATGATACCTGTGTCTATATATGTAATATATAGGGTATATGAGCACAGCTTTCACACAACCCATCACTTTCCATTCTATCTCATAACACTGATACACCTGAACACATATATGTTGAAAAAATAAATAATCACCAATATATTTCATGTTATAAAATTTTATAATGTGTGCAAGATACTCAACCCTTTTCCCTCTCGATACTTATTCATTGTAATTTTGAAAAAATACAAACATACTTTTGTTTATATATTATATATTCGAGATTTAAGATATTTTTATTCTAAAAAACAAATTATCAACTTTTATTTAACTTAAAACTTTGATAAACAAAATTTTCTTTTTAGATTATTTAAAAATTAATATTACACTGAATTTACCACTCGTTAGTTTCTGCTTAGAAGAAACTAATGGTCACAATGTATATAAATACATAAATATATACATTGAAACCGTATTATTTGTTTGTAATCATGTTTCACCTACTATGTACTATAGTAGAATTTTTCCTAATTCAAACCCAGCCCAGTCCACGAATATAGCCTTATAATAATTTATTTTAATAGTGTAATGGTGTAGATTTACGTGTATGTGGCTGTAATTGTATGTGTGCCTACATCTATTATATTAATATCTGCATACGTATAATTATAACATATATGCAGTCATATTTTTAAAATGATTAAATTAAAGTAAGTTGTAAACATGGTTGTATGGGTAAAAGTCCACCTATGTATATATACAAAGGAAACTGTAACATGATAGATTTAGTAAATATTACAACTTTTCTAAATTATATCTTTTAAATTATTAAATTTATAAATTTGTTTGTATTCGCATATAAATTGTATATCCAGGGGTGACTGTCTTATACAAATAGCAGAATGTTGACAACTTAAATCTTTTTTTAAAGAAAAAGAGAATGAAGGTCATCAGTTTTTCAGAAATACTTCTAATTAAATTATAAACTGAGAACTGAAAATTCAAAGATTTAAAAATAGATTTAAAAAAAAGACAAAGACAAAATTGTTAACTCGATACTGCTTATCAATGACAGCTGGATCTTTTGTCTTTGTTAAAATTTATTAAGCTATTAAAACTCAAAATTAAAAGTTGTGAACAACTTAATGGCTTATGAAAGCAAAGATGAGAGAGTTAATATAAAAATCCCAGTTTGAAGTGAAAGGCTAGCTCTCATCATATTTTTAAATCAATTGTATCCAGGCAATATAACCAGATTCACAATGAAAACAGTTGGCTAAAAGTCGACAGCTACCATCTTCTCTTTCTGAAATTTATTCAGGATGATGGAGGAGTTCAAGACCCATAGCCTGCCAAAAATACATTGGACAAACCAGCCTAATTGAGAGTGCCCATGTCAAACATCATGAAGACATCTCAGCTAGAAGAATATCAGTAAAATTTCTTTCTGCAGAGCTCTATAAAATATCTTAAACTAAACTATTTTAATAATTTTATAAAGCTAGATATGTAATGCTGAATGTTCATAAATAATAAATTGTAATAAATAAACTTGGTAAAATAATTTTTATAACACTATAATGTACTTTTAATTTAATAAATAATTATAAATATCTTGCCTTTTTAAAATCAAATAATTTTAATTGAATAATCTTTCTAAATCAATATAACTGTAATCTGTTATTATTATATATCTGTATCTTGATAATCTGTGGTTATGACCATTTTTTAATTTATATATTGTTAATTCATTAATCTATGTTATGCCTTCATTCAGAGTGGAAGTCAATAATATTAATAACTGTGGGGAGATGATTAAAAGCTCTCACATAGCTAATTTATGTTGCTTTTTAACACACCTATAAATTTCCAATCTGAAAACCTATTTTTATATGTTAGTTAAGGTTCTATGTTTCAGCTTATATATATATATATATATGATCAATAGATGGAGCTTTACCAAAACCTCCGAACAAGCATATTTTTGTTTACATAAACGTCAAAAGAGTCAGAATTCACTATCTCTTTCATTGGCTCCACCTTCAGATCAGTTGATTTCAAGCTAATTTGCTATCATCAGTGAAGAGATGGGACCAGAGAAACTAGATATAATCACTAACTCTCAGTGTTTATGAAACAAATTCCTACCAGTTTGCAAGCATGAATTTTTCAGACATATAATGTCTTCAAACCCAGTCTAACAAGATAGATAGCTACATGGGTTTGATATCAGTTCAGTTTCACCACATAGTAAAAGTCTCTGCAATATACATCATTGCAAAAAACCTTCAAAGGTACATTTATGAAAAACAATGCTTGCAAACTGGTAGGAACTTGTTTCATAAACGCTGAGAGTTAGTGTTTAGATCTAGTTTCTCTGGTCCCTACCCTTCACTGATGAGAGCAAATTAGCTTGAAATCAGCTGATCTAAAGATGGAACCAACAAAAGAGATAGTGAATTCTGACTCTTTTGACATTTATGCAAACAAAAATACGCTTGTTTGGAGGTTTTGGTAAAGCTGCATCTATTGATCATAAATGCAAGCAATAGCAAGTTACGTGATTTATAACTTGTTTTTGTTTTTCATATATATATTAGCTTATTGGAATTTATGTTTGCATATTAAATGACTATATTTAGTTAAGTATGAATTGTATTTCAAGGCATATTATAAACAATTTATTAATTAAGTTTCAAATATGCTTTACTCCTTCTTAGTTTATTTGAATAAACTACATGGATTATTTGATAAACTAGATCAATTATAATTACTGCTTTTCACCATGATTCAAGTATGCTAATTTACAAACCCTCATATAGTAGTTTCGCAGATCGAAACTATAGATTTAGCACTTTAATAATTTTAATATTTGACAATTTAGAAAGTGATATGAATGTGTCTTTATAAAGCACCCAGATGCAATATACACCTTGCTATATGGAGTTTCTTATAAGAATGGGCTTTGCTATATTTGTCACCTCATTACTCTTAGTTCGTACAGCTTTTTTTAGAACTGGACCATGAGGGTCCAGAACTGTATTTCAAGATGATCCTATCACAAAGTAAATGTTCCTTTGTAGTAACAATCCATACAGTCCTCAGGAACTGAGTACTTGGTACTGAATGCCATGAGTAAATACACAATCAGGCCACAACTTTTTTTGGATTATGTAGCACCATAGTCTCAGAAGTCATGTTACAAATCACCAGTTTTTCTGCCATATTACTATTCATTCAGCATTAATCTGAACCTCAGATCTGGTTTATATAATGGAATCTGCATATAGAGCATGTTTATTGCTCATTACATAATATTAATAGATTAGTTATATCAGTTATTATTCTTGTAGCATTTGATTATTAGCAAACCTTTTAGGGCTGAAATGCCATCTCTAAGGCATGATTAGTCCATAAGTTGTTAAATTTGTAATAAATTCTTTTAAATTACAATGCATCAGATGAGATTTTGTTTTCAAACTTGCTCATCATTGTTACACTGGCATATGTCATTCAATGCACTTATGTTTGTTTAATCTATATTTAATAATTAAAATATTTTAAATTATAATCAACATAATTGCATGTCATTCATAGTCCATTCCAAATCTTAGTTAAATTTATTAATATATGCATTATCTAGCCAGCCATAGATGTGTGTATTTAGTTAAAGTATTTGTAATTTAGTTATTATTCCCTGATTCTTTTGTTCCACTCTTTGCTACTGCTAGCATATGAGTTAAGAAACTTCAAGTGCGGCCTTATATATGTCATACATACAGTAGTAAATTTGGGAGCATTGGTGAAGGAGCTGAGATGCAATCGGATTCAATGTCTCAACCCCTTATCTAGTTTGGCCTTGGTATAAATTGCAAAACTCTGGATTTTGTTGTGTGAATGTACAAAAATGACCATTACCATATATATAATGGAACAATTTTGATTTGAGAATTTGTCATAAAATTATCAAAATTTCTGAAATAAACAAAATAAATTTTGTGATTTTAATTATATACATATTGCTAAGTCTGACACTAAAATTGACTAAATATAATGTGATATTAAAGAAAATATCAGGAAACATGAGTAAAAGATTTCAGGCTGTATATTTTTAAAAAAATCATCTAATCAATAGCCTATTTTTCAATATTATCAATGTGAATATGCCAATTATTTAGAGATTAATAAGTCAAATAAAAATATTGCAATACTTAATAAATTTATTACTAAAATATGTATTTTATTGTAAAATTACAACAACTATATATATATATGTATATTGTAACGGGATATATATATATGTTACATTTAAATTTTAATACTTGACTTTTTTATAAATATCTAATACTGAATTAAAAGCACAAACGTTCAAAATGCACAAATAACGAATTATTAATTTATTAATATGTTTGATTTAAATATTAAAATAAGATTTAAAAAAATTATAGAATCAAAGTAAAGATTCTAATCTTTAAATAAAATATAATAAAAAACCTTTTAATTTTAAAAAATAACAAAGAGAGTTTTTAATCTGAAAAATAAAAATTACAAACAGATCTTTAGAGCAAAATGACCATTGAAAAGATGATTACAAAAGAGATAAGAGTAGAGGAATAGAAACAAAAGACTTGCTATTCCCATCCAAAAATATAGATACAGACCTTGGTGGAAAAATCCACTTAGCCACAAACCCAAAATGTACTTAGTCATAAACCCAAAATCTACTTGGCAACAAACTCAATGAACCAATGAAATATAGATATGAAATATGTGAGATGGATCCATGCATTCCAGAGATAAGACACCTCAGGACTATAAAAAGAAAATTCCAAAAGAAATAATTAATTGGAGAATTAAAAAAAATTAAGTTTTGAATTCATTTGTATTTGCTGAAAGTAAAAAAAAAAAGTGAAATGCAATGTCATTTAAAAATGATTTAAAACCTTAAAATAAAGATTTTTTTATTAAATTATTAAATTTAGTATAAGTTGAGTGTAGGTAGGCATTTGCCACATTTAAATATATGTTAGTTTTAAGGGGGTTTTGATTTTGGACTATTTGTTTTGTAGTTGTGTCAATGCTGGTGGAGAGATATATGGATGTTTACATCAATGTAATGTGAAGTGTGTTAGCATATAAGGGTGATGAGCTCAACTGAAAGCATGACCCCAAAGAGGCAGTCATATCATTGCAATGGCATATTTCCTGCACCATTGACCCCTTTTCAGCTCTATGGATTGAGATGATAAGCCAGCAAAATAGACCACTCTCCCATCCATATGTAGTGTTATTCTCTTTAATATATTACATGGATGATTCCTTCGCCTTACAGACGTGCATTCCTGTACTGGACAAAGGTCAAATAATATCACACTGTTCAGATGCACATTCCTGTCAGCATGGTTTGATGCTAACATGTTCACATTGGATTGGTTGTGGATATGTATCTGGAAGCAAGCATTGGCATGGCTGTGGATCTTTGGCCTGGAATCAAATGTTTTGAAGATCTTTTGAATGTGTGGTCTGGGTGGGCTACCTGTGCTCAACATTCTAAGATTAAAAATTAAAGTTAAACACAAATAAAATAATAATAATGAAACAAAATAAAATATTTTTTTTATTATATAATAATTTGTTTTAAGTTTGTGTGTTATGACCTATATATATGTAAATAAAATCTCTTGTGTTATTAGCACTGACAGTGATTTAATTTAGTTTATTCTTTTTATTTTTATTAAAAATATATTTTAATAAATGTTTTATAACCTCTGCTACTCCACGAGCTCGTGGCAAGGGCTAGCGGTTATGATCTTAACAGCACGTATCTGTCTACTTTATAAATTTTGTAGGTTGAAATGGCTTAGTGGCACCCTGTATGGCAGATACGGTAAGACTCTTTTGATCTCCCACACCCTGATAATTATAAATAGCTGCCCAGTGTGTGGCATGATATTTATTAACCATGAATACCCTGATACAAATAAAATAGTTTAGAAAATAGTGTGAATACCACCCTGAACATCAGAATAGATATAGTAGGAATAAGTTAGGATAAGATGTGACTGTCATGTATAAATATGATTGTCAAATAACTTTAATATTTAAAAAAGAAAAGGAATGATGTAGTAATTTAAAAATATGCCCACGAAAAAAAAAAAACTTTAACAGATTATTAGTGTCAATTAGTATTAACTCTAACTAAAGTTTTTTTTTTTTATCATTTTTTAAAAATAAGTTTGATGATATGTAATGGGATATATATATATGAAAAAACAAATACAAGTTAATCACGTAACCTGCTATCACTTGTTATTTATGTCCAAAAGATGGCGCTATACGAAAACCGCCGAACAAGTGTAAGATTTGTTTTACATAAACGAAAAAAGAGTCAGAAATTAACTACCTCTTTCATTTGCTCACTCCCAGATCAGCTGATTTCAAGCTGGTTTGCTATCCTCAGTGGGAGATAGAGTATAGAAACTAGATCTAAAACACTGACTCTCAAGTGTTTATCAAAACTTTCTATCAGATTGCAACATGAATTTTCAGACCGAAGCTTCAAACCCAGCCTAGCAAGCTAGATATTTATATGGTCTGATCTCAGTTCAGAATCACCATATAATCAAAGTCTCTGCAATATATCATCAAGAAAACTCTAAAGGTACATTTATGAAAAAACAAATCAAGTTAACACGTAACCTGCTATCACTTGTTATTTATGTCCAAAGAGGCCTATACCAAAACCGCCGAACAAGGTAAGATTTGTTTACATAAACAAAAAGAGCAAAATAACTACCTCTTTCATTTCCACTCCCAGACAGATTTCAAGCTGGTTTTATCCTCAGTGGGAGATAGAGATAGAAACTAGATCTAAAACACTGACTCTCAAGGTTTATGCAAAACTTTCTATCAGATTCAACTGAATTTTCAGACCTCAACCACCTACAACTAGATATTTATATGGTTGACTCATCAAACACCATATAATCAAGCTCGCAATATATACATCAAGAAAACTCTAAAGGACATTTATGAAAAAACAAATACAGTAACACGAACCCTATCACTTTATTTATCCAAAGAGGAGCTATACCAAAACCACCGAACAAGTGTAAGATTTTTTACATAAACGAAAAAGAGCAGAAATAACTCCTTTTATTTGCTCACCCCAATCACTGATTTCAATTGACCCAGTGGAAAGAGAAGAAACTAGACTAAAACACGACTCCAAGGTTTATCAAAACTTCTATCAGATCAGAATTTCAGACCGAATCAAACCCGCTAGCAACTAGATATTTATAGGTGACTCGTCAGAACACCAATAATCAGCTCTGCAAAATACATTGCAAAAAACCTAAAGAATTTATGAAAAAACAAAAAAGTAACACTAACCTACACTTTTATCCAAAGAGCATACCAAAACCGCCGAACAAGAAGATTTTTTACATAAACGAAAAGAATCAGAAATTAACTACCCTTCATTTGCTCACTCCCAGACACTGATTTCACTGATGATTCTGAACTGAGATCAGACCCATATAAAATCTAGCTTGCTAGGCTGGGTTGAAGCTTTCCGATCTGAAAATCACTGCAATCTGATAGAAGTTTTCAAAACACTGAGCGTTTTAGACATACCTACTCCCCGAGGACCCTGGGGGCAGAAAGGGATATTTCGACCTTTCTTTGTAAAACAAACTACCTGTGTTCTTTGGCATAAATAACAAGTGATACGGTTGTATGATTTTTTTTCAAATCTTTGGTTTTCGCATGATATATATTGCGGATTTTGATTATATGGTGATTCTGAACGGACGCCTTATCTGTGCTGGTTTGAGCCGCTGAAACCACGTGCTTTGCACGGTTTGATTTCCCTCCCCGGGCCGCGCGAGGGGGCAAGGGGTGCTTGTTTGTAAACAACTGGGGTTTGGAGCACTTGGACAAAACAGGAGGGATTACTTTTTCATAAGACTTTAGGTTTTCGCAGATATTTTGCGGGATATATGGTGATTCTGACGGACGCCATAAATACTGCTGCTAGGCGGGTTGAGCTTCGCTGAAACCCACGATAGAAACTCAAACGGGTTTTGCGCTCACCCCCGGGCGCGAACCGATGGGGGGCGAAGGTAATCTTTGAACCTCGTTTGGTCGGCATACAGGCGTGTTTTTTTCGCTTGTTTGCAGATAATTGCGGCTTATAGGGATCTGACGGACGACCCATAAACGGGGGTGGGCGAAAATTCACGAGTTTCAAAACCGGGTTAGATCCCCCCGGGCAACCGAAACGACTGGGGGCAAAGAAGAGGAGTAATTTCGACCTTTTGTTTAGAAACAATCGTGGTTGCTTGGCACGGACGTATTTTTTCAAACCTTTGTTTTTGCAGAAATGCGGCTTGATATGGGACGCGCGCCCAAAAACTGCTTGGCGGGTTGAGCCGCGAAAAACGCACGGAATTGCAACTGGGTTTAGATCGCTACCACTCCCCGGGATGCAACCCTGAAACCGACGGGGGGCAAGAAGGGGAATTTCGCTTTTGTTAGTAAACAAACTTCACTGTGGCGGTTTGGTAGCCCTTGGACAAACAGGAGGTGTCTGATTTGTTTTTCAAAGACCTTTAGGTTTTCTGCAGATATATTGCGGCTTTGATTATAGGGATCTGACGGACAGACCCAAACGCTGCGGCGGGTTTGAGTCGGCGAAAACGCACGAAGAAGTTAAACGGGGGTTAGACGTTCACCCCCCCGGGGCAAACGAAACCGCGGGGCAAAAAGGGTTGGAAACAACCTGGGGTTTGGGCCTTATATATATATATTACATTTAAATTTAATACTTGACTTTTTTTATAAATATCTAATACTGAATTAAAAGCACAAATGTTCAAAATGCACAAATAACGAATTATTAATTTAGTAATATGTTTGATTTAAATATTAAAATAAGATTTAAAAAAGTTATAGATTCAAAGTAAGGATTCTAATCTTTAAATGAAATATAATAAAAAACCTTTTAATTTTAAAAAATAATGAAGAGAGATTTTTATCTTAAAAATAAAAATTACAAACAGATCCTTTGGGCAAAATGACCATTGAAAAGATGATTACGAAAGAGATAAGAGTCGAGGAATAGACCTTGGTGGAAAAATCCACTTAGCCACAAACCCAAAATGTACTTAGTCACAAACCCAAAATCTACTTGGTGACAAACTCAATGAATCAATGAAATATAGATATGAAATATGCGACATGGATCCATGTTTTCCAGAGATAAGACACCTCAGGACTATAAAAAGAAAAATCCAAAAGAAATAATTAATTGGAGAATTAAAAAAATTAATGTTTTGAATTCATTTGTATTTGCTGAAAGTAAAAAAATCATTTAAAAGCTATTGTTGTCATCACCAAGAATGTAATCAGCTTCATCGTGCTTCTTCGTTTCAGCCGACCAAAGGTAGCTTTCATCTTCACAGATCCCAGGATCGAACTACTGGTAATGTATGCAGAAATACTCATCAAGCTTAATAAATAGTCATCGTCTGCAAGAACAAGGCCCTTGCAAAACTCAGATCTTCGTTGCAAAGGAATGAGCATGGACAAAGGAAAGTATAGATTTATAAATGCTAAAATTAAATATAAACTCTCTTAAACTTTAAAATCATTGAACTTTAATTGCCTTTAAAATGAACTATAGAGTTTTTTCCCCTGAGTAGGGGTTTGCGATTGCAAACATAAAATTTAAAGATATACGCATCATTATTTGTGCATTATTAAATTTTAAAAATAGGTTAAAATAGTATTTGGGGTAAAAAAATAAGTTAAATGCAATGTCATTTTAAAATGATTTAAAATCTTAAAATAAAGATTTTTTTTATTAAATTATTAAATTTAATGTAAGTTGAGTGTAGTTAGCCATTTAGCCACCTTTAAATATATGTTATTTTTAAGGGGGTTTTGATTTTGAACTATTTGGTTTGTAGTTGTGTCAATGCTGGTGGAGAGATATATGGATGTTTACATCAATGTAATGTGAAGTGTGTTAGCACATAAGGGCGTGAGCCCAACTAAATGCATGACCCCCAAAAAGCAGTCATATCGTTGCAATGGTCGCAGATATATTTCCTGCGCCATTGACCCCTTTTCAGCTCTATGGATTGGGACGATAATCTGGCAAGATAAACCACTCTCCCATCCATATGTAGCATTATTCTCTTCAATATATTACATGCATGATTCCTTTGTCAGACAGATGTGCATTCCTGTACTGGATGAAGGTCATGTTTCTTCAAATAATATCATGCTGTTCAGATGCACATTCCTGTCAGCATAGTTTGATGATAACATGTTCACATTGTATTGGTTGTGGATATGAATCTGGAAGTGAGCATTGGTGTGGCTGTGGACCTTTGGCCTGGAATCAAATGTTTTGAAGATCTTTTGAATGCGTTGTCTGGGTGGAGTACCTGTGCTCAACATTCTAAGATTAAAAATTAAACTTAAACACAAATAAAATAATAATAATGAAACAAGATAAAACAATTTTTTTTATATAATAATTTTTTTTTTAAGTTTGTGTATTATGACTTATATATACGTAAATAAAATCTCTTGTGTTATAGCACTGACGGTGATCTAATTTAGTTTTTTTTTTTATTAAAAATATATTTTAATAAATGTTTTAAAATCTCTGCTACTCCACGAGCTAGTGGCAAGGGCTGGCGGTCATGATCTTAACAGCACGTATCTGTCTACTTTATAAATTTTGTAGGTTGAAATGGACTAGTGGCGCCCTGTATGGGAGATACAGTAAGACTCTTTTGATCTCCCACATCCCAACCATTATTATATATATATATACAGCGCATGAGTACCACGCCACACAGAGCATCCCCAGATTACAGATAGGGGAAGGGCCATCAGATATGAAGATTATCTGTGAATAAACAGAGTACTGTAAATTAGCAGTCACTGATAAGGACAACATTCACTAAAAAAAAGTGGTGAAGGAGACAGTGTCATGTTTATTTATATAAAATTCCACAATTCCTATGATGGTGAATGTATAATGGTAAGTGTTGATCACCATTAAATGTCAACAACCTGCTGGTTTCTGGGTCAACAATGGTATTTTTCCAAGTCAGCAGAAGACCACTATAAGTGACAATGGTGGGGAGGAAGCAGTAATTGGATATTCATTTTATGTAGGTTCAGCTAGTGCATTAAGCCTATTATGGAGATGATTTCTGGGCAAAGAAGGCAGCAGGAAATCATTTTGTCTTATAATTCCCTTGTTTTATTATGGGTATATCTACAAGAATCATTAAATTTAGTGTTGAGACCTTGGTAAGAATGACTTTGGTTTCTTGCCTGGCAGGAATGGACATGAGACTACTCATATTATAAACATATGAAATCTTCATAAATATCTTATTGAGAGAAGATGCATTAACAATAAAACATGGAATATTAGATATTTGAGAAGAGTTGGGAAATTGGAGAAATTGAAAAGAGATTTGTACTTAAATAATATTGATGTTATAGAATAAAGCAATGTTAGGTCATAAAGATGTGGAGAAGTAATTAGTGGATATGTAAAGTTATTTTATGTGGGTTGTGATAGGTCAATTAATGGAGTTGGCATTTCTGTGGGAAAGAAAATTTGGAATAGTGTGGCAAAGGTTGATTGTATTAATGATATGCTGATAGTGATGACAATATGTGCAAGTCCTAGGGATTTGGTAATTATATAAGTTTATAGTCTAACTAGTAGTCATGATGATATTGATATTGATGAAATATATGAAAAGATAGAAGAAAGTATTCAATGAAAATGAAAAAAATGCATGTATATTGTCATTGGGGGATTGAAATGCTGTTGTGGGAAATAGTAGGGAAATTACATTTGTTTGAAATTATAGTATTGGTAAAAAAATTAAAGAGGTATTCCATTTGTATAATTTTGTAAAGAGAATGTGTTTGTCATTGAAAATGCTTTTTTAAAAAAATGATATTAGAAGATTGTGAACATAGAAAGCTCCATGTGACATGGAATGTTACCAAATTGATTATATATTGATTCAGAATAGATATAAGGATGCTATTAAGTGTTCACATGCTTTGTCTGCTACTGATATAGATTTGGATCATAATTTGGTTGTGGCTAAATTAAAGTTGAGTTTAAAGATAATTAAAACAGGAAAAAGGTATGCATGATGGGATTTGGATAAATTGGGACAAATGGAAAAAGGAAAATTTGGTTTATGAAAATGAATTAAAAAGGATTGTTCAAGATGAGAAATATAATAATACCCATGATGGGTGTTGGAATAAAATTAAAGAAAGGATTCTTGAAAACAACAAAAGATGAAATAGGTATTATTCATGCAAGGAAAGCTAAATGAACTTGGTAACTAAAAGTATGTTGGAAAAAATAGAAGTATGGAGACAATGGAAGAATGTAAATACTGAGGAAAGATCAAAAGCATATAGGAAATTTAATAATAAACTAAGAAGAGAAACAGATTTAGCAAAAGAAAAATGTTTGGGGTAAGAATGTAAAGAGATATAAAGGCTTCAGCAGGTGAAAAGATATGATTTGGTATTTGATAGAATACAAAATATCACTTGGGAGAAAAAGCCATGGGTAACAAGTGAGATTGCAGATAATAATGAAAAGAGATTAAATGATTGCAATGATATATTAAAAAGATGGGAAGAATATCTTCAGTGTATGTTTAGAAGAGGAAATAATTTAATAAATTATGAACTTAAAAATTAAGATGTGAAATAGATGATAAAGGTATGGACATATCGCCAGATGAAGTATAAAAGTCAATAGTAAAAAAGAAAAATGGTAAGGCTGTTGAATTTGCTGGAATATCAATAGAATTTTTTAAGAGAAATGGAAGAATTTACTATGAAGGAAATAGTTGGACTTTGCAATTTGATATAGAGTTTGGCCTGAATATTTTTTAAGAGCTATAATGATTTCAATTGCTAAAAAAAAGAAAGCTGCTAAATGTGGAAGGATAGAACAATAAGTTTGTTAGTTCATACTTCAAATGTTTTATTGAGGATTTTAACTAAAAAGATTTATGGGAATGTAGATTATTATATTGGGGAAGAACAGTTTGGTGTTCAGAAAGGAAAAAAAAGAAGAGATGCTGTTGGTATTGTTAGAACAATGGTGGAAAGATTTATTGAAAAAGATAAATGAATTGGTATATGCTTTGTGGATTTAAAAAAGTCATTTGATAGAGTAGTCTGGAATAAACTTATGTCCATCTTAAGATATAAATAAGTATTTTGGAAAGAAAGAAGATTGATTTTGAATATGTATAATAGGCAAAGGATAAGAATTAAATTTTCATGACTGATGAAGTGAATATAGAAAGTTCAGTTAGGCAAGGACACAGCATTTTAATATTTATTTACAAGACATGGCACATAATTATTTGATCTGTGGGGGAGTAAATGTTGGAGTGAAAATAATAAAGTGTATAAGATTTGCAGATGATATGCCTCTTATCATTGAGGAGGAAAAGGGTCTTCAAGAATGTTGAATAATTGGAAGAAGGATTATAACACAAGAAATGAAGATTAATATTGAAAAGACTAAGTGTTTATGAATAGGAACAAATGCAAAAAGACTGCAAATTGGAATCCATGTTAATTAGGTTCAACAGGTGAAAGGATTTAGATGTTTGAGTAGTTGGTTAAGTGAAAAAGGAAGAAGTGAAGATGAAGTATAAAAAAGAATAGCATTGGTAAAAGATATATTTGTAAAGAGAAAGAAGATATTTTGTGGGACCATTGGAAAGACAATTAAAGAAGAGATTAATTAAATGTTATGTGTAAAGTGTATAAATGTATGGTTGTGAGACATGGACACTGAGTAATAGAATTAAAAAATGATTGGAAGCCTTTGAGATGTGAACATGGAGAAGAGTGGAAAAAATCAGTTGGATGAGTAAAGTAACAAATGAAGAAGTTTTGAAAAAAGTAAATGAGGAAAGAAGATTGATTAAGAACATTAGAGAGAGAAAGAGAAACTGGATTTGACATAAATTAAGAATAAATTACAGTTTAAAGAAAGATGTTTTGGAGGGAATGGTGAGTGGAAATAAAAGGAAGGACAGAAGATATTGACATTATTGATATAAGAGATGAGAAAACTTATGTGGAATTGAAGAAATGGGAAAGAAAGAGATATAATGTACTTTTTGGTTTTATTAAGTGGTGCTTGACAAATAATGATATTTGGAATCGGTCACAAAAGAGTGATAATAACTTTAAATGGAAAAACTAAAGTGAAGAAATAAGTAACAACAAAACAATAAAAACTTTTTGGATAATAAAAATAAGAATGTTTATCAAAGCTAAATACAATATTATTTTTCCAATTTTTTTTTTCTCAGAGAACTTTTTATATTAAATAATAATTGAAAAAAAAAGTTTCTAGTTTAAAAATAATTTAAAATTAATGATTGAAATATATATATATATTACATGTGATTTCATGCAATATTTATATATAAAATAAAAAAATATATATTTGAACAGAAAATCCATAACTGAAGTATATGTTTATTTATTATAAAGTCCATGTGTGTGATTATAAATGACTATATCTTGGTCAACATTCTCATTCTACTAAACAAAATGGAACACTATATTATTATTATTATAAGGTAGTTTAGATCAGTTAGATTTATATTGAAATATTTTTGCATTGTTAGAAATATGTATCTCTATACATAATATAAATGTTATATTTACGAAAACTTACCATTAAAAATATATCTGTAAGATACAATTAAACAATGTTAATTAATGTATTGTTTGTTTTAAAATTTCTAAATAAGTCATAATCAAAATTTAGTAATACATTTGTGTTACTGGAAAATATTTATGTTATACCTTTAATTTTTATTATTGCCAATTAATTTATAAAATTATTAATCCATATTTTAAATTATTACAGTAAGTTAAGGTAAATCTAAATAGTTTTGGGTCGTTATAATTATACACATATGCTCAGCATAGTCTTTTTTCTGTTCAAGAACATGTAATCAGTCAATAATGAGATATATATATATAATTCTCTTAGTAGAATTATTATGACCTTGATAAAAGTCGCAGATTCATTGATAAATTCCTCCACAATTTGACATGATATATGACTATTTTATGTACTATCAACACATTCATCGGACAATATGGTGCCGTTTGTTTTGCCATTAGTATTCACTTGATTATTATCTAATTTATATAATTGTTGTTTATAATAAGAGTACCTAACTCTCCATACAAAAGTGCCAACAAGTGCATGCTTTGATAATCAATTGATGGATGAAAGTTTTGATGGCTTTAATTCTTGTTTATATTTGTAATAATTATTTAATTTATTTTCTCAGTTATATAACTCTTACAACAGATTAAAAAAAATTTTTTTCTCAAGAGAATAACAATTAAGCATAAAACTTGTGAGATACAAATATATAATAATTTCTTTAAAAATCATAATAGTTATATGGCAATTGTAAATTATGTATGTGTGTGTATGTAATTTTATTTTCACTTCATTGTTTGTAATAACATTGTATATGTATAATAATATACCTGTAATATAGGGTATATGAGCACAGACTTTCACACCACCCACCTCTCTCCACTCTATCTAATAACACTGATACACCTAAACACATATATGCTGAAAAGATAAATAATCACCAATATACGTATTTCATGCTAAAACAGCAATCATCAGTTGGTCCAGACTATCATCTTTACACACATATATAGTATAAGTATTAAGATAGACTATCTTCATAGTTTAATGAACAGGCTTCAATCCACTCCACACTCCAACTCTTCAACCGTCCATCCAATTGAAAATCTGATGATGGAATGCTCAAAGGCCACCCTGAGGCTGAGATTATTGTCACACCCATGTTGACCTAAGGTCAATCTGAACCCCACATGTATAGGACATAATCCATTTAATACATATGCAAGGATGGGAAGACATCTCTATATATATATGTGTGTAAAGATGGTAGTCTGGACCAACTGATGATTGCTGGTTTAGCATGAAATACATATATTGGTGATTAATTATCTTTTCAGCATATATGTGTTTAGGTGTATCAGTGTTATTCGATAGAGTGGAGAGAGGTGGGTGGTGTGAAAGTCTGTGCTCATATACCCTATATTACATATATATATATATATATATATATATATATATATATATATATATATATATATATATATATATATATATATATATATATATATATATATATAGCCACAGGTATATAACAAGCCTGTGTTTCAGTTAATAATATACCTGATAAAGTGTGTTGTTATTTAATCTGTTTTATTTGGTTTAGTACACATTTGGTGCCATGTATATATGTGTATCAGAGTATATTTATATATTTAATTACAAATTTTCAGTATCAACTATGGGTGTAATGCATGTAGAAGTATGATATTTTTTCCGCAACTGATATCGACTACATACAATATCTCGACATTAACCTGATCAATCCAAATTTATCTGATGTATTTATTTTTTAGATATTATTAATTAATACCCACATACTAAATCGATTAAATGGTAAGCGTCTGTAGATATCTAGAACAACCCTGTAGCTTGCTTAAAATCGTCAAAAATTTAAAAAAATTTACTTAGCATATGCTTGAAACTTAGATATTGAATCAAAGATATAAATGCACGAATTAAAATGCTATAAATACTATCTCTAATGTTCTAATATCTACTTAAAGTTTAAAAATATTCACTTCGTTTCTATGTAATAAAATGATGTATATACAGGCCGAATTTTTTATAATGTTTAAAGTCAATTTTTAGAGAATGTCATTTAAAGTCATTATATAATGCTTTTTAGTTTAATTGTTTCAAAAATACTGTTTTATGCTACGTTTTCTATAAAAGGGAGAAATTAGAAAAGTTATTTTTATAAGTATTTGCTTATATATCTGAATACCTTTAATCTGAAAATAAAGTGAAATAGTCTCAATTACACCATATACGAGTTCTAATAATTAATTATTCGCACCTGCAGAAATAATATTAATTGATTGGTTAATATAAATGTACAATAAGAGAAACTATGTATTATTTTTTATTACATACTTATACTAAACAATTCTATGGAAATTTGAATCTTTCAATAAATGCAAGACAATTTAGTTAATACATTTAGCAACTTTGAGTTATCGATGTGGAAAATTTACACGATGTTGAGAATCGTTTATTCTTTTAGAAGAATTATTCTAAACCAGTAAACAATTATTATTTTATTTAAACATAGCTTTATTTAAAGTAAGATAAACAAGTAAATGAAGTAAATGCAGAAAAACAATTTTTTTCTTTAAATTCATCAAAAATAAAACATTTTATATATATCTACAATTTTTATTTACTTGTTCATTAGAATACAGATCACGGATTATTTTGCTTCAAACACATAAGCATTTTTCAGATATTTATAATAAATTACAAAATAAATATCGTGGTATCATATTTTAATTTGCAACTACTTAAATTAAACTGAAATCGCGTTCACATAAATAGTCAAAATCAATCTGTATTTAAAATATGAAATTGTGTTTTTCTTTGTCAATATTATAAATATGTAATTTGGGTTTGTCAAATAATCACTTATTAATGCACTGTTGAATGTAATTAAAATAAAAGATGATAGTGAGAGAGAATTTATCACTATATAATAGACCAATCAAATACAGTTTTAGCTTAAGTTATAGAACAGTTACATTATTATAAATGAAATTTCACAAACATTTTGTGATGTATAATTTTGTCACTTATAAATTAGTCTAATAATCAAGTACCATATTATTTTTAGAAATGTTATGCTAACTGTAACATAATGTAGGTATAATATTTTTATTACAATATGTCTCCAATGAAAAGGTTACTGGTAACTAAGTTTTCTTCAAGTTAACTGTATTGGCATCTCTGAATCATCATACATTACATAGGAATGTAGTTCAGCTGTTCACTGGAAACATTTTAACATGCTATAAATATCTGGATTGTGAGTTATGTTATAAAATATGATAGTGTGTTTTATACTGTCAAGACAATAGAACAATGGTGATAATGTTCAATTCTGTTTTAAAATGTGGAATATTGCCACTGAAACATTTGAAAGGATTCAAACTATGTATGACAGTAAAGATATGATTGCCAATAATGTTTTCACATAGTTTGCAAAAGCATTGAAGATGTTCTACATACTGTTATATTTTATCTCATAATATATAATCAAATTTTGCTAGCACCTTAAAACTCATGCGGTTAATAACTAAATTATGATTATGTATGAATTGATTCAGAAGTGATAATAAATACAGCTGAAGAAAAAACCCCACAAACTATTTATATGTCACAATGTACATAATCATAATTTTATGATTTATAGATAGATATATTTGTTTACTTGCATCAATCTATATTTAATATGTTGAAAAATCAAATAAATTGCAAAGAAAGTAGAACTGTTTTATTAGGTTTTCTAAATATATATTAACAGATGCGTACACAATTCACCTTCACAATGGTCTAAATAATAGATTTTCATTCATGATTATTGTAATTAGTACTGATCATTCCAAACTGATTGATATTTTTTTGCGTGTATGTATATATGCATATATTATAATTTCCTTTCTGCCACACATTTGTGAAACATGGACAAATGCATACCTTTGATATCTAAAAAGATATTATACATGAAAAAAGAGAGATTATTTTAACTGAGAAAACATATTTTAATCTTTATCTGGTATTTAAACTTTATTTCCAATCTAGAGATAATCTCCAGTTTAACAAGTGATTCGTAATAATCATGTCTGTATTGATCAAAAGTTGTTAATGTCAAAGTTTGACACTTGTAAAGTAAGTGTAGTAATCATATATAGTTACTATAACAAATCTGAGAGCAGCTAAAATATGGTTATATTATAAATCTGCATGAAGAAAAAATGTATGTGTGTATATATGTGTCACTTGAGTAAATGGTCTAAAAATAAAAGATAGTTTATGTATTTTGTCACACAACATAAAAGTTACTTTGTAATAAGTAAGTAACAATAAAATGATAAATTGCAATGTAAAGGAAGAAATAAAAATAATCTGGTATGCACAAGCATCTTGAATTCTGTAGTTTCTGAAAAAAAACTAAAACATTTAGATCACTTTTTAGTTTTCATAGTTTGCATGGAGCTGTAAATAAAATTCCCCAGATTTGTTTAGTAAATTTCTTGCCAAAACTAAATATAATCTTAATATTTTGGAATTAATATTATTCTAAAAGTTATCATTTTAGTTTCAAATATTGGCAAGATTTTTTTTTCTTTCTTCATTAGTTTATGTATTAAATGATAATATAATATCTGTAAATTTGTTTCCACATTGTGTTTTTCAAAAATATGTTGCACAGGAACATGTTAAATATTGTAACTAGCTGGTGACTTTTATTGTTTGAAAAAAACAACTTGTTATTGAACAACATCGAATAGAAATAAATAGATCTGAAACAAGCAACTAGGGCATTCCCTTCCAGTCCATTCAGTTCAGTCTTAGTTATTTGAAGATTCAACATAAGCAGTGTTGCAATAATACAATGTTAAAGAGAATAACTGTTAGTTAAAGCTGTTTTTCACCATAACTTGGATAGTCACATCTTGCTGACTGTTTTAAAGTATTTTTAAATACTACAGGTATAAGAGACAGTATTATAATTTTATCGAGCAGAATACTATCTACCATTTGTGGCTAGACAACCAAAAGCTACACTAGCCAAATAAAAGATAAAATACAGTTGTATCCAGAAACTAATGCTGAAGTTTGCCAAAACTATCAAGTGCCTACCATAATAATGCTGTGAAAAAAAAATGGACAGTACCATAAGAACTAACTAAGATCTTATGATGCTACAGCTTGTATAATGTCACTAATACTGCTGGACAACCTCTTTAACACTGTGAGTGCCCAAAGAGAAGAACTACCACCTTTAGAGGATTTAATAAAGACAACCAAAGTAGATTAATAGAATGATATCTAGAGAAAACTATGGACTGAAATTGTTTAAATATTTCACATGATAAAATATTATTATCATAAACATTATAAAGCATTAAATTTAAAATTAAATCAAAAATATTTTATTAACATTATATTTTATACTTTTTATACATATTAATAATCACAAGAATACATAATGCCATATTTATTTATGAAATATTAATAAATTAGGTTATATTTTATTACTTCATTTAATTTATGTTTGCTTCTTGAACTTACTTCAAACATAATGATTTTAATATACAATATGCTTGTAATATTCACAACCCTCAAATATCATGCAATCTACTGGGGAGTATGCAGGGATGGTGGTAATAATTTGTAAATGATGATGATTGGAAAGTAAAAAGTTTGCCAAAAGTAAATGTTCTAATTATCTAATCTTCAGTTGATTAATGTTTTGGGAAAAACAGGAAATTAATTTTATTTTTCAATTACATAAAAGTTTGATTAAATGTTATTTGTCAATTACATTTAGAGTATGTTTCTATTTTAAAAAATGTAACATTCAATAAACAAAACTGTTTTAATTTAGCTTCTAAAAATCGAATTATTACACATTCAAATTAATTAGTAATGAAAAATTTAAAATAATGTTAATAACTGAAGAAAAATATAAGGAAAACATTTGAAAAACAGCCTCAAGTGAAATAAAAGAAATATATTTCAACCATTCATTATGTGACATTGCTGTGATTTTTTTTTTTTGTTTTAGAAATTATGATTTCTGATTATTCATTTTTGTTGTTTTTTTCTTCATCTAAAATTCAATATTTTAAATAAAAATATAAATCTAGACCCATTAGTCAATATAGTGTAAAAAGTGGTCACAAAATACTTAATTATTTATGAAAAGTAGTTGCATTTTTCATAAACGTCGAATGTCATTGATATGCAAATAAGACTTACTTGTCTTGAATAATGGTCAAAAGCTATTCTCTTATTTTTGATTATTTTTCTTTTAAAATTTAGTAAATTAATGTAAAAACTTAATTATCAATGTACAAAAATTATGAGAAAAATATTTATTTACATTCAAAATCTATTATGAAAGCATAAAACATTCATATAACATTTTGGTTTGATTTCTGACTTTGACAGTTAGAAACTCCAATGGGACAATGACCAAAGCTCATAGTCAGTGCTTAATGGCTCCTTAGAAGGGGAAAAAGACTGTACTATATAACAATAGAGAGCAATGAAACATCAATTTTTTCAAGATTTACTGCCAAATGCATATTTTTTTGGAACTAAAATTTTAAATTCATGATTTTTTATAAAATTAGCATAAATTGATGATTTTAAAATAAAACCTGGCTGAGAGATGGTGCAAGGATTATTTCTAAGTGTAATAATCAGGTAAAGGTTTATGTTCTAATTAATTAATTATTTAACTGTGTTAAAATGGAAATCAGAGTGAGAGAAGCTAAAAGCACAATTTTAATTAAAACAGCAAATATTGAAAAAAAATTTGCATATGATTGAGCTTTATAAGATCCTAAACCATGCAAATGCATTCACTCCAGATTTTACAGATAAAATAAACAATACATGTACCCTTATAATTTCTCAGGGATTTGAATTTATTAATTAATGTAGGTAAATATAAGTATAAGGGATTTTATGTAGCTTTCTACATTTAATTTTCTAATTTCCAATGGCAAATATATAAAATATTTAAGTGTAACATTGGATTAATTAGCAGTGTGATAGAATGATCTGAACTTAAATTGTATTAAGATTATGATTAAAGAATAATATTATATAATTTAAAAATGACAACAATGTTTATTTAATATAAATATCAATACAAAAAAATGAAAAGAATAAACAAATATAACAATAATATGGTAGTAATAATCATCTTATAATGGCAAATAGTAAAGATGAATATTTACAGATCTCTTAGAGGTAAATGTGGTAAATCAAGTATAACTACATTTATTGTACATAATCAAGAACTGTGGTGATACAACATACATTTTGGTGATTGTTGCAGCATCTTATCACATTTTTACTTTGAATGTGTATAATCAGACCCAGTGTTTTAAAATTATCAATTTAATTCTTAAGTGTTACAGGTATGTAATAAAATATATATTAATATTTATATTTCAAAATTTAAATTAATGGTTAAGCATGTAATCACTCTCTTCAAAACAGAAGATTTAAGATATGTTCAATCTTACTAATCTGTCATACCTTATGTTTAAATATCGAATATAAATTATACGACTTGGATTGCCACGGCAGTTGTATTGTCATATCTGTCATATTTATTACTGTAATAATTTATTGAACACATTAAGTAAAACACAAAATAAATAACCCTCTGTTCATATTAAAGTTTATATGGTACTGAAATATCAAATATTCACAAATATTTAAAATAATATACTATTGTATAAAATCAAATTTAACTCTCTGTAACATTATTTATCAGAGGGTAATGAAGGTCAAGATCATACTAATTAAATTAATCCATCAGAAATTTGTTTTATCTCCAATATAAAATATCTATTTTGGAATTTATGTAATCTTGTTTAATTCTTCTGTCAGTTGCACATATAAAAATCACCTTTAAATGACACTTTAATAAAACAAATACCAAAAAATAAAACAAATATAATAATTACTTCACTGTCTTTGGTCTGATGACGATTTAAAGAAGTTATTTTAGTTGTTTTTTAACTGGTGATATATTATTTATTTCCAGATGTGAGGCATTTTCGTAATCGTTCACCAAATCGTTTATTTACTGAATAAAAATCTCAGGGTAATAGCTATAATTTTTTTAATGATAGAGATGATAATGGCATAATTTTTCAAAATTATAGCCACAATTGAGCAATATAATCTTTTAGACAAATTTAATTAGACGTTCTAGAATTTCAATATTACAAACTGCAGGTTTTCTTGATTAAGAATTAAAATAAAACAATGTGTTCTTTTCCCGTTTTAGATTTCAAATTAACATATATCCATGGATATTATTGGAATAAAGTGGAGATATGGCATTGTCTTGGTCAGATTTCATGGTAATGTGTTCTAATCATTCATCTTCACATATTGTCAGTACAATATGGCGATTTTAAAGAAAACCACAAGTAAGTCTTGACTGCATTGAAAATTTTAAAGATTCTCTTTCTATAAATTCATCTGCATATACATATATCTTTATTGAAAAGACAATGCATCTTTCTTTATTGTAGATTTCGGGGGCTTTTTCACATCACCATAATTAATCAGGTGAGTTTTTATTGCTTTCTCTCAATTGGCACGAATATGTAATCATTTTTGAAAATGCAAAATAAGCAAGTAAAATATTTTACATCAATTTACTATAAACAAATAAATGAACCCAGTCAAATAAATATCATTAGTTCAATAAAATTTCATGAATATTTTAATATCAATAATTTTTTTAAAGGTTGTAATCTGTTATTTTAAAAACATTTTCTGGATCTAAACATTTAATTATCTGATGTTTCGGTAAATTATGTTGTTGAACTTTCTAACGCACTTTTCTAATTTTCTGAATATTATTTATAATCATGCACGCACGTTTATACATAAATGCAATAAAGTTTTTCATATATTTTTAATTATTATCACTTTTTTTTAATTACATAGACAGTTTATTCACTTTGAACATGTTGTAAATATTACCATTTAATAAAGTTTGACTACCTATGGCATCACTTGCTGTTTATTCAATAATCACTATTTATGTGCATACATGGGTTTATATCCATCGCTAAAACAATTCACTAATCATTTATTATCGGAAAAATGTGCATTCGTTTACCAGCACTGTTTGACTTTAATCTCATTGCCTTTAGACATTTTTAATAATAATTGAAGTCTTAATATTAAAAATGATTATCCCATTGGATATTGACTTTATGGTAGTTTACATTTGGTTTTAAATCTATCACTTGATCTAGATATCTAGTATAAAATATACAATTTAGAAAGTTTTTTAACAGTTTATACTTTACAGAACATAATAGCATTTGTACCAGAAATATAATGCTACTATACTGAAGCAATGTATCCGGAAGTCCGATCCATGCTTCACAGTCTTCTATAAACTTAATTAATATTGTAGATCTGAATTAAGTTTATGGTCCAATATCAGCAGGGTTTTGCATTAAAGCTAAAATTAATACGTTCATTTTGCTTACTTAATGTGTTTAAATTTGTATTTGTGTTAAAATATTTCTTTTAAAATAAATTCCGTTAAGATTAAATTGCTATTAAAATTTACTGTTAAAACTTATTGATCAAACATATTGAAGTGGTAAATCTGCAGTACATATTTAATTTCACTGCCTGATGACATTATATGCCTTTAAAGTAGGGTTTGAACCAGTTTATATGTTTATTTGGTCATACAGGAATGTTAAGCACACCATATACATGTATCACTCTCACCCTGTTTATTCAAAAATGGTTATGTGTAACCAGTTGAATTATTATTTTAGCTTAAGTATATTTTATTTCCAAGCTTGTAAATTCCTTTCACTTAGATAATTGTGTATGTGCATATATGCATTACAGATATAAAAATAAATACAATTAATGTAAAGCTAAAGCAATGCCAGAAAATTCTAAAAAGTATTATTACAATTTAAAATGTCATTCTCATTTAACTATTTCAAGTCAAACCAAAAATCATATTCTTAAAGTTATTTGCAATTTTAAAAATACGTTTAAATAATGCTTTCTGAAATGTATTTGTTTACATCTTCCAATGTTGCCAAATTTCAAGTATAGGAGGAGCAGAAGTTCTAGGAACATGCAAAAGGAGTTCAAATCACTCTTCTATCTTGTATTCATTTAGAGAGTGGAAACAAAATGAACTGTGAGTAAAAGGAATTTGCTTTCCCTGATCTTAAATCGCCTTTGTCCTGCCATGCCATCGCTACTTGAGAACTGTTATGTTTAACTGTGAAAGAACTATTGGAAGGTGTTTACCATTATTTTGTCAATATTGAGCCTTTGCGTTCAAACTTCGTGTAGTTATCCTAAATGGCCGCCATAACTTTTAACCATAACGTTTAAAGGTAATCCATTTTGCCAAAGAATGAACTCTTTATATTCCTCACTTCTTTCCTAAATCTTAATTGTAATCATAATTTAACTTTTATTTATTTGGTAACTGACTATAAACTTAATTATCGTTAAATTTGTGATTTTCTCTATTAAGTTTTTAAAACTCGTTCTTTGAAACGCTAGCACAGAATTATGTACTCTAAATCTATCATTAGCTTTTTAAGTTTCACGCTCTAATTATTTTATTTTCATGCAGCAAAACTTATTTTAAATATGTATTTTATTAAATTGATTTTGGTATGCTAATGCTTAATCTAGCAAACTTATATTATTTTAGCCACCATTCCAATATTTTTTGGAAAAGTTAAATATAAAATTTCTTATTGAACGCTAGTTCGTTCGATTAAATATTTTGAAATAAATGCTTAATGGCGGGTTGTTTAAAATGTCATATTATGGGATAAGATAAACTTTTTGTTGTTGACACTATTTATTTAGATGCATTCTATGTTTTTTAAAATAATTTTAATTATTAACCTATTTTAAATAATTATTTATTGCTTTCATGCCATCGAGCATTAACTTGCTTGGGCTTGTTTAATAGGAAAAATAATATTTTCCCTCTTCTATATTCGACATTCTAAATTTATTAAAGTTATACATACAATGCTGAGTGGGTTATTATTTTATCATGGTGTTACGCATGATATTATTGCATTATTTAAGCTTAAATTATTTCATTAGTCATTAAGACTTAAGCCATATTCGTGTTGCTTACTTATGATAGCATTTTAAAGAATTTGTATTTTGCTTTATCATATTTATTCATCTGAACTCCAGATTTTCTTCACGTAACTCGTCTAAGAATGAGGTTTGGTAAAACCGATCTCAGGACAAACGTTAGAGTATTAAGGCTCTGCATGTGAAACATCGGCAAGCATACCATGGAATCATTACCACTCATATTTTCGAATACCACCTTGTGATAAATACAAGCGATCTCTTATATGATAAATCCTTTCAGTCCAAAGATGAATATCTTCTCCATTTTAATGCTATCATTATAGTTAGCACTGCAAGTTCTTTTATGTGTAGTTCTCATATTATCTATAAGACATGGTGCAGTGATGTTTGTAAACCACTCATTTAATAATTAGTCGAATATTTTAGGATTGTCACAGTAAAGCTTATTTATGCTAACCCATTCCTCATTTGTACAGGTCCAGATAGGCTCATGAACAATAAATTACGTAACTGTTATATCAAAAGTAAACCTATCTTTGGAGATGAATTTACAAACATCCTTTATCATTACTTAAAGTAATGATCATAGCATTGATAACATTAATTTATTATTATATATAGTTCATTAGTATCCTAAATCAGTTGCCTATATGCAAAGTAATAACCGCATGAAATCTGTGCTGTTTCTAATGTAAATTAAATTATTTATGTTCATTAAATTATGTTGAATTACTCATGCATTTGTGTCTTACTGAATCTCACTCATTGAATCCCATTTAATCTTTATAATAGTGTTAGTAATATTTAGAAGTTATAACTGATTATTTTAAATGGACATTTATCTCTGGGTTGTTTTGTCTTTGCACATTCTAGATGGATACTATAGACGTTTCATGTTTCTCTTGCAGTGCTAGCTGTGTGCAATTCATTTAAATTTATAGATTTCCTTTCACATAAGATATTTGATTGAGCCAAGATTTGATAGTCTTTATTTACATTAATGACCCTGTAGATCTCATGTTTCTCCACTGTGTCTCCAGGACCACAATGAATAAAATTTCATCTGTTATAATCAGAAGTGTTGTTTAGAATGTTATAGTTTTAGAGAAGAGCAAATTGGGCAGAATTAATGATTGCTTCTGACCTGTGTATCTCGGGCATGAGTGGATTTAGGGTACTCTTGCTTAGATTCTAAACCTTGTTAAATGAACATACAATTCTGACCGGTAGAGGATTTTTTTCTTTCTTGAGCTTGGTCTTGATTCATTAAATCTTACACCCTGTAGAGTGCTTAAATTTTTTATGGCTTAATCATTGGAGCTTGGTTCATTAATAAATTTTATTGGTTAAATACCATAAGCTATATGAATAAAACAGTATTGTTAGTCAAAATAATTATTTAAAAAGTAATAAGATAGTTAATATATCTATTAATTAATTATGTGTAGCTTGTACTATCTCGGTGTATATATATTATACATTTGTTAATGTGAGTTCATGACAATAAGAAGAAAGAAAACTAAAGTGTTAGAAAGGTAGTAAGAGTAGATTGGAGCAAAAGGTAGAACAGATAAAAGAAATATTTTTTTCTTTGTCAACATTAAGTAGTGTATATCTCAGTTTTGATATTTAGAAGTATCCAATATTAATATTATGTTAAAAACTTTTAATTTAAAAGTATTGTTTGCTAGTAGATATTGTAAATGTTTATTTCCTATTATTAGTAGCCTCAGAGTAGGTGAAGACTTTCAAAATAGAATTGTATGTCAAGTAGTCAGATGTAGTGTACATTATGCTTCAATGACATTGATTCTTAGAGTAACCTCAAAGCAGGTGATGACCCTTTGTGTAATACCAAGCAGCCAGATGCAGTTGGCAAAATGCTTAAATGGTTTACATGTTCTCATGCTAGCAAAAGAAAAATTGCTTGCTAGTTAATATTTTAAATGTTCATTTCTTATTATTAGAGTAACCTCAAAGCAGGTGAAGACCTTTTATGTAACACCAAGCAGCCAGATGCAGTTGGCAAAATGCTTTAATGGTTTACATGTTCTTATGCTAGCAAAAGTGAAATTGATATCGATAAATAAAGGTTATTGGAAAGAATATTAATTTTGACATTTTTATGATAGCCTCATGCTCCTTGGAAATGATAGATAATTGAGTTAAATTCCTATATTCAAACTTAGGTTATTCACATGTTGTTAGTTTGTAGTAAATAATAACTATTCATGAAATAAATTGTTTTATTCTAAATTATGTCAATCCATGTTGTGTAACTTGCATATTGTCATATTTTTTAGCTTTATTTTGCTAAATTATAACATAAGTCAACTTAAACAATTTGTTTATGTAAAATAAATTTTATAGCTGTTGCAGATTATTGCAAAGAGATCAATATAAGGATATATTTTGCTGATTTCAAAATAGCTTTGGAAAATAAAATATATAATTATTTAGTATAATAATTGTGAATTATTTGATCAATGTAAAAGGAAATTTTGGTGTCCATCTCTGTGAGCATGAATAACCTAAATATTATGTGATAAGTTATTAATCTTGCCATGTTAGCATGGCACCTTGTATTTATACAATTATAAAATTTGCCAACCAGTGATTTTTTATGTGTTAACATAGCTTAAATTGAGTGAGATTCAAATGCAAGCAAATATTTAAAAGAGAGAAAATCATACTTTGCTTGGGATTTCTGTTATACTTTGTATTATCAATTTACTAATAAATTTTTTTAGTCAATTCCAGGTGCAAAGAGAACAGGTAAAAAGTGGCAAAAGAAGTGAAGGCATGGTAATTTTATAAATATATTTTGGTTATAGAATTAATAATTAATAGTTTTATAATATATAGCTTAAATGATATAGGCAAATTCAAGTAGTGGAGAAGAGTAGGCATAAATAATAAAGTGGTTGGGCATCATATAAGTTAGGCAGGGCAGGAAGAAAGTAGTAGGTATGGTGGGAAATGGTAGTATAGAAGTGATTGAGGAAAAGGGATAGGTGAATAACCGATAGCAAATAATAATGAGTCATAGAGTTAGTGGTATCAGTAAAATGAAACAATATGAAATAAGTAGTGAAGAATACAGACACAGAGATTCAGAAGAGATTAACAAATTAGAAGATGAGAATGGAAGCAGTAATGGGGAGTTGGAACAAGATTTTTAGGGGATGCCAAGCCCAGAACTTACTTTCAAGGAGCCAGAGCTTTTATTGGGAAATATGAATAGGGGACCAGGGATCACTGATGGTAACCAGCAATTATTTATGATAATGCAAAACCTATTAAAGCAACAAGCTGAAGAATCCCAGAAGATGATGCAAGGTCTATTAGAAAAACAAGATGAAAGACATCAACAAAAGATGGAAGAATGGGTTAAATGAATTTATGGAGAATGAACACTTGTTATAGAAGGAATAAAAGAGGACTATCAACAGATTCAGGAGCAATTTCAGCATTCCGAGTCAATATTAAAAGTAGCACAACAGGATGTAACAAAACATGAGGGACAATTAAAAGATCTCCAAGTAGCTCAGGGGGAAATTAGAAATCAACTTTATGAGATAGGAGAAAAAGTGAAACATAATTATATGAGACATCAGAAAAGGAGATAAATGAAATTAAAAACACACTTCAAGAAACCCAAATGAAAATACAACTGGATTTTAAAGACTCTGAAAAGAATGATTTAAATATGAAAGGTCTGGATTTTCTTATGACACAAAAATGTGAAACTGATTTGAACTATCAGGAAAATATGATTAAAGACATTGATAGAAACGCTACTAATGTTGAAACATTACCTATGGATATAACTTTATGCTACTCAGTATTCCTTTTTGTCTAATGAAAAGCTTGATTCTAGTTATCTTTTGAAGGCAGAAGAAACAAACAGGATGGAATCATCTAAATTGTATGTTCCAACAGAAGTCCCAAGAGATTCTTTATTGGAATATCAATCTAGGAATTTTGAAAAATTTATAAATCCACTCTACAATCCAAATAATCAATCAAATTATGAAACTTTGATTGATACCTCCATCAATAAATCTGTTACAGTTAGTCAGATTTATCAAGAAGAAGAAATTTTATTTGGTTCTAACACAGTACCTGATAAGAACCAAATTCAACCATTTGTTTTGATTTTTTCAGTAATGATAAATCAATAAGATATTTGGACTCTGCAATGAATTTGCATGAAGATTTATCAATTAATGAAGATACTGAGCCTAAATCTTGTGTTAATGATAGAATTTCTGGAAAAATGGATAGTGATAAAATTGTTTTTCATGTTGAAAACAAGTTTGAAGATAATTCTAATGATATTCTATATTTTAATAACGCTTTGTTGAATGAATTTTGTAAAAATGTGTTGACTGATAAGCAGTTTGATAAAAGTAATTGTAAAGTTCAAGCATTAGATAACAGAAATGAAGAGCTACCTTTTCACAAAAGTGATTATTTTTTAACAGATAAAATTGAACCAGGCATCTTTTTATCTGAATGTGCTGCAAAATCTTTTAAAAGTCTTAATAAAGAGTTTTCAAATAAAACTATAATGTTTTAAGAAACACGTGACTGTTTATCAAAACAAAAATTTTCTGAAAAACAATGTTTAGGTTGTAGAAAAAGAAAACTCATGTCAAATGGTTATTTTTCTTTTATTGTTCAGAATTCTCAGGAAGGAAGGTATAATAAGTCAAATTCCATAACAGATGATATAAATATGGCAACTTATTTAAATGGTTTTATCAAAGTTGATAAGAACATAAGTATTTCAATAACTAATGATATGGAAATGACAATTGGTGTAAATAATATTAAAACTGGCAAGAAATGTCTGCAGAAAACTATCATCTCTGATAAAGAAAATGACAAGGTTCCTCCAAACACTGTTAACATTCAGCATTGTCAATTGATGTCTGAGAAAACTAGTAATTTTTATAAATTAGGTAATTTTACAGTTAGAAATGATATGGAAGTTGCGTCTTGCTTGTCTAACAGAATTATTAGTGAAAAGCAAATATTATTGAAATGTATTGTTCATAATCAGGAAAAGGATTTAGTTTTAAATATTATTGAAGTGGATTCTCAGAACAAGATGAATTTTAGTGATTCTTTAAATAAAGGTGATATCAAAATAAATACTTATTTGCCTGATGTAGTTGATACTAATGAAATGCAAATGGATTTAAACTATTTAGTGCATGATAGTGGAAATTCCATTGAATTAGATTCTCCAGATGAAGCAAATAGAAGTCTTATAGGAATAAATTCACATTCTCTTGGTTTGGGTGATACAATTGAAAAGCAAATTGAAGTGAATTGTCATTCTGAAAAGATTGATAAAAATTTAGTTTCAAATATTAGTGAACTCCATTCTAAAAATATACATTGTAGTTGGAATGTAGTATCTACAATGAAAATAAATTATGATAATTCATTCTCTTTGGATTCAAAATTGACATTGCTAAGCCGTAAAGAGATAGATGTTATAGTTAATAATAATTTTGAAAAGAAATTTATAAGTAAAGAAACAATTCCATTTTTGATTAAAAGTGATAAACTTTCTTTGATCAGTAAACAAGAGTCTGATTGTTTTTCCAAAGCTAAATATATTGATGTGGAAATAGCAGAATGTATTGATAAAGTTTCTATAGGACAGTTTCTTGTTGATAAAGTAACCAAAGCTAAAATTATTTATGATAAAGAAAACTTCCAGATTCCTATTAATAAATCTATCAAAACAGCTACGGATAAAGAAAATGCTTGTATATTTATTTCTACTATTGAAAAGTATGAATATGTAAAGATTCATGAAATGAATTTATCTAGTGCTGAACATATTGATCCTGCAACCAATAAGAATATCATCTTTAACAGTAGTAATAATGTTTTTGAGATGGAGATGATTAAAAACCCAATACTAGATAAACCTAAAATTTTTAGAAATATTAGTTATAGTGATACAGAGATTTGTAAATCCTTACTGGACAAAAGTATTTGTAGCCATCAAAGATATAACCAGCAACATGCTCGATTAAAATTAGCCCATATAGCAAAAATTAGGGTAAGAAAGGGACGTATACCTCATCATAAATTTTGTATAGATCAAGTGTGGCATAAGGTTCCTAAGTATAATAATGTTGCATGCCAGATAAAGCCATATATACTGCCTGACCCAGGGAAAGAATAGTAAAGTGTTTGGGATTGATAAAACAGCAAAAGATATTAGGAGGGACCATTGATTTTCAAAAGGACTTAAGAGAATAAGGAGATCCCAATTAGTACATTGTGATTAGAATTTCATGAAATGAGGCATAAACATAATAGTGGGGATAGACAGATTAGTTTGCTATTATTAGGTGACCATGTGTTTCTTTGCCACTTGGAATAACAATTTTTAAAGGTACAAGCAAAATCATTTTTTTAACAATTTTTTTTTATTTGTTCCTCTAATTAGGGGAATGGGAAGTGGTAAATCTGTAGTACATATTTAACTTCACTGCCTGATGACATTATATGCCTTTAAAGTAGGGTTTGAACCAGTTTATATGTTTATTTGGTCATACAAGAATGTTAAGCACACACATATGCATGTATCACTCCCACCCTGTTTATTCAAAAATGGATATGTGTAACTAGTTGAATTATTATTTTAGCTTAAGTATATTTTATTTCTAAGCTTGTAAAATCCCTTCACTTAGATAATAATGTATGTGCATATATGTATTAAAGATAAAAAAATAAATACAATTAATGTAAAGCTAAAGCAATGCCAGAAAATTCTAAAAAGTATTATTACAAATTAAAATATCATTCTCATTTAACAATTTCAAGTCAAACCAAAAATCATATTCTTAAAGTTATTTGCAATTTTAAAAATACGTTTAAATCATGCTTTCTGAAACGTATTTGTTTACATCTTCCAATGTTGCCAAATTTCAAGTATAGGAAGAGCAGAAGTTCTAGGAATGCACAAAAGGAGTTCAAATCGCTCTTCTCTCTCATATTCATTTAGAGAGTGGAAAGAAAATGAACTGTGAGTAAAAGGAATTTGCTTTCCCTGATCTTAAATCGCCTTTGTCCTGCCTTCCTGCCATGCCATCGCTACTTGAGAACTGTTATGTTTAACTGTGAAAAAACTATTGGAATGTGTTTACCATTATTTTGTCAATATTGTGCCTTTGCGTCCAAACTTCATGTAGTTATCCTAAATGGCCGCCATAACTTTTAACCATAACTTATAAAGGTAATCCATTTTGCCGAAGAATGAACTCTTTATATTCCTCACTTCTTTCCTAAATCTTAATTGTAATAATAAGGTAATCTTTATTTATTTGGTAACTGACTATAAACTTAATTATCATTAAATTTGTGATTTACTCTCTTAAGTTTTTAAAACTCATTCTTTGAAACGCTAGCACAGAATTATGTACTTTAAATCTATCATTAGCTTTTTAAGTTTCACGCTCTAATTATTTTATTTTCATGTGGCAAAACTTATTTTAAATATGTATTTTATTAAATTGATTTTGGTATGCTAATGCTTAATCTAGCGAACTTATATTATTTTAGCCACCATTCCGATATTTTTTGGAAAAGTTAAATGTAAAATTTCTTATTGAACGCTAGTTCATTCGATTAAATATTTTGAAATAAATGCTTAATGGTGGGTTGTTTAAAATGTCATATTATGGGATAAAATAAACTTTTTGTTATTGACACTATTTATTTAGATGCATTCTCTGTTTTTTAAAAATAATTTTAATTATTAACCTATTTTAAATAATTATTTATTGCTTTCATGCCATCGAGCATTAACTTGCTTATGATATATTGTCATCTCGTTTAAGAATACTTGGGCTTGTTTAATAGGAAAAATAATATTTTCCCTCTTCTATATTCGACATCTTAAATTTATTAAAGTTATACATACGATGCTGAGTGGGTTATTATTTTATCATGGTGTTACGCATGATATTATTGCTTTATTTAAGCTTAAATTATTTCATTAGTCATTTAAGACTTAAGCCATATTCGCGTTGCTTACTTATGATAGCATTTTAAAGAATTTATATTTTGCTTTATCATATTTATTCATCCGAACTCCGGATTTTCTTCACGTAACTCGTCTAAGAATGAGGTTTGGTAGAACCGATCTCAGGACAAACATTAGAGTATTAAGGCTCTGCATGTGAAACATTGGCAAGCGTACCATGGAATCCTTACCACTCATATTTTTGAATACCGCCTTGTGATAAATACAAGCAGAATCATATATATGATAAAGCCTTTCAGTCCAAAGATGGACATATTCTCCATTTTAAATGCTATCATTATAGTTAGCACTGCGAGTTCTTTTATGTGTAGTTCTCATATTATCTATAAGACGTGGCGCCGTGATGTTTGTAAACCACTCATTTAATAATTAGTCGAATATTTTAGGATTATCACAGTAAAGCTTATTTAGGCTAACCCATTCCTCATTTGTACAGGCCCAGATATGCTCATGAACGATAAATTATGTAACTGTCATATCAAGAGTAAACCTCTCTTTGGAGATGAATTTATAAACGTCCTTTATCATTAGTTAAAGTAATGATCATAGCATTGATAACATTAATTTATTATTATTTATAGTTCATTAGCATACTAAATCAGTTGCCTATATGCAAAGTAATAACCGCATGAAATCTGTGCTATGTTTCTAATGTAAATTAAATTATTTATGTTCATTAAATTATGTTGAATTACTCATGCATTTGTGTCTTACTGAATCTCACTCATTGAATTCCATTTAATCTTTATAATAGTGTTAGTAATATTTAGAAGTTATAACTGATTATTTTAAATGGACATTTATCTCTGGGTTGTTCTGTCTTTGCTCATTCTGGATGGATACTATTTTATAATTCATGTTTCTTTTGCAATGCTAGCTGTGTGCAATTCATTTAAATTTATAGATTTCCCCTTCACATAAGATATTTGATTGAGCCAAGATTTGATATTATTTATTTACATTAATTACCCTGTAGATCTCATGTTTCTCCACTGTGTCTCTGGGACCAGAATGAATAAAATTTCATCTGTTATCATCAGAAGTGTTGTTTATAATGTTATAGTTTTAGAGAAGAGCAAATAGGGCAGAATTCATGATTGCTCCTGACCTGTGTATCTCGGGCATGAGTGGATTTAGGGTACTTTTGCTTAGATTCTAAACCTTGTTAAATGAACATACAATTCTGACCGGTACAATATATATGTAATTTCACATATATATGTAATTTTGCATATTTTGACTCGTAAACTAAAACTCTGTTTTGAACAGATAAAATATATTAATTAAGATATAATTACAAGCTTACAGTTATTCTAAGATAGATTTGTTTTAAATATAATATTTAACCAATATTCAGTTGAAATGATGAAATACAGCATAAATCTATAATTCGATATTGTAATTTCCCTTAATATGCTGTAATCCTCCCTAGAAGCATAAAAGCCTATATAGATAGCTTTATAACTTGGATTTATAAGCTTTTCTTAATAATATAATTATAAATACTATCATATAAAGTGGTATAGGGTAGTTTCATGAAGGAAACTATTGTTTAGTATCATAAATTTTATTATATCATAATGTTGTCAGCGGTGCATATGTGTCCTTAAGAAATGCTACAGTGTAATTACTTGTTGCTGTATTTGTTACTGGGCATATGTGTTAGGGCTACACCTGTACTCTTAGTTCGGGCAATTATATTCTCCAGATGGTGAATGGGTTTACACCTCCCTATTTTGCATCCTTAGGAATGGAGTATGAGACTCCCAGTTAAATTGCTCCATCATCCAGACTAAAAGTCTCCTATTTCACAGCAATGGGTATGGTAAAAGGGAACCAGTACTTGGTACGAATCCCAAGAAAAAGACACATATATGAGACACAGAGACTCAGAATTGTATGTTTTCTATATGCCTTAATATCTGAAGTCTGACTTCCAATCATCGGTTCATCTCACCATTATAATTCTTATTTTCAGCTTTGATCTAAATTCAAATTTAATTTAATATGCACATTAGCTATATAGAGAATATATTGATTATTCGTGCTTAGTAAGATATGTTCTTTATAAATGTTTATATTCACTTCTACTAACTATAAAGCAGATCTACATCCTATGATATAGCATAAACTAGGCATAGATGGTCATGAGCAAATTCATTTAGTTATAAATATAATATTAAAGCTCATGAAAATGTATCTTCCAATCTATAATTTCTTTACCACCTGCGAATGATAGATTTATGTATATAGCTAAGTAAATTAAATATTTGTAACCTAAAAACTTCAATCACCTGCGAGTGATTAAAATGCTATATATAAACTGGAAGTGCATAAATATTAAGTTATCACCTAAGAGTGATATACATATATGTAAAAAACCCAATAATTTGTAACTAGAAATTTAATATCACCTGCAAGTGATTTCACACACCACCTATATATATGTAAACCAAATTATGTATAACTCAGACATAAAGAATTATAGATCTAAACCATCACTTGTGTGTGAATCCAAACTAAAATGTAAACTATCCCCTAATCATCTGCATGTGAGACCATGCATCTAGCTATTTTAATTTTGTTTTAATTATTATTTCAAAATTTAACTTTATTAAATTTGTTTTAAATTTAACTTTGTTTCATGTTTCATTCTTGCTCACCAACTCATAATCATTCTATCATTTGGTAATTATTTATTATTAGTTATTAAAAATCATTTCATTGTTTAATAATCATATCCTAGCCACATGATACCTATATAGCTATACTAGATAGAATGTCAACTTTCTCCCAGTCTTTTGCTCTACTGATGTTCTACTGCCGGCACGTGATGAAGAAAAATACTGCTGTAAACTCAGGTGTGTCATCCGTAAGGTGGTAAATCTCTGAGCAATAGTAAAGGAACTAGGGTAATATCAGACCTGTGGTTTCACCACCATATTCTGGTCAACCTTGGGATGATTTACTAAAGTTCTAGATTTTGTTACGTGAATGTACATATTTGACCATTACAATATATATATATATATATATATATATATATATATATAACCATTACAATTATTATATTATTACGCATAACCTACCAGTGGAAGGGTTTATTACAATAAGCAAGTAAAGTTTAAAATGTGCTATACTTTGATAACTTACATATATATATGAAAGCTAAAGAGCTTTGTTTCATTAATAGATTTAGGGTGACAATCAAAAGAGAATACTGATTTTGAATGCAATAGCCTGACAATTTTACTTTCATTCTTAGTCTGGCACAGTTAACCTTGACTATCCTAAAAAAATATATTTCTAATTAAATAATTATAAATGGATAACTTCACATACAAAATATATATATAATTTTGTATGATAGAATGCATTGTGTAAAAAAATAAAGAATGGCATATTACAACTCATTATAAAAAGATGCTATTGCTTCATCCATGAACCATATTTTACTTTAAATTTTCTTTACCTCTGATTTCAGATAGAGACTTAAAAACATTTACATATATCTACATATACATGTGAAAATAATTATAAAAACATGAAATTTATCATTGTTCTTTGTGTTTATGTGAAGCAATACATTAAAGAGTGTTCTTATTTTTAACATTTTTTAATAAGTTCATGTAGATATGTAATGAATACCTTGTACTAATTACAAAGGACATATATATTTTTGAAAATGTCTGTTATTTTTATTATAAGTTAATATATTAAAAAATATTTTATCAATGTATTAATTAATTTTTTTATTTATTTATTTATTGTATGGTGATGTGCTTGTGAAATTATTTGATGTTTAAACATCAATGTCACAACACAGCAATGGCATTAAGTTGACCAAACTGATGGGTCTTTTGCTTTTTATAATGGAAAAATATCACAAAAGTATTTTAATTCTTGAATTTGTCATATTAAAAAACAAAGATGTAAGTAAAAAATTGTCTTAGAAAATAAATCCTTATTAAGATAAACTAATAAAGTGATAATCTTTAACTACTACTACTACTACTACTACTACTACTACTACTACTACTACTACTAATAATAATAATAATAATAATAATAATAATAATAATAATAATAATAACAACAACAACAACAACAACAACAACAACAACAACAACAACAACAACAATGATCATGATCATGATAATAATAATTATTAATTTCTTATGAATTCATAAAAAAATTGGCAACTAGCAATGACAGAACTGGAAACTTATCCATAGGCCTGAGCTCAGAGCTGCCACTCAACCAATACCCCAAATTATGCAGGATAATAATGCTATTACAAAATAAATTGTACTAAAGAGATGTATTTTTTTGAAAATAAACTGAAGTAGTGTGGATAGTTTTTAATATCATATATGATTCTTTATTGTAGAATATAAATTAAATGTGAAAGAAAAAAAAATTATAATTAACTATAAAAAAACTGTTTTATCAACTCATTAATGATTGAACAATAGTTTGAAAAGCATAACAGAAATTTCATGTACAGGATAATTTGCAATTAAAGATGAATTTTATTAAGAAATTTTTTAGACAACTGAATATATAAAAATGAATACAAATCAATAAGTGTAAATAACTTTAATTTTCATTTAAATAAATTTGCTATAATGCATTGTTTGTTAGTTGGTTTTATCTACTCTTAATCACAATGTCCAATGAGTTATTGATCATATGAATTTTATCTATCAGAGTATTTTTCATTTTCTTAATAATATAAATCTAAATAATCATTATTGTTATTGATGTACCTGTAAATATGAAATATTATAATTAATTACGTTAAAATATGAAGAGCTATCAAGTGTTATGATTTCTATTGTGGTACTCTATTATATGTAAAAAGTCATGTAATATGACTAATATTCTTATCTGCTATTTTCCTGATCTGAATTTGAAACTGGGTTGTAAATCTTTTTATATTTTTTTATATTCCAATCGGTCTTCAAATTTTTTTTAGGTAATTGATCCTCAGATAGATATGCTAATCAAGCGATATTGGTTATAAATGAATACATAGTTATACTTAGAAAGCAGTTAAACAAGGATGCAAATAACATTCAAACTCTCAGTATTCAGAAATTAAAAAAATATAATGGCTATTGTCTTTTACTTTAACTGTTTCTTTATGTGATGCTATTGGAAAAACTTTTGTTTTAAAGTAACTGTATTTGATAGTGTTTTATTCTTTTTATCTTCATTCTATTACCTAATTACTATAAATTATCTCAGTAAACAATTAACTATGCTTTTATATGACAACAATATTTAATTGATAATTATTTATCTAATAATTTTTTTATTACTTTCCATCAATGTAACTTAATATATTTCATAATCTGCTTTTGTTTTTTGTTTTTTTTGTTTTTTTGAAATTGCTGCATTTCTCTATAAACTAGAATATTCAGTTATTTAGAATTATAATAAAATGAAACTAATATCTCAGCTGAGTTCTCATATGAATATCTTAAATGACAAACTGATATTATTTAAAACAATGGCTGTTTAAAGTGAAACAAATTCAAAAGCTTCATAAATATATTTAAATAAATTTTTCGCTTTAAATGATGTATGTGATATTTAAATGTGTTTTCATATATGTAATTTAATAGATTAGCAATTAAAATTGTTTTTAAATTGTTATTATTTGAATAATTATTTTCATTTAAATCTTTAATACGCTATAAATTCAAATTATATCTCTTTATTGACAATTAAAATTGTAAGAATTTTCATTAAGTAAATTCAATACGTCAAATTAATATTCTTTTTTTTTTAAAAAAAAAAAAAAAAAAGCTAATCAACATCAAAAAAAAAAAAAATTTGGAAATATTTAAAACTTGAAATGTATACTAATAATTGAAAGCTTCAAATAACATTTTCATTAACAAATATATATATAACTGCTGAAAATATTTATATAATAACGTTAACAGTTTATACTTCTGTAAATTAACGTTTCTTATAAAATATTTTTATTACTCAAACATATTATATAAACAGATGAATAAAGTAAACAAATGTATTAAACAATACAAAATTGTGAAATAACAGTCTAAAATGGTACTATAAAACTGATACGTGATACAAATTTTGAACGATATCTTTATTTGCTTTACTGCAAGAATTCTAAATGCAGATTCAAAATTAGCTAAAAACAAAACCTTATTATTCTAAGCTAATTAATTAAATTTATTTACAGTATTTATATTAATTTAAAGCATTTATATAAGTTATGTAACATTCAACGTCATCATAAGCAGTTATAACTTATGAAATTGGTACGTTCTAAACTCTAAAAGAAAAGAAAACAGATTGAAACTCAAAGATAAAAGGTTTCATATAGATTTTGAAATAATTAGACAACACAGTCCATATATATCACATCATGGTTTTATAATGATTCTGTATGACATCTAGTTATTATATTTTCTGAATTTTACAAAGTATTCTTAAATGAATTTTTTTTAGTGTCTTTATATTAGAATGATTGAAATCCATGATTTTTACACATACCCAATTTACACAAGAAACTACATTCCATCCTTAACAACAAATATCAGCTCTGTTTTCGAACCCCTCCAAATTCTAACAATCTAATTAACAATACCAAAGATCAAACTCCACTGTTACAGACCCCCCATACAGTATATAACATTGCTTGTCCAAATAACTATTGCAAAGGCACATATTATGGGGAAAGCAGAGCATCTTTGGCCACACGATTGGCACAGCACAGGTATTCGTACAATAGAGCTCGCAACGATCCTTCTACTTATTCAGTTTTTTATCAGCACCAGTGCACAAGTCACCATGAGTGCATTCCGGACAATCCTACCATCGTATGTAGAGAGAGACATGACCTCAAAAGAAAGATCAAAGAGGCTTTATTTATCTCTCGTGACAGCGATGCCATAAACAGGAAAGACATGTGTTTTTCTCTATCAAAAAGATGGAATTAGCATATTTGCATAAATTTAAACATAAGCAAGCTATGATTATGAAGGCAAGATCCTTTGAAAGCGCTCAGCTGTTTTAATATTTTAGTTAGCTATTTGTATTTGTATTAACAGCTTTTGGGAGCAGTTGCGCCGCACACGCATTTGTGCTTGAACTTATTTCAATAAATAATTTTATCACCAAGAACATGCTAAATGCTGCAATAGTGCATAAGTATCCTTCTTGCAACATAACATCTCTATGCAACTGTCTATGTAACAACCTCACAATGTATTTAAAAATCGTTTCATGTTGTCAAATTTATTATCATTTTCACTGACTGATTAAAGAAAAACAAGTGTTTTAAATGTAAATTGCTAAAATAACATTTTTATAGATTTTATTCAAAATATTAAAAACATTATGATGATAATTTTTGAATTTTTAAAAAAACAGCATAATCTTCAGCCTGCTGTAATATTGTTCTAGTTTTGCTTTTAATTGATTTAAATTTTAAATTCTTTATCAAATCTATTCGCACCTTGATATCTGCTCTGTTCCAAAGACCACTATCATAAAATAGAAAGAAAAAAGTTAGCATATGTCCATGTGCAACATGAGTTTTATTCAAAATACTTACATTTTCCATCAAAAGTAGTACATTTTTTTTCTTATTTTATCTTATAGAATTTCTATAATATAAATATACTTTAACTAATTTCAAACATTCCTTATATCTTTTCAATTAATTGAATCATTTGTTCTAACAAACTCATGAAACTAATATATAAATTGCGTAATTGCTCCCAGCGGGGGGGGGGGGTATTATTTATCTTGCAACAACAAAAATAATGTATTTTGATTCTCTAAAACTAGTGAGAATCTGTGATAACTATTTAATTTTTATGATGCTATAACATATTTAATGCTGTAGTGGATAACGATGATATTTCAAAATTATTATAACACCAATTTATCTAAATGTAAGATTTAATTTTAATGTTTATTTGATGATACCAGTTTGAAGAGATAATTTCAAATAAAAAGATCTTATTAATTTTGAGATAAACATAACACTATCATGTTTGACATCTAATACATAATTAAAAATTCTTTGAAATATTTATGTCATTTTTTTATGTGTATGAACTTCATGTTTTTCTATTTCTACTTTTTATTTGTTCATTCCTGAAATGATTTATTAGTCACTCATTTTTTTATAAGGAATCAAGCTACTTAAATAAATATATTCATTATTCTAATGATAATTTTCTAAGTGACCAATAGTGATTTTTTGTTTGTTTTATAATAAATAATATCTATTTAATTATATTTCAACTAACTATCAAGCATTTGGATTAACCATATTAATTCATTCTTTTAAATAATTAATTATAATGTCTAAATGTAGTTAAAAATAAAAAAAATTAACTAATCTTTATAAATTTGCAGAGATATTTTTTTTAGTTACATTTAAGTTTTTACTTTTGGTTTATTTTATTTTTTTATGTTTTTGCATTTTTAAATTGTGTATTATTGTATGAAATACCCTTTTTCTTCTAATCCAGTGCATATGTTGTGTATTTATTAGCATCTACCTTCATTTAATAAAGCATTATAGAAATAGTTAAATATCTACATGTAGTTAGAAGATTTTCACAGTTTGTAGATATAAATAATGAAATTCTTTAATAATATATTCAAGTACTTTTTTATTTTGAGTTCCACTATAATATAACCAATAAAAATGTGAGTAGTAACATGAAAACCTATCATCAAGTGTAAATTTACATCTATAAGTCAAATAAAAATGTTATTTATACTTTTTATGAGAGTAATTAATTTTTATTTATGAAAGTAATGATGTCTAATTGACTTCTATGTCCAATTCTAATTTATAGAAAATCAGTGACTAAATAATGTTTTTGGACAACATGTATTTAAATTGTCACTCAAATTTTTAATTACTTACTAGCTTAGTTACACCATAGCTAAACTAAAAATAAAAATTTATTGAACATCTCATTAGAACAATATATATATATATATATATATATATATATATTGAACTGGGTAGGATATGATCGCTCTGAGCATATAAATTTACAATTAAATCTCAATCTGCTCTGCTGCACTTTCACTATTGGAGAAAAACAGCTCTTCAAGCAGAGAAGTCTAATACAAAAGGTGGATAAGACCAATGGCACCTATAACCAAACTGAAGCTATACAAAGTATAACCTGCAGCCACATTTTCAGGCTATAAACCTTCTCAGCTGCTAAATTCAAACGATTGCCATCTAAAGCATTTTATTTGAGGTAAAACCTCATGCGCCAACTAATCACGTGGTATAATTGGCATGCTTAAATGACAGGTATACAATTTAGCACTTGAATAATTCCTAGCTAGCTCTTTTATTTCAGTATAAGAAAGACAAAATATACATATTTCTTAATGCTTATATTTAGCTATAGACTATCTATTAGTGGCATAATTATCAAAGAAAACCAACCAATCATTACTTAATAAACAAAAGATTTATTTAAAACACTTCTAATCAAAAATAAAAAATACAAATATTGTAATAAAAGAACATTGTAAATTTGTTTAAACACACTCTTAAAATAAATAATACTATACTTAAAACATTTAAAACTAAATAAGCACACACATATTAAAAGTTAAATTCATTATATTTCAATTGAAAGCTTTGCAAATTTTAAAATACATTATGAGAAAATTAAATATGCACACACGTATTAGGGTTTATTCTATATAATGACTTATAGGAGATACTTAATAATTGCTATGGTTATCAACATTCAACAAAGACTTTTATTCGAACATTATCAGTATATGAATGGGAGCAAAGAAGTTCATAGTTTCCTAGGATTTTGCACTTCATGTTTCTAAAGATATGACTCTTTGTGTTCTTCTGTCATATTGACCACCAGCTGGTTGTATCTTTGAAATCCACTAATTGTTTTGACTCTTGGTTAATTTTCTATGTTCACTGAGATATATATTCCTTGACTCTTTAGATTCATAAGTGGGCATGATTTCTAGATGGAGGGCTTCTGATGTTCTGGAGGACTGTGGCTGAATACAGGATGCATACTCTGGGGACTGTCTATCACTGCATGATGTTAGATGGTTTTTCAATAAATGTGAAGACACCTACCTACTTACATGCTGGCGACACTAGTAGCTTTCCCCATCTTTTCTTTACTGGAAACTCTTACACAGTAGTAGTATGATTATTATCTTAATCTTAATGGTTATTGCAAATGAAGCTGAATAATGCTGGAACTGCAAGCATTAAAAACTAGTCTGAACTAATAAACTGTCATGAAAAATCTCTTTAAACACTTTAGTACTAATATTTCATTTATTAAAACTTTATTTATTTCATTTGTGAAATTTAAGCCAATCATTTACTAAGAAATGATTCTACACCAATTTTATTTTTTAAACTTTTATTCTAAAATTTTAAACTAACCATAATTTTTCTTAAAAAATTATGAAACATGTAGTGCTATTCACTAGTAGTGCATTATATCACCCTCTGTTTGAGAGTAAAATGTATCAGTCTGACCATTTTATCTCTAATAATTAGTTATACTTTTCCCTTTAAATATTAATGATTATTTGTTTCTATATCACTGCTTTTACTTTTTATTTAGGTTTCTATTCTTTGTAAATACATTTTTGAAGCTGCTGTGATGTCTACAATGATAAGGGTGATCATTCTGAAACTACTCTTCCTTCCAAGTTGTACAATTCTTGTGTGCTGACCATGAGAAGCAACATACATCTTTCTGATGTGTAAAGCATTTTGAATGAGGCAGATGCAGGATTTGCCTGGATTATACTGACTTATACACACATATATCTAAAACTTTACTTTCTAAGCTGGGGTTTTTTACCAGTCATTTGGATGAGCCCATGACTTGCTCCAATGGGTCTGCTTCCTAAAAAGCAAAAAAAAAGGGTCACTGTGAATGGCATGATTTTTTGATTTCTTAGACTATTGACAATATTTATTATAATATGTGGGGATTTTCCCATAAGATATGACTTGCATCTTAAACTGGTGGTTCCCAGTGTCCATATTTTAAATATGAATTGAGACTATTTCATCCAGAATAATTTATCTGGGCCCAGGAATTTCTCTACTTGAACTTCACTCTGAGAAGTATTTCCCTGTTTAGTCCATTACAGATACTATTTTCACACAACACTACTGCCTATACTTATTACACTTCCCTCATCCTTCACTCTTTCATTCCACTTCCTTTCCTTTCAACTCCAATTCCTCTGACTCTCCATACTTATACTAATAACTATTTATACTGCATTCCATCTATTATATTTACTTACTTTTATTCTGAATTAACCTTTATAAACATTATTTTAAATCATTTATTTAGCTTTGCCTTTATTGAAATGTGTGTATTGCAAAAAAAAATTCTTTTTATTTTATTGTGCCTCCATTATTATTTTTCTGAACATATCATTTTATTTATTCTGATATATCAACTCCTAAACTATTATGTTCATGTGTAGATTCCAACAAAATCTCCATCTTACTCTTCTTAATGTCAGTACTTTTTCCACAAAACATTTCATTTTATTTATGAAACTATATCTGAGTGTTGATCTATTTTTATCTTCCAAACATCCATACTATTTTCTTTAAATTACTAGCTTAATCTTTGTCAGATGGTTCTTTTTTACTTCTGCCATCCTTATTAGGACCAGAGAATCTCAAGCCAGTTCCATACCTGGGTTGGTTTCCAGGTGATTAGTTTTTGGTTTGAGAATATTACATTTAACATTCCCTTTCTTTTATGGTCATACAATGATCTATGCCTATCATTTCTACCCCAATTATTTTGATCCCCATTGTAATTTATAATATCTAGAATGTTAATACTTCCTTCTCTTTCAAAGACTTTAATGATCACTTCTTTAGTTCCATATTCAAGCCTTGTGCTGTTGAGCACTTTTATAAACTCTACCATTCTTTCAATTGCTTCCTTTCAGCACTTATTCTTACTCTTATACATCTCTTGATCATAACAGGATTATTCTTTAAGTACACATTCATTTTTATATTTTTCACTTCCTTATCTTTTAATTCTGCTATCTCTATTCTTTCTATAACCTTCTCACTATGTTCTTTTTCTAATACAGATTTACTTTCATATCCAGGCATATCCTTTAAGTTAAAAAATAATTTCTGTTTTCAGCTTAATTCTTGAAGCAACTTCACTTTCTGGTTTTTGTTCAAAATTATATTTGTTTTCTAATTCATTTTTATTTGTAATATATACACTATCTTCTTCTGCTGACTTATTTATATCTATTCCTTCTCTTTTTTCTCTCATCTCTTCTAATTTGTTTACTCTCTCTTATGCCATCATAGTTTCCAACTTCCTCTCTCTTAATTCTTTTATCAGCACTTCCATTTTCTCTGTACCTATCCTAGATTAATCATACTTTCTACTGTTCATAATTTTATTACATTATTATTGTAATATATTAAAGATCAGCCTTCTCAAGCTATTGTGCATGTACTTTTTACAAGTGTTAACAATAAATGAATACTTTCGTTCCCAACAGAAGATATAGTATTTATGAAAGAATAAAATGAATCCACGTATTCTTTCCAACCCAAATGCTTATATATGGGCATACACAATAGCTTGAGAAGGCTGATCTTTAATGTAGTACAATTTATAAAACATAGCACTATAAAAATAAATGCTTCTTCTTCTTCTTCTTCTTCTTCTTCTTCTTCTTATTATTATTATTATTATTATTATTATTATTATTATTATTATTATTATTATTATTATTATTATTATTATTATTATTATTATTATTATTATTATTATTATTATTATTATTATTATTATTATTATTATTATTATTATTATTATTATTATTATTATTATTATTATTATTATTATTATTATTATTAATATTATAGGTATTTCTGTTTATTTCTATTTCAAATATTTTTCATTAACTGAAGAATATCACTGCATCCAACCTCCTCAGTCCTTTCTGTCTCCACCTTGTATTCAATACCCCAATCTTCCTAAAATATGTATGTCTTCAGACTCTTTTCATTTACATTTATTATAATTTGTTTTCTTATACCACTTTCATATTTATAATAATGCAATTTAGCATTTCTTCAAAACCTTATTTTTAAACTTTTAATTCTACTTTAATTATGTTTATAATTGCCAGTAACTTATGATATTTTGACCCCACATTGGGCACCAATTGAGCTGGGTGGAATATGATTGCTGATTATATAAATTTTAAAATTAAATCTCAATCTTCTTTACTGCTCTTTCACTATTGCATCAAATCATCCCTTCAAGCAAAGAAGTCTAATACAGAAGGTGGATAATACCAATGCCACCTATTGAGGTTATACAAAGTATAACCTGCAGCCACATTTTCAGGCTATAGAACTTCTTGGCTGCTAAATTCAAACCCCTTCCATACAAAGCATTTTACTTGTTTCAAGGTTAAACCTCAGGTGCCAACTAATCACAAGTTATAATTAGCATGCTTAGATGGCATATATACAATTTAGCACTTGATTAATCTCTAGATAGCTCTTTTATTTAAGTATAAGGAAGACACACTATACCTATTGCTTAATGCTTATATTTAACTATAGACTGTTAGTGGGATAAATACCAAAGAGAACTGATCAAACATTACTTACCACTTCTAATCAAAAAAGTAATAAAGTATTATAATAAAAGAATATTATAAATTTGTTTAAACACACTCTAGTTAAGATATATGAGAATAAATAATCCTATACTTAAAACATTTAAATCTAAATATGCACACGCATATTAAAATATAAATTTATCACTCAATGGAAAGTTTTGCAAATATTAAAATACATGATGAAAAAATTAAATATTCATGCACAATACTAGGGCTCGTTCTATATAATGACTTATAGGAGACACTTAATGATTGCTCTAGCTATCAATTTTCAAAAAGTCTTTTATTCAAACATGATCAGTTTATGAATGGGAGTAAAGAAGTTCATAGTTATCTAGGAATTTGTACTTTATTCTTCTAAAGATATTACTCCTCATTTTCTTTTGTCATATTGATCACCAACAGTTGGATTTTTGGACTCCACTATTGATTTTGGCCCTTGGTTGACTTTTTACATTCACTGAGATAGATATTCCTTTACTCTTTAGATTCTTAAGTGGGTATGAATTCTAGATGGAGGGCCTCTGATAATCTGGAGGAATGGAACTAAAGACATGCCACATACTCCAATGACTATCTATCACTGCATGATGTTAGATGGTTCTTTGGTAAATGTGAAGATACCTACTCACATGCTGGAGATGCTAGTAGCTTTCCCCATCTCCTTTCTGCAAACTATTTGACTGTAGTAGTACAAGTATTATCATAATCTTAATGATTATTATGAATGAAGCTGAATGATGCTGGAACTGCAAACAACAAAAACTGGCCTGGACTAAAATACTGTCACAAATAGATTTTTCAGTCCCTTTATATGATTCCTCTTTATTGTCTCTCTAGTTATCACTCTGATCTGGTTTAAATAATTTACAAATTTTATTAATTACATTCCCGTTGTGTTTTAGTCTGCATTTTTGTGTAGATTAATCTAGTCTCTGGATAAAATACCATCTTGAATTATTTTCCATTGTTTTCTTTTAGTGCAACTTAAAGTTATTATTCCCTTTCTTTTTTTATTGACCAAGCAATCTTTAAGTGGAATTTTAAGTTTATGTGCTTTCATTTTATATTTTAACTCAATTTTTACATGCAAACATTTTTTTCTTTAAGTTTACGAAAAGAAAGAACTATAGTTTTAACTTTTTATTCAGTCCCCCCCTCCCATTCCTATTTTCTCTTTAACTATTAAAACTCATATATTTTTTTACATGACAAGATGCATAACATTTTCTCTTTTGATGATTTGCATCTCTTAAAAAACTCTTTAAGCACTTTAGTACTAATACTTCATTTATTAATATTTTACTTATTTCTTTTATGACTTTTTTTTAAAATTTTCATTCTAAAATCTTAAACTAACTATAATTTTTCTTAAAAAATTACAAAACATGTAGCATTATTTACTAGTCATGCAATATATAAGGATAAATAATTACAATGCTTAATATATAGAACATCAAAGATGAAGTACTACTGATATAAATAATTCATCTTAGCTCTAGCCACAACATTTGTTAATTTTATGCAATATGTAAATACCCATTTCTTACTGTACTCCATGATATTATATAAGCATTGCCTTGAACAATTTTAACCAAATAAGTGATTGTTATCAATTGAGTTATTTAAGAGAAAATTAATTTAAATCAATTAACATTTTAATTTACAATATAGAGTTATTCTAGATAGAATATTTTATAAATTTATGCAGAGTTTTTATACCAGTAAAAATAGCTCTTTTTTGTAAATTAAATATCAATCCATTTACTTTAATTTGCATTAAATATATTTATTGATTTAGCATATACTCTTCTGAATGAAGGTATTATACAATATTACAGAGCACAATAAGAAATGATGATTTTTATTTAATGAAGTTACTGAGCATTGCTGCCAGAGAGTAGACAAATTATATATATATATATATATATATATATATATATATATATATATATATATATATATATATATATATATATATATATATATATATATTTGTATCCAGCCAATAGAGGGTTGATCCCTGGAAGATATGCCAAATCCCTACATTAGGCCATACTATGAATTTATCTAGGTATCTTTTAATACTTCTACCATTTTCTTAACTATATTTAGTCAATATTAACCACTGTGAGACTCATTTGTCCTATTAACAAAATTATATACTATTTAACATTAAATAAATACTAAAGTATTTATCCAATGGCATAAGAATACCCAGACATTTCTCCTTATTCAGTATCTAAATACTCTCATGACTAACAATAATGCTTAAATAAGTACAATAAAACTTCGATACTCATTAAATTTAAGTTAACCTATTCAATAAGTTGTAGCAGTATTTTATTGTATAGCAATCTTTTTTTATGATTACTTTTATAACACTATCATTAAGAATAACCATAATAATATTATTCTAAGGGATTTCAGAATTATCATTGGTCATAATTGATTATTTATACCATTATGAAATATCAAGAGGGATTTTACTGAACTCTATAGTAGTATATCATTTTAGCGATGACTCTTAACATTTATCTATAATTAAAACTGTATCACTATTTTATTTTATGTTTTCTACTATTGAATAATAAATCATTATTGTTATTTAAATTGTATTCACCATGTCAAACTTCAAATAAAAACTAATTCTTAATATGATTTCTTAACAATAAATATGTTTTACTATATTTTTCATGTCTTTAAGCAAGAAATGATGTGATCAAGGCAGTTTGCAACAATTTAAGATTCAATTTAATAAATATTTACCCAGATAATTATGTTACCACATCTTATATTGGATTAATTTTTCTTCAAAATTTCAAATTATATTTTTGGTTAATATGCATATGAAAATTAATACTATCTGATCATGGTATACAGATGATGATTTCCCACAAAAGAAAGGCAACTTTAGATACTTAATGTCATGTTAAAACCTTAATTTTATTAAGATATTATATACAAAGTTGAATAATGCAATAGAATTAATAAATAAATTAACATAAAACAATGAAACATTTATTCAACAATAATATAAGATACTTAAAAGAAATAAACATTTATATTCACCTTACTGAATGAGCTCTTCCAAATAAAATTTCTTGATAATACAATTAAATATTATGTGATAATGAATTTTATTATTTGTACTATCAAATAATATATGTCCTAAACAATAAATCTTTTTTTAATAATTACCCTTTTTCATTAATTACACTTCATAGATTGTAATTAAAACAAGAAAATTTTAAAAGAAAATGGATTGATATTTTTGTCTTAAGTAAAATAATTTTATTATAGTATTATGACTGATTAATTTTATCTGTGTTTATGTTATGATATTAGCCATTTGATCTCTCCTTTAACCTTATACTTAATTTTCTTATGGATTTATTACTCAACGATATCATAAAACTACAATAAATGCTTTTTATCCTTTATCATATCCAATCTGAATATTTATCTCTTTCCCAACTAATCATTATTTACCATTCTGAATCTTTTCTGAATGTACAAAAGTCATTCTCTAATGCTAACTACATCAAATAAAAAATACTTATATTAATCTTATCGAATAACTTAAATCATACTTTCCGATTTTAAAATTGTTATTTATTTTATACCTATATTATAAATAATGCTCATGAAAACTTATAAATTGAAATTCTCTAACTATATTATAATGCTATTACAGGATTAATAATTGAACATCAGATGTCAAATTTTAAATATCAATATTTGTTATTTAATATTATTCTGGAACATAGATACACCCCCTTCTAATATCTTTCTTTACTATTTGTGTGTGTGTGATTTACTAGCTCATAACTTATAGATATTTATTCTAGTAGTTGAGTCGCTTTCAATCAAATAAAATTTTATATAACTAATAATTTGTTTAATAGTTAAACAAATTAAGTTAATTATTGATCTCCCTATCTCTTGATTTATCCCACCTATATTAATAATTATTTTAAATGTAAACTTAACTGTATATACAAACATTACATTACCCGTTTTCTCTTCTTTTTTAACATACAAGTCTATCAAAGAAAAAATATATAAATTTTATTAATAATATCTCAATTGTTCTTCTCTTTTTTCATGATTCCAACTTGTCATATACTAATCTTTTACCACTTTTTATCCTTTTGTGTTTATCTGAACATTAGTAAAACTATGGAATTTTTTACACTCCCATGTTATCCACCAGGTTTACATTTTGTTTTTGTTTTTTCCAAGATTGCAGGTTGCTTTTCACCTATGTGATATATTTTATTTAGCTCCATTTCACATTGTTAATAGTGATATTCATATTATTTTTAATATATTCCTTAATAATATTCACATATAATAAATCATATATTGCATCTTTTTCTTAGACGTAATAAAAATGAAATTATTTTCACCATAGCTTACATTTTTCTAGAACCTAATGTCACTGATCACGATTTATTTTACTCATTTTTTTTTTTTGTTTTACATATTGATTTTTTTTTCCATTGACAGTACTAATCATTAAATATTTTAATCTCCCAGTAAACTGCTATAATTTTTTGTCTATAAATATAATCCTTAGTCAGAATTTTTCTTTTCCATTGAACCCTATCTATAGTTTATCACAAAACTTCTCCTTATACTTAAAAGTTAGATTCCCTAATGAGAATATGTTTAAATCTTATCTTCTCACAAAATTTTTATTCAGAGAAACATTCATAACTTGGATTTGAATATTAACCATATTTTTAATGCACAAATATTTCCATTCAGGTTTATTTTTAATTTAATTTTAATTATCTTGATAATCATACCTTTAGTTTTGTCACAACTGATTTTTCTATTATTTATGTATTTATTCCATTTTAGTCTTTCATAAATATATTGACAATTAAAAGACCTACACATTTGATCTTACTTAATCCTACACTTATATATTAATATATTACTTATAATTTGTTTCTCCAGTTTCGATATTTCTTGGTAAAACATTTATTGGTACTGAATCGGGTGATGTTGTAGATTGCTTAGGGAACTCAATCTAGCATAAAATTTTGAAATCTAAACTTGTGAAAACAAAATTGTAAGCTTACATTTATACATACAAAATGCAATACAATTATTTATTATTATAAATTTATACATTAGATCTACTCCAGTGCAATTTAAGTATTGCTCCACACCAGTCTCCTTGGGCAGAGAAGCATAATACCTAGAAGGTACCCATGCCCAAAACAGAACTATATATAAAATATATAACTGTGACCATGTTTGAAGGACATACATTTTTTCAGTTGCAGAATTCAACACCTATTATTCAAAGCACTTTCTTATTTTGGAGAGAACTCTAGGTGCCAGTTAATTACAAAAAGCAAATAACGCACTTTGAATGATGGCAATCTAACTCAGCACCTAAGAAATCCCCACTAGCTCAATCAAAAAGTAATACAACAAATTACTGCTTTAATTAGTAGTAAAAGAATTGACTGACAAAATATTAAGTTTTAAAGATAATTATTTTAGCTAAATACTTATTATTATAATTTTTAAACTACTTTGTAAATGCTCAATTAGTCTAACAATGATAGTTTATATAATAACCATACATACATTCTTAATACATACAATAAAATATATTATAACATAAGGCATTAAATCAAGACATGGTATTTTAAACATGCTTATCAATAGTTCATTTTATGCATGCTATAGAGTTCATTTGTTTTACTGACTCTGGAGGCTTTAAAGATTACAATGGTACATTAATATCAGAAATGGAATAAGAAAATGTTATTTGTTACCTTTAGGATTTTGGACATTGAATTCTTGTTGTTTGCTGCTTCGTGTGAGTTTTACCAACTGGTTGGATTTGAGGTTTCTGTGGAGATTCCTATGATTTCTATTTTGTGATACTCTGATTCATGACAGATTCATCCATGAAAATATGATAGAATATGAGCCAATTTATATAACTGACTGTAAATAATTCATCAGTCTCATAAAATTGTATCTGCAGGTAAACCTAAAATGTGTAGATTTTCTGTTGATAGCATTTAGATCTCATCATTGAAAAGTACTTTATATAGATTTTTAACAGCAAAGAAATATTCCAATAGTTTTTATATTCTATGAATTAATTTTGATGATTTCAATAAATTGTCACTCTTTACAAATCCTTGACAAATTTGTCCAGTTAATGGACAAACACTTTTGCCTTCATCCATTATTTTATCCAATAAATAATAATATACTTTTAAAAATAAATATTTATGAATGAACTTATGTTTGATTTTATTGAAGTCAAAACACAAGAACATGAATTTAAACTGTTTAGATATATTCTAAAAAAATTTAAACTGATGTCAGAGAAACTATAGTAGCACTCCACATTAATTGTTTGGTCAATTTCATCCAGTGTTCCATAGATAAAAATCTCATTACACAATAATAATAATAAGAAATAAAAAGGAATATTTTATAATTATTACATATAATGAATAATATTTACTTTAAAAAATACAAATGATATTCTTTTAAATTAACACAACCTACAATAATATATACTATATTCTTACTATACTACACTGGAAATACATTTTCACACTTATCTTTCCAATATAATATTATATAACAAAAATTTCAAACACACTAGAGACATTAAATATTTAGGTGTATTATTTGTAATCTATTATTGTGAATGCAATAACAAAAATACATAATAAAGGAAAATAATTTTATCCAAACTGTAAACTATTCTTTAAACATTTATTTCAAAAATGAATAAAGGCAATTCACAATTTTCGTATTAGAAATAATAATAAACATTTTTTACAGTGTTATTGTTGCCATAGCAACATATTTCAATGCTCCCTGAGTTAATATATTCACTATTAAAATCAATTCAAAACATTTTTTTTTTACAATTGACATTATATCACATGGAAATTTATTTCAAATTTTAGAAGGCACAACATATAAACTTTAAAGTTTTAAGACTATTTACAAATATCAATGGAAAGACAGAAAGGGGTGAAATATAGAAATACATCAAAAATTATTGCAGTTTATAAAACATCCCATCTTTGTAAATTACATTTTAAAAGTATTTTAGTAATTTTATATATATATATATATATATATATATATATATATATATATATATATATATATATATTGTACCTTTTCCCTAATACACTCCATCATAAAAATAAATTGGGAATAAACTGTATTATATATAATTTTAAATTTTATAAAACAAAATTTACGAATAAGCATTTATTTTATAACGTCTTGCGTGCGATTATAATTACGATAGAATGACAGCCTGTTAAGCTAAATTGCGCAGACGCTGTGAGAATGTTGTTAATAAATGAATACCTTCGAACAACCACATGATATAGTATTTATATAAGAGTAAAAGGAATCCCTCTTACTCCTACAACTCAAATGTTTATATATGAGCAAATCTAAAGTAGTTGTAACAAAGGCGTGACTACATAATAGTCACTTTAAATTACTATATATAATGTCTGTATGAATGGCGCGAATGAAATTTGAGTTGTAGGAGTAAGAGGGATTCCTTTTACTTTTATATAAATACTATATCATGTGGTTGTTCGAAGGTATTCATTTATTAACAACATTCTCACAGCGTCTGCGCAATTTAGCTTAACAGGCTGTCATTCTATCGTAATTATAATCGCACGCAAGACGTTATAAAATAAATGCTTATTCGTATATGATTTAGTTTCGTTTGGAGTGGCGTTCAGTAAATTCTAGAAAATTTTATTCGCGCCATTCATACAGACATTATATATAGTAATTTAAAGTGACTATTATGTAGTCACGCCTTCGTTACAACTACTTTAGATTTGCTCATATATAAACATTTGAGTTGTAGGAGTAAGAGGGATTCTTTTTACTCTTATATAAATACTATATTATGTGGTTGTTCGAAGGTATTCATTTATTAACAACATTCTCACAGCGTCTGCACAATTTAGCTTAACAGGCTGTCATTCTATCATAATTATAATCGCACGCAAGATGTTATAAAATAAATGCTTATTCGTATATGATTTAGTTTCGTTTGGAGTGGCGTTCAGTAAATTCTAGAAAATTTCATTCGCGCCATTCATACAGACATTATATATAGTAATTTAAAGTGACTATTATGTAGTCACGCCTTCATTACAACTACTTTAGATTTGCTCATATATAAACATTTGAGTTGTAGGAGTAAGAGGGATTCCTTTTACTCTTATATAAATACTATATCATGTGGTTGTTCGAAGATATTCATTTATTAACAACATTCTCACAGCGTCTGCGCAATTTAGCTTAACAGGCTGTCATTCTATTGTGAAACAAAATTTAAAAAAGAATAATATTCACTTATTCAATTGTGAAAAATAACAGTATTTTAATTATCCTAAAATTTGAACTTGGATTTAAATAATTTAAACTAGTATAAAAGTTAAATTAAGTTAACATATTTATTTTTAAAGGTAACTAAATCATAAAATAAAAACTATAAGTTAATAATATTTCATAATAAAGAATCATTTGATAATAATTAAAAGGATAAGTGAATTCAAGCCTAAATTAATAAAAGAAAATATGTGTTATATAGATTAATAATGTTTTATAAATAAAATATTTGTTAAAAGACAAGTTATTTATATTGCATCATCATAGAGATATAAACCAGAGTTTGTTCACTTATAATGTCACATAAACCAAATACCTGCTACATAAAAGAATATTTCAGATATCTTTAAAAATATTGTAACTAACAAAATATGCTTTGAATCTAATAGCTCTTTGTGATTTTTTTCTCTTTTTCTGGAATAACAAAATAATGTCAGATCATGGTTCAAGAAATAGACAGAACAATGAAACTATTTGGGAGATGTCACATTTGAGAAGAATAAATTAGGTCATTTGCTAATATATATTATTATTAGTAGTAGTAGTATATATAACCGTATAGTTTTTATCAATATGAACATTATTATAATATAAGTTAAGTAGAGATTTATTTTACATGCTTAAAATTTAAAAAAATCATATTTTTCTAAATTCAAATTTATATTTTATGTATTAGTAATTATTATTTTAATTTAAAAATATATCTTCTTATTTGTTGATCATAAATTAGTTTCCCATATATAATTTTGTTATTTTATTGAGATTGCACAAATAAATGGGTAGATTCACTTTTAGCAGAGTGTCCTTGACTCGCTTATATTTAAAAAGTGTATATGTATTACATGTTTGTGCTATGTAAATATACAATTTAGATTTAGATTGGATAGCTGAAGTTTGATGTACTAACACCTATTAAGGTTAAAAGAATTAATATCACTTGAGAATCTATTGCATAGGGCATATATTTTAAATGTTTATGATGTTTGTTATATATATATATAATTTTTATCCATTTGTTAATAAGAGTTGAATTAATTTAAAACAAGCAATCTTGTTTGGTTGTCATTGAATTTTACAATGCAAATTTGTTGATTAATGGTACTTTGATAAGATACTATTCACAAATTGATTATGCCACATAATTCATTAGAAGCAATTACAAAAAGTTTGAAAGTCCAAACATAGAGTGGATTAAGTGTGTAGTATAATTACATATCATTTCCTTTGTATTAATTTTAATGTTTATTATCTGAACATATATAGATTTTTATACAATAATAAATTAACAGATAAATTAACTGGTTTGATATTCTTAAATGTTTAATAAATAATTAGCTTATTGTAATTATATTGTTATTCACCAGCAGCAATTACATAAAAATAGAAACAATATCAGAGAATGATTGATAAAGATGTCTATGTATTTTATTTTAAACCTTTATTGATTAAAATGAATAGTATATTAAGTCAGTATACAACATTAAAGATCATAATCTTCTTCAGTTATAGAGCTACAATAACAATCCATTTTATTCTGTTACATTAGAGTAATTTGCTTTAATTATATTTAAAATTTGTTAATGCAATTAATAAATTCAGTTTAAATATAAAATTTTAATATTAATATTTGATTATAATAAACATTAATAATCTTTCATACTTCTTGATAATTGTAATCTACAGTTTTAACAATTTAGCTTTATTAAATTGAAGCATAATTGGATTTGATTTGTCCATAGCATTTGAATAAGCATCAAATATGAATCTTTTGTTTATTTTATATGTTGAGGTGTTAAATCACTAAAATCACATGATCACAATTTCTTATGCTTGCTCATAACTGTTATTAACCTTTTGAACGATGATTATATAATTGGCCAAATGAGTTAAAAATCAAAACTTGTAATTGGCCAACTCACAACTTTAACAAAATCTATTGTTAAAATAGATCACTTTTAATAATATAAATACGTTAGTTTCGTTTGTAAAAAGTATATTACTGAATTTTCAGATTCTTAAAGCAAACGAAAATCTTTTCAAAAATAAAATTTGATTTATAATTTAAAAAATATTCAATTGCGGTGAAATAAAAGTAACCGCTATTCAACCAACCAAAAAAGATTGCTGATGCAATCTTTTTTTTCACTTTACGTTACGATCAATATGTAGCAATAAATAAATAATTCTTGGTAATATCTTAACTATTTTTCTAAAATAATTTGATTTTTAGTATTATTTTATCAATAATAATTTGTAATTCAATTCAAATATTGTTTAAAATGTTGTAAACATTCGTTTATCATTTTCGTAATAAAAATCAAAACGAACGTAACTTTTTACTTTTTGGCAGCCATTACCCTTTCTGACAGAAGTGGGACAGCCAATAAGATTCAAGAAAAGTTGGTGAGGAGGCGGTGCTTTGGTTTTGTTTGACATATATGGTCATTTTTATTGATTTTTTACTTGTAAAATAACTCTGAAGAGGGCACCATCTTACAGAACTTTTGATTTTCTTTCTAGTGATGTATCATATGTATACGTGGAATAAAAAGTAGCCGATTTAGAGTGATGTCAAATCTTCTCATTTTTAGACGAGTCATGCATTATAAGAGTTAAAACAGGCTGATGAAAGTCACCAGCTAGAAAATAGGCAGGGGATATTGGATGAGTAGGCACTAGATAGGGATTTTATGCACAAGTCTTATGACATCCATTGATTACTCTGGCTTGCACTGAGTTGCACTATTTGTATGAAAAGTTTTTCCTGTTTTAATATATTGAGGTGATTGGATATTGTAAGTTTTAATGTTATCTGATAAGATAATTTTATTTTATAATATTATAAGTTGGTGAAAATGGAGAGATATGAGAGGTTAATTGATTTTATACTATTATTAAGTATTTAATCTTATTAAATACTTACTAATAGTATAAAATCAATTAAAAAACCTTAATAAGAGTATATTGATATTATTGGAATAGCATGGCTGAGTTAGCAATAATTTTATTTTATTTAGTTGGAATTGGAAATCAAATATTGAGTTATATTTAGATGTCATTGATATTTTAGATATGTATGGCTAATTAAATTATTATTTCATCTATTCATGAATCATTTCATTTAAATATAAATATAAATAATGTTTAACTTCTAGTGTAAGATTGTATTATTATAAAGTGGCATTTGGATTCATAAGGAATATAAAAATTTATTTGTCTAATTCTTTGTCATTATTATTATTTTATTATAAGTGGTTTATATAATATGCATAGATTGTTGTTTATAAGATAATGATATTTTGTTTTATTGCTTTATTTTTAATCTGTTGCAAATAACACTCATATTTTTAAGAGAATTTGAAATAATGATTTTTCTGTTTTCTATCTGTTTTAAATGCTATTTGGGATTTATGAGATTACAACAAAGATTATTATAATTGTTTTAATGAATTAAGTGTTAGATAGTTATGCAATGATTGATATTTACTTTAGTTTAGTTTATTATTTTCATTCTGTTGCATTAAATTAGCATTGCTCTTCCTTGATTCATATTTTTATGTTTTTACAAATGGCGATCAATAATTACGATATGACAAAGAATTCAGTATGATCCATATTTTTAAATGGGATCCAAGCAATGATTGGCTTATATTTTATTCAGGTTATATTAAAGTTATCATTTTCCATTGACATTATTTTTATTCAGTTAATATATATATATAACCCCAGTGCATAATGCTATACTGAAATAAATATACAAATATTAGGCATTGAATCACCCCACATAGTTAAGAAACCCAGTACCGCCCTGTGTGAACTAATATATAAATACATATGTTTTGAGCTGGCTATTTTGAAATACGAACTCTAATGTATTTATATATTAGTTCACCGAGGTTGGTACTGGATTTCTTAACCAAGTGAGGTGATTTAATGCTTAATATTTATATATATGTTTTTAAGAATTTGTAATTTTGTAAATAAAATTTCACAGCAGGTTCTAGTTATCAATGAGTGTATGAATGAATATACTTCATATTGAAAGTGAGATGATTCTAATTCAGATTAAATACTATTCACATTTGATTGTTTATTTATATATTTTAGTCGAAATATTTAAAAATGTATTTAAATAGAATTTTGTTACATTTAGTTAGTAAAAAATGATATTTAGAAAAAATAAATAAAAAATGTTAAGTTGCAAAAACAGAACTGGAATATATATCAAGGTAGTTTAATGAAATAAAATGTTAAGCTAATGTTTTAATAATATTCATTTTGAGAGTGTTGTTTAGTTTTGAAAATAAAACAATTTTTTCCTTTAAAAAATAAATAGTTGTATGGTTTGTTGGTTTTTTTATTGTAAAATCTAAATAATGAAAATAATTCAATTAAGATAAACAACTTAATAAGAAGAAGAATATTTTAGGTATATTATAAGAACAAAAGCAAGCACAATTATCAATGTGTATATAATCACATTAATACAAAATAATTATAAAAAGAATATTTAGCAAAAATATTTATAGATGCATGATAAAAAGTTTGACTTACATTTTTAAAAAACAGCTTACATATATTTATTTGTAAAAGTAATGGTTTAAACGCAAAGAAAATAATCCTTCATTAATAAAAAAAAAAAAAGAAAAGAAAATAATCTTAAGCCGCAGCAGAAAAAAATAAAACTGGTAATGAACATGTATTATATTGCTATTATTATCACCATATTTTATTAACAATTGTTTTACAGTTTAAATTATATTTTTCATAGTAATTCATTTATCTAGTTCATTTCATTTTCTCTTTTACATATTTGTGTGTAAATTTTTTGCTATTTTTTTATATTTTTCTTTATATCTTTTAGTTAATATACATTTTAAAAGCATATAAAATAATCAGTTTAGTAGTAATTTGTTTTTCTTTTTTTATTTTTATTGCTATTTACTTTTACAAGTAAATGTTTAAAAATTATTTTTAATGGTCTTTCTAGTATAATTCTATTCTTCATTAGATTATAGCATGATTTGTGTTCCTATTGTTTTTCATAATCAAAACATTTATTACGTATTATGTTTTTGTTATCATATTTTTATTTTATTAGTACTTGTATTATTTTTTTTTCTATTATCTGCATTTATTTTTTAATTTATATGTATCATAATTATCTCATTATATGAGTAAGTTTTTATATTTAATAAATAGAATTATAAACATGTCTGAATATATTATTTATGTATATAGTTTAAAATTTTTAAGTTTGACAATTGTTATATATATATATATATAAGTACGTGTGTGTTCATTTATATAAAAAGGCAGAATAAGAACAAAGCAGAAAACTTTTCAATAAAAAATAATAATATTCCGAATTTACATTAAAGAATAAAAAAAATGTAAAAGAAAAAGTAGTGATATGTAAATGGACTTTTGGATAACATAATGGAAATTTTATCTCTAAGCAAACAAACAGACAATAACGAAAAAAATCTTATTAAAATGCACATATAAATAATAGCTAAAAAATATATTTGAAAAACAAAATTTCAATATATATATATATTGGTTACATATACATTTTTATATATCTGTAAAAAGAAAGAAATGTTGTAGTTTTACAAATATGGTTTGCTTAAATAGATTTTATTAAAAATAAGAAATATTGTGAGATAAATATTAGGTATATATATTAATTAATGATTGTGCTTTGTATATAAAACGTAAAAAATGGTTGTTACTAGCTTTTAATTTTTAAGCTTATTTAAATTTGTATCTATGTTTAGAATAGTCATTAAATCATTACATTTATTAACTTGCCACTTAATAGATAAAAGGTTATTTTTTACCTATTGAGCTTAATTAAGACGTTACATATTATAGCATTAGTTTGTACTACCTTTTCGAGTTCAAAAGATGATTTACAGTATGTTCATAATGTTTAAAATGCAACTTGTAAAGACCTTTGTTTATTAATTAATACTAAAAAAATTCAAGTTATTTTTCAGCCACTGATAGAAAAACAATCCTCAGGTATTTTTAACTTGGATGTTTCCCAACTTAAAAATATAAATCAATGTATATGCCTTTGTAGTTTTATAAATAGAAGTGCTGTTTTAAGGAGAAAATATTTTATCACAGGGAAGTAATTACTGCAACTAAGTTAGCTGTATTTAAAGATATTATTTTATTTAAAGGTGCTCCAATCAATGTTTTTCTTGCTCAATCTATTATTGTAAAATCATACTAGTTTTATATTGGATATGTAAAATGAATGAATAATGAAGTTGCCCTAAAAAGATGTTTTATAGTAAATTTGATGATGGGTTTTATGGAAAATGTAGACCTCATCTATCCTGTAAGGATTATCTCAAATACATTGTAAATGGACAATATCAATTATTTCCCTTGGAAAGACACATTGGAGAGCTACAAGTAGACATGGTGTTGAACTGTTTTAGAAAGAAAATTTTCTGTTGAGTAAACTAAAAACCTACCTCTTGAAATATCAAATAAAAAGAAAAATGGACCAACTTGTTCTATACATGGATGAATTTATGGTTCACAGATTTGTTTGTATAATCATCAAAAATTTATTTCTAGAATATGATTTTTATCTCTTTCTCTCTTTTTTGGAATTAAAATGCCCATACTGATTTATGAGAAAGTTTTTATTATTATTATTATTATTATTATTATTATTATTATTATTATTATTATTATTATTATTATTATTATTATTATTATTATTATTATTATTATTATTATTATTATTATTATTATTATTATTATTATTATTATTATTATTATTATTATTATTATTATTATTATTATTATTATTATTATTATTATTATTATTATTATTATTATTATTATTATTATTATTATATTGTCATGATGGATAAGTCAAATAAAAAGTTAAGTATTTATGTACAAAATGTTAGAGGTTTACGCACAAAATTATTTACTGTAAAACATAATATTCTTACTGAAAATTATGATATTATTTGTCTCACAGAAACATGGTTACAAGAAAATATCATAAATGATCAATTGATAGATAATAGATATAATGTAATTAGATATGATAGACCAAACACCATTGCATCAAGAGGAGGTGGTGTACTAACAGCTGTCAAGAATGATATTATACATAAAGAGATAAATATTGAAAATATAACTTTTGAGTCAGTATGGATTGAATTAGAGATAAAAAACTCAAAACTCATAATTGGAAATTTATATATACCACCAAATATATCAATAAATGAATTCAGAAAAAATCTTGAAATCCTGGAATTATATCTCATACAATATAAATATGAAATGATTCTTTTAGGAGATTTCAATGTTGCTTATCATGAAAACACTAAGGAAAAAGAAAATACACCAAAATTCATTGAACTGGATCAATTTATTAAACTATTAGATCTACAACAAGTAAACAAAATATTTAATAAACAAAATTATATTTTGGATTTGATATTTACAAGAATTACAGATATAATTATTAATAATTCTGAATATCCTCTAGTATCAGAAGATGTATATCATCCAGCACTAGAATTGCAACTGTCAGTGGTAACTAGATTCAGGAAAAATTCCGTAACCTATGCAAATAAATGTTATGCACGAGGAGACTATTATAATCTGTATCAAGCCATTAAACATATTTCTTGGAGTGATGTTTATGAATGTAAATGCCCATCATTAGCTACCAATATATTTCATCAAATATTGTCAGATACTGTTGATAGATTCATTCCAGTTAAGCAAAGTAAAGGTATTAAATTTCCAAAATGGTTCTCTGTGAAACTAGTTCGATGTATAAAGAGAAAAAAATTTTTTCATAGATATTATAAGAAATATAAATGCTTTTTGTATTTGAATAACTATAGGAATTATAGACGCATAGTAAAAGTACTTGAAAAATATGATTTTCAAGAATATATTAAACTGACTCAAAACAAAATACATAAAGATCCTGCATATTTTTGGAATGTATTAAAGACTCATTATACTTCAGTTAGACAAAATACATGTGTAGTAGATATAGAATCAAATGATTTTATGACTTATTTTTCAACTCAATGTGAATTGGATAATAACTTAATCTTGGAATATCCATTTATTCAAAATCTTATATTCAATAATGATTCCATAAACATATTAAAATTTGATTTGGATGAAATATACCATTCTACAAAATTAATAAAAAATAAAAAAAGTATTGCTTGTGATAATATACCAGTTTTTATTTATAAAGGATGCATTGAACTTTTGGCTCCAGTTTTATTGTATATTTTTAATTTGTCACTTAAAACATCAATATTTCCTAACTATTGGAAAACAGCTAAAGTAATACCTGTATACAAATCTGGGAAAAAATCAGAGGTCCGAAATTATAGACCTATTTCTTTACTACCTATACCATCAAGAATTTTTGAAAAATCAATTTATTACAGAATTATACATTATTTAAAAAATATTCTTCCTTATTCTTTACATGGATTTCTTCCGGGAAGGTCAATAGAAACAAATTTAGTCCATATATCAGATGCCATAGGTAGAGCTATTGAGGCAAGAAGTCAATTGGATGTAATATATTTTGATTTAACAAAGGCTTTTGATAGAGTTGATCATAGATTACTTCTTATGAAAATAGAGAAAATTGGATTTTCAATCAATCTAATGAATTTATTCAAGTCATTTCTATCTGATAGAAGCAATTATATTTATTACAATAATAAACAGTCAAATAATTTTAAATCTAGACTTGGACTTCCACAGGGGAGTGTGTTAAGCCCAATATTTTTTGCTATTTATATATCAGATTTGATAACACTTATTCCAAGTAGGAGTGTGTTATGCTATGCAGATGATATTAAAATTTTTCTGGAGATTAATAGTAAAGAAGATATTAAAACTTTACAAAATTATATAGATGTTTTTTACAAGTGGTGCCAAGAAAATAACATGAAAATAAATATTGACAAATGTAATGCTATGACATATTCAAGAAAAACAATGTTAATACTGGGGTAATTACCATATTGATCATCTTGAAATTAAGAAAATTACTAATCATAAAGATTTGGGTATAATCTTCACAAGCAATTTTACTTTTAATAACCATATAACATATTCTGTTAATAAAGCATTTAAACTCATTGGCAGGATGCTCAGATCAAAAATTGTTTTTGATTTCCAGACTAATAAATTAATATTTAATAGTTTGATATTGCCAATTTTACACTATGGATCCATTATATGGAATTCTATAAATGAAACGAATATGAAAAAAATACAAAAGGTTTATGATAAATATTGTAAATATGTGTATAAAACTTCATTTCATAATAATAATGAATTGTGTGTTAAGAGAATATTATCTGATATGTGTTTTTTATATAAAATGATAAATGGCACAATAACTTTTGATAATTCAGTAACAAATCTGCTATATAAAATACCAACTTTCAATAGCAGAAATCACAAACTTTTTCATTTACCATTAATTAAACATAAATGTGTAAAAAATGCACCTGTATATAGATTACAAAATGAATATAATGATATGTTTAGTGATGTAGAGTTTACATCAGATTTTAAAATATTTAAAAAGTATATATTAGATTCATTAAATCAAAATTTTATGTAAATTTTAATTTTAATCATTGTAAACGTTTTATTGGCTTTGTAAGCTGTTGTTTACTAATAAACTGAATTGAATTGAATTGAATTGAATTATTATTATTATTATTATTATTATTATTATTATTATTATTATTATTATTATTATTATTATTATTATTATTATTATTATTATTATTATTATTATTATTATTATTATTATTATTATTATTATTATTATTATTATTATTATTATTATTATTATTATTATTATTATTATTATTATTATTATTATTATTATTATTATTATTATTATTATTATTATTATTATTATTATTATTATTATTATTATTATTATTATTATTATTATTATTATTATTATTATTATTATTATTATTATTATTATTATTATTATTATTATTATTATTATTATTATTATTATTATTATTATTATTATTTTTTTCCCTCAAAACAATTTATTTTCTTATTTTATTATTGCACAAAATTATTTCTTTAATCCAAAAGATTTGAGTTATATTTTCATAATGATCCTTTCTTCCTCATTTGGAAATATTATTGGTAAAGCTTTAAAAATTATAGGTACTATTCTAAGGTTTGGTCATCATTTCAGTGGTGATACAAAATTTAAATTATTTTTATCATTGGTTCTTCCCATCATTGAATATTGTTCAGTCATTTGGAATCCTAGCTCTAAACAGGGATGTAACTTATTACAATCAGTGAGTAATAAGTTTTTTAAATATGTTTCTTTGGGAAATAAAACTGTTGTTCATCTTTCTTCTAGAAGACAATATAGAGATCTTAAATATCTTTATAAACTTGTTAATAAAATAGTTCTTTTATCTGACACAATTTCTACTGTTGTAATTAGATCTCATGTGCATGATACTCGGTCTGCTTCTGTTTGTTACATTAAAACTTGTCATTCCAATGTTCTTAGATTTTCTCCTTTATTTAGACTGCCATATTTATATAATCAGATTTGTAGTAATAATAATTACTTCAATTTAGATTATAATCAATTTTGTAATGTTATTAAATTTAAATGTCATATTTGATTGGTTTAACTTGATTTTGTTTATATATATATATATGTTAAATTGTTTTATTATTATTATTATTTTGTTACGTGCTTTATATTTATCCCTTTTATTTATTTGTTATTATTAATGTTTTAATAATAATTGTTTATATGCTGATATTTAATTTTACTTTAGATTTTTAAATGTGTTAATTATCTTTTATTGAAATATGGCACATAATTATATTAATAATTTGTCATTTAAACTCATTTATGTATTTATATATTTGTTATGGTGCAATACTGTAATTGGCTTTATGCTGTAGTTTTGTACGGTAAATAAATGAATTGAATTGAATTGAATTATTATTATTATTATTATTATTATTATTATTATTATTATTATTATTATTATTATTACGTTTCAATAAAGGCTTTATTGATCTCAATGGTTTACATAAGTTTACATCTAGAAAATTTGAAATTTAACATACAATGAATAATATTAGGGTAAACACATATAAATGAATTTAGTGGTTACACTTTGTGGTTAATGGACTATAACAATATAAAAATTAAACAAGCAAAAATAATCAGAGTTCTAAAGTTTGAGGAGCTTATTCAGTTTTGTCCGCATATCACTTTGAATGTTAGTTGTATGATAGTTTTTCTTTGCAGCATTCACAGCATTGATGGTTGTTTTAACAATGACCATGTTGCTGCATATAAGTGGGGGTTGGTTATTATTTTATCTCTATTTCGAATGTGTAGCAGTTTGTTGCTAAATGTAGCTGGGTGTCGTCTGGTGTTATTGCCAATTAAGAAAGTACATCGGGTGCACCAATACGCATATAGAACAAATGTGGCTGCCCTAATGCTAGGTATTGATCTTCCCTGAAAAGCAGCTATTATGTGATTAATGATTGTACCCGGTTTTCTGTAGGTGTTACATATCATCTGTCGTGTTTGGTTAAGTGCTACACATTGATAAATAAAGTGGTCCAGTGTCTCTTCTGCTCGATGGCAGAGTCCACAGAAGGGGTCAATAGATATATACATTCTTTTATGATAAAGAAAGTGGGTTGTTGGCAAGGCAATGAGATTGATTTTCATGATAAAATCAAAGTATTTGGGCTCTAGAGCCCATTTTTTATATTCCTTGAGTAGTCTCTTGTTGTTAATTCCTAGCATAGGTTGTATAACATTAGTATCTGCTTCTCTGTTTATTAAACCATAAATATCCCAGTATGAATACTTATGCAAATACTGTTCTGGAATCTTGTCTGTGGTTTTGCATTGGTATATAATGTTGGTGAAAAAGGAACCTTTTGGAGGTGGTCTATCTGTTGGAGTAACTTCTAGCAAGTGGTTAATTTTGGGGTATTTGGCAAGTATTGTGATTATTGAGTTCCTTAACTTCTGTATATGAAAAACATTGATGTTGTGCAAGCCAAGTCCATTTTTTATTAGAGGTTGGCTAAGTTTTTTTGTGGAAATTGCTACTGTTTTTCTGGCCCAAAGTAGTTTATTATATATGGTTTTAATTTTTGAAATGAACCCCTTTGAGAATGAAATAACCGGTACATAGTAAGTTATTTTGGTTGTGATAAGCTGGTTAATTAACTGTACTTTGGAATATAGTGAAAGATATGCCTTGGACAAGGAGTTTATAATTTTTGTGGCTTCTTCTTTAAGTTTATTTTGGATATGACATCTCATTCCTGTAATTCCCATATGAAATGGGAACCCAAGGAAAGAGTTTGGTTTTGATTTGTAAATTGATGTACAGGGTTTACCAGTGTATAGAGACCAGGCTGTGGTTTTTGCTGGATTAAATGATAATTCATATTTTTGTGAATATTCTTGTAATATCTTTTGGAGTTGCGGTATTTGTTTTTTTGATGTTAGGAATATGGTAACATCATCCATATAGGCGATGCAAGTAGTGCGCTGTGTTGTGTCTGGTATCTCGATCCCAGTAAATGCATTTTGTATGCTTTTAATAAGGGGATTGATGTAAAATATAAACAATAGTGAACTAAGAGGGGATCCTTGGGATATAGATTTGGTGGGTGTGAAAGATGGTGAGTTTCTTCCATTTAAAGTTATATGGATCTCTCTGTTCAGAAGCAGGTTAGCAATTATATATAGATGTGTTCTAGGAATTTCTGTGTCTTTTAGCATTTTTAGAAGTGTGTATATATTGACTGAGTCAAATGCAGCTTCTATGTCAAGCTGCACAACAATGGGTCCGTATTTTTTCCGCTGTTTTACTGTTGCTAGAATTGCTTTGAAGAATAAAGCTGCTTCTGTTGTTGAAGAGTTTTTCTTTGCATATTGTGCTTCGGAGATAAGTGGCATTATATACGGTTCAATTTCATCTTTAATAATTTTCTCCAGAATTTTGATTGGCAAAGGTCCCATAGATATTGGTCTGAGGTCTGTAATAGGTGGAATAATTGCTTTCTTTTTATTATAGGGTACTATGGCTATTGGATAGACACCCTCCATGGGTTGAATTTGTTGTGCTAGATGGTTTGCTAACTGACACAAATATTCTGTTGTGAATTTACTTAGATGCTTTAATACAAACAATGGAACTCCAGGACTACCTGGATGGCAAGCGTTTCGAATAGTATTTAGTTTTGTTGTGAAGAGATCTTTTGTGAATGGGGTTTTTGTCTCTGGTGGGCCAAACAGATTATGTGGTATTTTATATGGTTGTCTTTCTTGTAATTTTTCTTTAAAATATTCAAAAATTGGCATAATCATATTGTGTCCTGCATATGTTCCACTATTTGTATATAGTGCCATTGGCACTTTTACATCTGGTTGGTTCCCCAGCGCCCATCTTATATAATCTCTTGTCCAAGTGTGTGGCCTGGTTAGGCATACCTTGCTTTTCTTTATCTTCAGATAGCTTTTGAGTTCTTCACATGCTTTATTGTATGCATGTGTAAGCTTGAATATATACTGCTGGGTGCAGTGTGATGGGTTAATCATGATTATTCTCTGGTGTAACTGATCTGCCAGAGACAAAAGTCTTGATGGTGGAGGTTGTTTTTTTTGTTATATGGTTGATGTTAAAGGACAACATTCCCATAAATGCTAGATATTTCTGGACCAGGTTCAAAGTCATATCTTTGATTTTGTTTAGCATTATGTAGGTCTCAGAGAACAGAAATTCAGGGGTTGTTTCTGGGAGTAAAACTCTTATTGTTCTTGTAAGTGGAAAGGGTGATATTTGAATTTGGGCACAGTCAATTGTGACTATTTGAGCTGAGTGATCGGAAAAAGTTGAGGGAGTTAGTTTTATTTCAATAAGGTGGTGAAGCATTGGAGAATAAAAGCACAGATCAATAAGTGAAGAGAAGCGATTATTGTGGAAAGAGATGGCATTATCTGGCAAAAAACCTTGGCCACTCATTAGTGGTATGTTTATTCTGTGAAGCCAATGTTGGGTAAATTCCTGATATTTTAAATTAAAATCTCCAATTAAGATGGTTGGGTTTGAAGTTGTAGCTAACCTTGAATTAATGTTTGCAATTATGGTATCTATTTTTTTATCCTGTAAAGGCATATATACAAAAACCAGATTTATTGTTATGCTTTTTTGGTTGAAGGTTGCAATTAATAAGTTCATGTCAATGTGAATTATTTTGAACGTTGTGAATGGGCAATTTCTAGCAATTATGAGTCCAGTTCCAGCTGAGGGAGAGGAAGAGTCTCTGGAGCATGCACAGAAACCTTCTGTATTTAAATGTTTGGCTGGGTCAGTTTGTGATCCAGCATAAATTTTTGTCTCAAGTATACCAAGCAAGTGTGGTTGTATATCCTTGATCCAATGTTTTAACTTATTAATTTTTGAGGTTGAGTTCAAACCCCTGACATTGATTGCCGCAATTTTTATTTTCATTATATGTTTTTTGGTTGAGATTTAAATATTAGGGTTGATCTGGTGTTTCTTCCCATTCATTCTCATATTCCATTTCCAGATCTTCATCTGTTTCCACTGTAGTTGTATTGTTGTGATCAGAAAGGCTAAGGTTGGATTCTGTTTTGATTTTTTTGGGCCCTCTATTTTTCTTTGGTGGGCGGCCTGGTCTTCTTCTTTGTTCTGTGTCAGCTTTGGTGATTTGAGGCATATTTGGGGTGATAGCTTCCATAATTTCCATTGTTGTATTATTTTTAATATTGGGTGTTTGGTGTGTTATATATATTTTTTCTTGATCACTATTACTGTGTGAGTTTATTTGTTCTTTTATTATCTCTTTTTCATCAGTATTTTTGGTAGGCTGACTTAGATTGTGCGCTATTTTTTCCATTGGAGCCTCTTGAGGTTGTTGACTTTCTGTTTTTTTATCAGTAGGGGTTTGAATTCTATTGGTTGATTTTGTTGATAAATCCAGAATTTCAGGTGCTGGCAATGTGTGTGCAGTTTTTTTATTATTCAATTGCTGTTGATCTGTGGTTTTTTTATTAATTTTTTCTTGTTTATTAGTTGTTTTCGTTATCTGTTTTGTACTGTTTGATTCCAGTTGGTGAGCTTCTGTTGGTTGATCTTCAGAGCTCGGTTGGTTTTTCTGGTTGATTTTGGTGTTGCAATCGATTGCTAAGTGTCCGGTTTCACCGCACGCAAAACATCTCGGCCTTAATCCTTTTATGTGAATAGTCAGTATTGCATTCTGGTCAATTATTTGTGTTGGAATATCCTCCGGGTTTACATTGTCATTCAGCTTTATTTTGAACTGAAAGTTGTTGCTGAAAACCGGTATGGGGGTGTCGGATAAGTAGATTTGTTTTATATAAATAGCTTTGCCAAATGACTGTATTAATTTTTGAAAATCCTGAATGGTATATCCGAAGTAAGTGTTTTTAATTATTCCGTTACAATAGTTTTGCAAGCTTTGATCGACTATTATTAGTGCGTAGCTTCCTAAAGTTTTTACTTTAGTTTGAAATCTTGCACGCTGATGTTCATCGAAAAACTGAATTGCAATGTATCGCGAGTTTGGATGCTCTCCAATACTAGAGACTGTATCCCACAATGCTGTTGCTGTCAGCTCCTCGTAAAGAAGCTCTCTGGGGAATTTATAGAGTGTTAAATTCCTATCAGTGACAGCTAACACTAATGATCTCGGTGAAAAAAATTTTTGGAAAGTTGCGAATAATTTTTTTGGGATGGTGCTGTTGAAATTAACGTTTATTTCTTGCAGTTCATCTTGATTCCATATCGTTGGGGAGGGCTCTTCATTATTGTTTTCCACGAGGTTTAAATTATTTATGTCGGCTTGATTTACCTTCCTAAATCTTGCTGTCTGTGTTAATGCTGGACTTTTTTCGATGCTGTGAAGCTGCTGGTTTATTTTTGTTACGTTTGCGTATGTTTTTGCGATAGTCGCAGTTTTCATTTTATCGCCGTTTGTTTGAGTGCAATTTACGTCGTTTGCTTCTTGACATGACGCCATGTTTGTTTATGACGTTAGAATTATTTTTTGTTATGAACGACCGTATTACTTACTTTTTGCTAGAAAACAACTGTTCAGTAATCAGCCATCGCTGTCTTTATCTATCACAGATATATATCACAGTTTTTAAGTGTGAAAACGATTAGAATATGGGGAAAAAAAGATTATTAATAAGACCTTCATTCTTGATGACTTAGGCATACACGTGCATGCACATTCTATTATTATTATTATTATTATTATTATTATTATTATTATTATTATTATTATTATTATTATTATTATTATTATTATTATTATTATTATTATTATTATTATTATTATTATTATTATTATTATTATTATTATTATTATTATTATTATTATTATTATTATTATTATTATTATTATTATTATTATTATTATTATTATTATTATTATTATTATTATTATTATTATTATTATTATTATTATTATCATCTCCAGTTATTGCATGTCTATAATTTAGTAATAAATAAATAGAACTAAAGGGATTCACATTTTTAATTTATATTATAAAATATTTTTAGTTTATTATACATCATTCATCACACTCCTTAAATATAAAATGGATCATGCTTTTTTTTATGATAATCTCATTCTCCAAAATAATTCTGATTTTATTTGTTTAAAATTCATAATCTTTTACAATATTCAAAAATATGGAATTATAAACTTTTAGCTTGACAGCATTTATGCACAATATATTATTTTATCATTCAAATTCATTCATTTTTTTTTTCATGTGTCATAGCATCAGCCTGGAAGCGAACCCACCAACTTGGGACAACCGCTTGTAAAGCAGTCATCACTGACCTCTCGACCACCAATGCTTGACTTCAAATTTATTCTTGTTTTCCATATTATATAAATAGTTAATATGACAGAATACATTTAATGAAATAAGTAATATTAGAGATTATCAATGAATTCAATATCTATTAACCTAATAAATTATTCTAAGAATAAACTGTGCATAAGGGAATATTCCAGTAGAGTTTATTTCATTAAATGTGTTCCAGCCACATGATCATTCATATATTATGGAAAGTATTGTTAAATTAGAGAATTAAAACAACACATCTATCTCAATACAATCAAATAAAAGTACACATAGTTTTATTTACAATTCTACACTTATAAATTATGAAATGAACACCAATCATGAATTTGATTTAGGTGAAGACAGAATCATTTTTGTGATTATCTCAAAAAATAAGATAATCATACACAAAAACAGTAGAAAAAGGCTTGACTTATAATGTAGCATAGTAAATTATAATAATATAAAATTAAACACATGCAAAAAATTTAAATATTTGATAATATAATATATAAATTTGTGCACTTTTGTATAAATTTAAATTCAATATAAAAATAATACAAACATGTTGAATTTAATTTTAATGCATGCACTAATGAAATATATTTTATTCTATATTTTTTAATTTATTGCTAAATTATATATTATAACAATATGCCTATTCTTTAGCCTATACATTAATATTAAAATAAAAAAATGTTTATATCCACTGTCTATTTTAATTTATGTAAAGCCACTTATTCAGTATTAGTTATCTATATTTTATTCACATACATGTTAATTAAATAATTTATAATTTTTTTCAGGAAGTTTATTTTCAAAGCATCCCAAATTATAAATAAATGTTTTTTTTTAAAAAAAGCTTAATATAATTTAAAGTTTAATTAAAACAAGCCAAGTCATAATGGTTGTGTATATGAGTTTAATTAAAATTATTAATTAATACTTAATTGATAAAAGCCTATTGTATTTACTTTATAAGATTAAGTGATTTGTATTTTATTAAGTGTGTGTACAAGTATACCAAAATTTATATAAAAGTATCACTAGATAATTATGTAAAATTATGAGATGGGAAAAGATAACAAAAAAGGAGAATAGAGAATAAAAATTTATTGACTTGCAACTTGAATCAGAAGCTATTAACATCAGTAACAACAGATATATTCCTTTAAAAATTCTACATTTGGTGTTTGAATAACAGTTTTCCTTGCTAAAAGCCAAGTAGAAAAGGATCAAATGTTTTTGATCTTTCCAATTCCTCTCTATATGTTTGACAATTATCATTTCACATGCATTTTGAAGTTTTTTTGCCATTTTTTCAACAAGTTCCTATTTATAAATGTTAATCAAAATTTCAATAATGAGTTATATTTTATGAAATTCATTCTTCAGAAATGCTGAGATAAGAAATTTAATCCATTATACAAATAGGCCATTTTATCATAACTATACTAGAAATCCTTGAGAGAAGTTGTTTATGAAAATTTTTCTAGAAAATTTGCATCATCCCACAAGCTATAAATACAATTGACTTAGTATGAAGAAATCACTACCTGGAGCCAAATTTTGCATTAAGCAAGTTAAGCTTCACTGATTATGGGGTCTAGAATAAAGAACTTGTTATACAAGAACCTTTTTTTTAAAGAGAAAAAAAAGGAACTTTCCCAGCAATAATAAAATTTCACTTATTATTTTTTTTGCAAGCATATTTTTTTTTTTCGGAGCTTTCAGAGATAATAGGTTTACTGGCTAGGTAAAACAATTTTAATAATATTATTTTTTTATTTATGTTCACATACATTACAATGCATGAATGTATGAATCTTTAGATAGTTAACATACTTTATATTATTTATGTTTCAACTGATAAGAATAAACTAAAGGATTCCATCATTATATGTAACTTAAATGGTTAGGATTATAATATTCTTTTGTATGTTTAATTACCCAAAGATTTTATTTGACTTCCATAAAAGTTTTTATCTAACAACATATATTTATAAAACTATTTGTAACAGCTTCATGAGTTGAACGTTATAAGTTGATCGGAGCCATTTAAACAATTAATGTCATTTGCTTAGTTTTATTTTATTAGCAATGTAAATAAAATTGGATGATTTTTCATTTTATAAAATTGTATTAGTTAATTTATTTGTTCACTCATATCACATTAATTTAAAGTCATATTATTATTATTATTATTTCAAACCTTGAGATCATTAATCATTTATTATTTTTCATTTTAATTATATTTAAAGCTAATAAAAAATACCCTTTAACTTTAAATATTCATTATTGTAGATCCTCATTGTCAGTTCATATTCATGAAGAATTTCACAATTCCTATAGTTAATAATTCCATTCAATAAAATTTAATTAGAATATTGAGAAGATCTATTTTATTAAAAGTTGGCATCTGATCCTAAAAGATATCCGTTTTGTCCATACGCACTGTTAAATTATATATACGTTCTAAAGTCGGACAAATCAAAGATAGATCACTAAGGAAATACCAAGCAAGGCAAATACCATAATATAAATATGGGTTTGAGCATAAATAAGTGTCCTCTTATGGACTAAACACACAAAACAGGAATCTCAATATTCTTGACAGACGGACTTGCTCATATATAGATGTGATCTTGATAGAAAACATGAGCACATGATTTTTAGACATCATTTAACTGTAAAATAAGAATACATACTAATATAACATTTTCATAGAATATATTCTAATATGATGTTAGTGAGTATTAAAAAGTATATATATATGTTTTAGAACACAAACCTTGAATAATTTAATGTTCCAAAAGTTACAATCTCAAAATAAATTTTTGCATATATTAAGTGGGAGAAGAAAATCTGCTAAAAACAGTTATGATAAGAAATCAATGAAAGATTGTAGCGAAAAACAAATTAAACTTCAGTGAAAAATTACTTAATCTTAATACTTTACAATAAAGTAGCCAGTTAAAACCGTTGAAGTAGCAAGTGGAATAAATGGAAAATTGATGACTGGAAGCATATGGTGTTTTTATTAACAATATTGTTATTGTACAATTATTGAAAGAGTTTATATTAGCTAATCAGTAAAAGAAGCCTATTCTCTCGACTACCTTACATATCTGATGAATATTATAATAGAATGGTCGTAGATAACTTTCTATTCATATAGATTGCCCAGATAACTATTGGTTTGAAAAGCATGAGAATCTCATTTGATCTCACTAACTATGCGATTTAAATATTATTGAGTCTGAGTCATTTTTGAGTAAGTGAAAAACTAATAGTTTCCATCAACACTTCACAAAAAACTGAAAGATTTTTTTTCTATAAAAAATAAGTCGTTTAATATATATATACTTCTTTGTAGAATACATGCAATTTTAAGTATATTTAGAATCCTACGCTATATTAATATGACAAGAGTCGTCATTATTTTGTTCTGACCTGTATGCGTATTTACTTTATATTGTATTTATATTGGCAGCTAACTCTCAGTTGTAAATATTTAATGATCGTATGATTTTTTTAAAGCCTGTGCTTATTTAAAAGTCACAATGATCACAGCTAGCTTTGTAAAAGCAGTTAAATTTATTTTGACAGCAGTCACTCCATTAAGCTTGATTTTAAAAAAAATCTATTTAAACATGTTTAGAATTTTTTTATATAAGCTTTGATAGAAGTTTTACCGTTTGTGTATATGTATACATATATGTATATACGATATTAAACTAAATATTGTCAATAGCTAGATGATTTCTAAATGTAATTCACGTGATAAAAAACAGTACTTAATAAACCAATCAACTTAAAATGTGTTTTCTTATTAATCTATAGCTGGTAGTATGTCAATATACATACACACATATATATAAATGAAATTTTATATATATATATATATATATATATATATATATATATATATATATATTCTAACCTCCCCCCCGTGCATCCTCACCCCAAAATATATTGTTTATTACGAATATTACGGGTTCTAGCTCAGTTAACAAATAAATAAATGAAATATTCAGCATTAATTAAAATGATTACTAGCTCTAATTTTAAAATACAAATACGGTTCAATTTTAAAATGAATTAACAAATATTTACTATTTTCATGAGACATGGAGTGACAATACAGGGAACGAGATAGACTACATTGAGCCATTATCCACACGATACTACCTCAATGGCATAAGAACACTATTCCCCCTTTTTACTATACCAAATAACTAACTCATAGTATTCTTACGACTTTCTGAGCTCTATTCACTACGATTAAAATAATAATCATATCTTAATCTTCTTTATAACAAGAATCTAGCTCAATTAAATAAAATGAAGTAAAATAAAATAAAATCTCAGGTTCATAAATTGTATTCTAACTGATTTAAAATTACGGTAGTAAAATATGAAAAGGGAATTTTATGTCATAATCTACTACACAGCAACTAATAATAATAAAAATAATAATAACAATAATAATATAATATAATCTTCTTTCTTCCTAAATGAAATAAATAAATACGTACGTGGTAGTATTTTAATAATCTGACAACAGAATACGTGTGGCAACATTAGCATATAATTTAATGTAATATTGTGGCAACCGACTTATGACCAATAAATAATATAAAATTATGATCTTTTAATTTTAACATACCAATAAATTCTCAAAATTCTTATAACACTTTTATGTTTACCTTTTGTGCAAAATCTATATGTCTGTTTCAATTATAAATGTATCGTGATTTCATGCATCCATGTGGAGAAATAACAACTCGGACACAAAAACTTTAAAACAAATTTAAAACAAAGTTTATTAACAACATAAATAAATTAACAATATTTTTACACTATATACATTGGATATCCCTTACTTTCATATCTCAACTTAGTTTATTAGTTTATAAAATGAAATCAAAATATTATTTACTTTTCCTAGTTAAATCTTATTTTTTTAACACTTAAGAAAATACAGTATTATTACTTGATTTATTATTATGGTTAGCTTATTACAAAATGCATTTCTTAGATGATTATCACAAACACTTTTCATCCCTAATATTATTAAAATTATATTTTTTACAAAATTTACATTCGTAGTAAAATTCTACAAAATAACAAATTTTAGTTTTATATTGGTTGTATGGAATCTTACAAAGTCAAAACATTATTCTACATTCGGTATTAGGTTTTTATTGTTCATTATCCGATGTTTATTAATCCTAATATTCTCATTCAAGCCTTACTTCGGATGATATAATTATAACTATTAATATACCATGCACAAGTATATGTTTATTATACATTATTGAACTATTTTCTTAATAAATATGCAATACTTATTTTCTAAATATTATTTAAAACATTCAAATTTTATTATCACTTTAAAAAATACTTGGTTTAGATTTCTTTTCAAAATCTTATATTCATTTCTGAATTAATTTTACAATGTATTATATGATTCTTTCTCTCTTTATGATATTTTGGACTTTCAATTTTAAAGTTACACAATTCTATACATTCCAGCAAATAAACTATTCTTACATAAACGATAACATATCTTCAGTTCTATTTTATTCATTATTTCTTTGAAAATATCTTTCTGACCGATGCAGATTCACGAAATAAGGATAGCGAAGATAGATGCATAGGATCAAAATACAACTAGAATATTACTCATCATATACCTTGACAATCATGGCACAGTGAATTAAAAGACACTATAGAGGAGTGACCTTTACCTGTCTACCAACCTCTATCATAGGAACGATGCTAAAGCTATTTCTTCAGCTTTATTATAACATCCAAAGTTTAAAGATATGCAAAAACACTGTCCAAACTATATGTGTTCAGTTATAGGGCCTAGTTAACTATACTGAAATCACACAAAACTAAATATGATCCAAATCCTTTATTTTTCCTATTTCTTAAAAAAAAAACATCATCTTGGTTTCCTCTCCACTAGTACTTCCAAGTCACTATCCGATCTTATTTCTCAAGATTTTTTCTATACTGTACATCGACAAATACATATCTGCATTACTAACAATAATAAAATTCATTTATTTTAAAACTATTCCACTGTTCTATAAGACAGCTTGCTTACTACTTTCCTCCGTATATTTAGTCATACAAACTACTTAAATATCTGAATACTTTATCACATGAAAGTTCAAAAGAATCACACAATTGTTATGTTAAATTATATGATTAATATACTTTAAAAAATTGTCGTATGCATAATCCGAATTACTCCTATCTCATAATATGTTAAAAATGTTGTATAAAATGTGTACATATAATTTAAACTTTCACACTTCATTCTTAGGTCAATAGATGATCTAAAAAAATACATTATGCATTATAAATAACTATTAAAATTACCAAACGACCTTTATCTCCTCGATCGCGTTCCGTAGGCTTCACCATCCATTTGATCCTTGTAGATATAAGATTCACATCCATACACTTTATTTTAAACACTATTTCTATAATTTTATCAAGCTATTATATTTAAATTTTAATATTACTAAATTTATGTTTTATGTTTTCCCTAATCTCACATAACATTTTATATTTTAAAATAAATTAGTAAAAAATATTCCAAACTATATTTACTGTACTTCTTCATCAAATTTCCTTGAAAACCGTTCATACTAAAGCTAAAAAAAAATGTTTATTATTTCTTCTTCAGTCACTTAATGTTCTTCTCCCTGCTTGTTCAATTTTAAGGTAAAACAATTATTGCTCTGTTTAATAAATATTCATAGATGACAATCCTTGGTTTTTTATAATATTTAATACAATTATTAATTAGGATATCAATTAATCCCATAAAGAAAACGTCTACATATTCTCTTCTAATATTTTTCTGCTAATATTTTCCCCTGCGTGACTTTTACGATGCATCTTCTCAGTACTTTGATTTAAATATTCAATAAAACTTTTCTGTTTCCATGGATTCATTTCATTAAGTAAATTAGATTTATATTCTCCAAATCTTTATCTTTATTAAGCATTTCTTTAATGAACACTTTATAATATTTTTAATTCTTCTTAGAGAAAGTTTTTCGGTTCCTCTTTCATAAAAACACAATAGCTCCTTCATATTATTATTCTGTACCTTTTTTCCTTCTTTTAAAATTCTGGTACTATATACTTTGTAATGTTTCCTTTAAAAAGACAAACATTCTTTCTCCATTATAACTTTTACATAATTTTTTCTTTATGATATACGCATCTTAATTTTTTTTCCATAGAGAAGAATAAAAAAAAAGAACTTCAGAGTAGCCTTTTAAAATTGTGCGTCATAATTTTTCCTGACGGCAAATAACTTTTCTTTTAAGTTTTCGGTATAATGTCCAAATTATATTTATCTGAGTTCTAATGATTTCCTGGTTGATCACAAATAAACTGTATTCAAGGCACTTTACAATTATTTTTACTTTATCAATACTTTTAGGTATTTTTTTTTTCTGTAGTATTTCCATTTTACTGTAAGGTTTCGGCTAAACTTGAATAAAAATCCTGGCAAGAAATCTTTTAAATTAGCCCTCCATTTAAAGGCAGTTCAAAATATTATATGTTAAAACAAAACTTTTAAAATAAATACAAAATTTTTAAAAATTATAACACTTTTCTAGCTTACGATCTTATACAGCTAAAAAATATGTTACTCCTTCCTTTACTTACACATTACTTTCTCCCGCTCCGTCTAATTCTTATATTTCATCTGCTAAATTACCTCCATTGATTGGTTAATGACTTTTTTTAGCGCGAACAAATTTACACATTTTTAGTTTTATAACAGACTAGATTTTTCAAATAAGACATTTATGACGTCATGTTTTAAAATATTATTTAGAATAGTATTTTTAAACTCAATTATAGTTTTATCAAAATCATTTAAATTTTAAAACAATTATTAAAATAACATTTAATATTTTAACCTTTACTTTAACAATAGATAGCAATTACATTTAGTTTTATAATTCACAAACTTTATTATTATATTCTAACAAGCATGTGTGTGAAGGTATATAATATACAGTCACATGATTACTAACTTTATCAGATGATTTTTTAATTTACGTCTCGGTCTAAATTACCAAAACTGATATATTTTATAAAAATTTGGAAAATAATTTAAAAATGTAGAACTAAATATAATTCTCACCATCCCAAAGTTTATTTTAAAATATATTAGATTAAATTTGAATATTAATTATAATTATATTACATATCGTTTTTATTTAATTTATTAGTTTTAAAACATTACAATTGAATTGTTTAATATACTTTTAACTATTTATAGCTGTATTATTTTATATGGCCAGCTTTTACAACCATAAGCAAGGATATAATTAAGCTTTATTTAACTGTTTCTTTAAAATAATCCATTACACTTTTACATACCAGGTAATTTTCAGCCTTAAATTGTACTATAAAATCTAATCGATCATACAATTATCAATATATTACACAAACGTATTTTAAAATTTAAATTTTTTTTAGCAATTGACCATTCTACCCTATTATGACCTATAGATAAGGGCACAATATATATATATGTGTGTGTGGTAAAATGTTAGTCATATCTTATTTTTTCTCTCTTTCTTGTGTTATTTTGATAGTGGGTATCGTAACCTATAAAGCGTTGAACTGTGTTGCCAGGACAATGATAATATTGTTACGAAAAAGTGGTTTATAATTAATTGTATTGTTTAAGGTTGTGAATTGTCTTTATTCATTTTAAATAGATATGTGAATAATAAAGCATATGGTATGAATAAAATTATTGTTCTTTTGTTATTATAAGTGTTTTTGTTACTGCATTTATAATAATAAATTATAAACAATACAACTAAATATATGGTGTGGCTGAAGATCTATCAGCCCCATATAGCTATTTGAGTTGGATAGCTGGGTTTGAAGACATGCAGATGTCTGAAAATTTCAAATTTTCCACTCAATAGATAACTTTTAGCTAAGTGCTTAGCTTTGGGTTGGTATTTTTAGATCTAGTGTCTGAACCTACCCTGACACCTCTCTGAGGAGTGCCAAAGCACTAAACCATGGTCAGGGGTTTGGGGAGGGGTCCTTGACAGAGATATTTTAAGCGCTTGCTCTGGCTAAGCATTTAACATAAAGCTTGTAGAGGAATTGGCAATCCTCACTGTTTATAACTTACAAGCTTAAGAGATAGGGTCAAGTGATCTATGAATTGATCTATGACTCTTATTTTGACTATACAACTAAATTTCTAATGTTCCAAATATATTTGTTATTTTGTTTGTATAATATTACACTGGAAATATATGTGAAAAAATATTTCCACTGTAGTATAGTGACAATGTATTATAAATTGTTTAATTCATATTAGAATGAAAGAATGGTATTATAAAACATCAATGTTTGTGGTATATACTTCTGTTGAAGCTAAAACAAAATAGCGCTAGTTTTTTTCTTCAGTTCTATTTATAACTTTTTCTCTTGATGTCGTAGTAACTATAGCAATAGCTTTCATTCACTATTTAGTCAATGCTATCCAGCATTCCATAAATAAAAGTCTTATTATACAACAAAGAAAATAAATAGTTTAATGGGTGTCTGTGTTTCCTACAGATTATAAATTTTGTGGCTGGCAATTTATCAATTATGTAGTTCTATTTTTCTTGTATGCTGTAAAGATCATGAGATTTTGTTTTTATTATATTAAATTTACATAAATTTTAATATTTTCTCTTCACTTGTTTGAAGATAACTTTAATTGCTGTATAATAAATGGGAGCTCTTATGAATATTTAATGAGCATAGGAAATCCTTGTTTTGATCCGATATCTTTACCAGCTTAAGGAATGATTGCTCTGCACTGTTCATTAAATTCCATTCAAGATCACCTTTACTAAAAAATATCTAAAGAAAGAAAAATAGAAATCAAAGATAGTGTAATGTGTGCAGATAAATTGGTGGAAGAAAGATCATTATAATTCTCAATAAGTTTCGGTGAGAAAACAAAATTATCTGTCAAGGTGTTTGATGCTATAATATTCACAGGCACTCTCAGATAAATACAGGGTAGTCTTTTTATTATAATTTTATTTAACAAATTTAATTATTATTAATAATTAAATTTGGTTTTGGCTGGCATTTGTTTCTGTGTCCTGTTACTCAATTGTCTGAATAAAGTTTAAGATCTTTTTCTCTCTCTGTATTTAGCTGGTGGCATTTATATAAGAATATCATTATCACTTTGAATCACATAAACCAAACTTTCTAGGTCAACAGTAGTCTCATAGTGCCCTCAGTGATAAAAAGAAATGTGGAATGTCCAATACAATATTTAGATTAGTTATATGTTTATATGAAGCACAGATAGAAGATATATCTTGAACTCTCTTATATTTTGAAAGTATAAAAGTTAAACAACTTTTTTGTGTGTTCCATAAACATATATGTTTGTATTTAGTATCTAATCAATAGATATTGAGGGACAATCCACCTATTTAAATATGAAATTAATGTCAATTGAAAACCTATTGTTCAAAGTATAAGATTATATGCATATATTTTAAATGTTTAATTGTCACACACACACACACACACACATATATATATATATATATCATAATAAAAATAATAAATTTAATGGTAATACACTATTATAAACAGTCTTTAAATCTTCAGAAATATTTTCACTTATATTTCTTAAAACTGCCTCAGCTGCCTTTAAATTTTAAAAAAAGCGGAAGCAAACATCATCAATTCAAATCCCATATTTTAATGTTAGCACCTTGTCTATTTATTAAATGCATTTTACTTCTATTTATAAAAATTGCCTCCTTAATTTTTTTTTTATTATGGTTTCTCTCTTCTTGAAGAATTTTCACACTTTCAAAATCAAATTTAAATTTATATTTACATATTTTTCATGATCAAAGAAAACTGAAGCAGTCATTAAATCACCATTATTCTTACTTTTTACATGCTTATATAACAATTTATGCTCCCTTAATCTCTTCTTAATACTGCACCTCAATTCACCTATATATGATAACATACAGTCACAAAAAATTTGATATATGATATTACTTTTCTGCTTGAAAGTTATGACAGCCTTAGAATTATGGACTAATTTATTAATATTGTTTGGAACATAGAATGAAACATTAAACATGTTCTTATATATATATATATATATATATATATATATATATATATATATATATATATATCTTTAAAAACATGTTCTTATATATATATCTTTAAAAAATTTCACTTGTGGAATTGAAATAAATAAACAATGTTAATACATTAATCAATAATTTTAAGGATGTCATACCTGTCAAGCAGAAAATTAATATCATATATCAAATTTTTTGTGACTGTATGTTATCATGTATAGGTGAATCAAGATACAGTATTGAGAAGAGATTAAAGGAACTTGAATCATTATATAAGCATGTAAAATTAAGAATAATGGTGATTTAATGACTGCTTCAGTTTTCTTTGCTCATGAAAAACATGTAAATATAAATTTAAATTTGATTTTGAAAGTGTGAAAATTCTTCATGAAAAGAGAAGCCATAATAAAATAAAAATTAAGGAGGCAATTTTTATAAATAGGAATGAAGCTGCTAACATTAAAATACATGATTCATGGGATTTGGATTGATGATGGTTGCTTCCACTTATTTTTTAATTTAATGGCAGTTGAGGCAGGTTTAAGAAATTAACTGAAAATATGTCTGCAGATTTAAAGACTGCTTATAATACTTTATTAAAAATTTATTATTTTTGTTATCATTACAATTTTGTTTTAATTAACAGACATTATATATATATATATATATATATATAATGTCTGTTAATATATATATATATATATATATATATATTGTAACCTTATAAAATAGAGAGAGAGGGAGAGATAAGAAGAAAATAGAATAAAGGAGAGATAATGATAAAGATAAATGATGAAAATGAAATGAGAGAGGCCAATTGTAACCTGATAGAATAAGAGATAGAGAGAAAAGAAAAGAAGGAAAAGAATGCTAATAATGAAATGAAGGTAGGGTGTGAGAAAGAAAAACAGAAAAAGAAAGAGAGATAGAATAAGAGAAAATGCTAATTGTAACATACTAGAATAAGAGGGGTGTGTGAGAAAGAGAAGATAGAGAGAAAGAGATAATAAAGAAATGAGAGAGGGGAAAAGAAAGAAGATAATAGATAGGAGAGATTAATAATGAAGATATAGAGAGAGATAATTAATGAAGATAATGATAATGGTAAAGATAAATAAATGATGGAAAAGAAAAGAATTGAGAGGGAAAAGAAATGGGGAAAAGTAATAGAAATGATATATATATAATGGAGAGAAAGAAGAAATGAGATGATGGGAAAGATATGAAAGAGAGATATAAGAAAAAGTTATTTTAAATAGCTGAGATGATAGAAATCGATGAGAAATGACATGAAAGGAAATGGAATATAATTGAAATGATATAAAATTAACTATAAATAAGAGACTCCAAACAGCTCGGCTCAGTGGGGTTACAATAAATTTAAAGAAAAGAGAAGATGATCCAGAGATGTATAATCAAGTAAAGATCCAATCCAATACTGATGAACTATAACTACTACAGCATATTGATCTTTTAATAAACCCTACAAAAGATTATCTAAATCACTACTCAATGCTTACCATATTAGTCTACGAATAAATCATACACTCTCTGAATAAGACCTATGATGCTTTACTTTATAAGATTATCTTACAGAATTATATTTACTAAAACAACAAGAGTAAATAACCTCAGGGATTTTAAAACTAAAACTCTTGTGTAAAATTAAAGTTTAAGTTAAGTTGCCTAATAAAGAATTACTGTGATTAATAAATAAATAAGTGACATCTTAGCTGACCATAAAATAATTATAATATGTTCAATCTTAAAATAATAAACAAAACAAATATTAATTCACAAAATTTAATGAATCAATTTAAATTTAAACTAATAATGGCCTATTATCTAAGATATTACTTGAGCAAAGAAAAGAGCAAGGGTACTTTTAATGCCTTTCCATACTCACAGACAACCACTAAAGACCTCAAATGCAAATGGATTAGAATTCTTTAAATATATAAGATTTAAGATGATGATAGATGATGTGCAGTGAATATAAGATAATGTGCAGCTTTTAAAATAATATTAATTAAAATATTCTTCTGAAGTACTAATATTGTTAATCTGATATTGCATAATCTTTAGTCTGAAAGATATACTGATAATTTTTAAAAAAATAAACTTTTAACTAAGTATTTAATTATGTATCTGCTATAATGCAATTATCTGTATTTGTGATTCAATATGAGAATCATTTACTTTAACATAGCTTTTTAATTTTCAAGACAATATCAACTATATTTAATTAACTTAGAATATACTTGTAAATTTCTGAATTGAAGATTCATTAACTTTAAAAAAATTAAGACTTTGTGAACTTGTAACCCAAGACAATAATATATTTTCATATAAAAGTAAAACAAATAAACAAAACTTTTGAAATAATAATAATTTGATTTATTAATAATGAGTAGAAATGTTTATAAAGGTAGTAGAATACAAACAGTGCCAATACCGCACTAAGATTTTATATAATTATTTGGACTAATTAATAACATTATTGTGTCATCTACTAATCAGAATAACACACAGAACTATGTTTATATTGAAAACCCTAAGCTTAATTTTATACTCCTCAACTTAACAAACGCTAAGTTGGAGTAAGCATATTCAACAATACTTTTTAAAAAATATCATCACTAGTTTCACGGATATAACTAATATCACAGCTAGATATATCTTTAAATCAGATTAAGCTAATACTAAAATTAAACTAACTTAAGTGTATGGGACAATCATTCATCAGAGATCAGTTATACTTTTTTTTAAAATAACTTTAGTCCACATAAAATTATTCCCTCAATGTTTTAAAGATAATGATGTAATAGACTTACAAATCCAGCGGCGAAATTCTGGATGAAAATATTAAATTATTATGTGTGAATTGCCACTTATACCATATGCATATTTAATATACTTTAAAATAAATATAACTTATTGTTGGTTAGCTTGTGCCTGATAAAACTATCATAGCAACACAATTCAAACATTGATATACCTATGAGCCTTAAATTAGCTACAACTACCTGAAGAAATACATTTCCTCAAACAAGCATATCTTGTCATCACAAATCTAAAACAAATGCAACATCACCTACTGTGGTGGAATTAGCATTAAGTCATCATGAATGATAGGCAAAAAATATATAGATACTAGGCTCCTCAGAGCTGGAAAAGAATATGGTGGCTTCCAAAAATACCTAACTTCGAGGCAAAATGACGATGTCTGGAATTCATCTTCAGTACATCTGGGAATAGGAACACCCACCAGAAAAGCACATTCCTCTCATGGGATTTCCAATGCTTATAAATGTGATCATCATCACTGAAAAATACAATACAATACCCTCTTTTTGGGGACAAGCACTATCAAATCATGGAAATACAATACAATAAGGATGGAGGATTTTATCTACTACATAAGCATATTCAAAAATTATTAACCAGGCCTAACTCTATGAGGCTAACAAATTCTAACTAATAGCAAAATATATACTTCACTTAAACTAAGTTATTTCCAAGAAATTTATAAAATACAAAACGTATATCCAATGTTCGAACCAACAAAGCAAACTATGTGTCAAATGACTACTGTAGAAAATACTTTAAATTTAAATGCATATAAAATTCTAGGCAAGGCACAATGCACACATAACAAAATATTAAATGCTATAATATAGTGACTAGTGGACTTTTAAAATTGTAAATTAAATGCAAGAATATTTACTTCTCGATGAATATAAAATATTTGTAGTTATTATTAATATAACATTCATAAAACAAGTGACTGGATATTCTCTGATAAACTTCTTTAGTAAATTTAAAATAAAAATTGAGTAAAACATCCCATTTATATGAAAATAAGACTGTGATATTTAAATCTCTATAATAAAATTATTAAATAGAAACTAGCTAGTGTAATGCTTGATAAATAAACTAAATCTACTTAAGAATGGCAAGAAACATTTGCTCATTCAATTAAACCTATTTCGTTTAAAATTATAACCCTAGTTTACCTGTATATTTATGCAAAAAGTGTTACATAAAAATTTAATAGCATAAATATTTTTATGGTTTCATTCTTTTTCAAACCAATAAAATAGACCATAAAAAATAATAATACATTAATTTAAGTTCATATTTCGGCTCCGTGATGATTTTTCCATTTCATAATGTGTAGACAATTTATCCAGATTAAGATATCTATCTGAATTTGAAGCTTCAATTAATACATTTATATACATGGCAATCATTTCCAAACGAAAATGTTCAATAGTTCATTAATAATATTTTTTTTAAAAACAATTTAAAAAAAAAAAAACTTAAATAATAAGATTAAGCCGGCATGAAACAAAATAAATTTTCAGCTGAACACACTTTATATTTATAATCCTAGGTTCAAATGTGGAATAATTATAATATATATTTTTAGTTAACTTTCACTGTTCTTCCTAAGATAAACACATTTTTTTAAAATAGAGCTCTTTTTTTAAAAATGTTTCTTAATATTTAAAAATGTATTTTTTTAAAAAACAAATTTCCTTTTATTTATTAAACATAAGAGTAGATTTTTTTTATAATTAAAACATTCCTCCATTTATGAGCAAAGATCAACGGTCATAAAGTTACTTATAAGTACTGGGGACTATAACCAAACATTATGTATTTGATAGAGACAAGTTCATTCATAATAGTTTTTAAATTCTTTTAAAGTTTTGCTTTCAAACAAATTCCTTTCATACTACTGGCATAAATGAGAATTAGTATTTTAAACTACATATTGTCCACAGAAACATTATGTTAAGAGCATATTTAAATGTATATATCATCTATTAAGTAATAAAGTATTAAATTTAATGTCACTTTTAATTTATAAAGATGCTAACACATTTCCATTTTAATATTTTAAAATGTTTGATTGTCTTTTTTTTTTAATTTCTTATTCACATGTATTTTTAATTTGATAGGAAATATACTATAGTTTAGTGCAATAAAGTTTTTAGCCATAACAATACTTATTAATTTAAGTTTTACTTCTAAATAAAGAAAAATGAATAGATCAAAAGTAAATGAAATATGAGACGCTGTATTTTTTCTTCAAACATTTTACCGTAAATTTTAATGTCTCAATTGTAATGAAAATTTGTCAGAAAAACGGATTACCTTTTTTTAGCTTCAGCAATTCATGTTACAAAACGATTTAAAATAATGGTTTTAAAAACATACTTTTATTTTTTTAGAAAATATAAAGTTTTAAAAATTTGCTTTTTATTAAAGAACTTTTAAGATTCAGCCACACATATATTTAAAACAGATCAGCAACAGAATCACCCCTAGATCTCCATTTTATCTCACAATTTTCATCCACTTACAATTCATTTAAAAATCAATAAAAACTATTTTTTATTAAATTTTAATATTCTGACAAACCAGCTGTGAAATCAATCTACTGATGTAATCAATATAATTCTCCCATGCCACGTGACCTTCAGCTGCAAAGTCAAAATTTTAGTATTACAAATATTGTGCAATAATTTTTTTAATGATATTTTATACAATATAAGAGTAATGAATATAAAATTTACAGTTATACCCTTTATTAAACCCTTAAATATTATATTAAAATAATTTTATCCACACATTTGTTTTATTTATTTATTTTAAACAATATTGGAATTAAATTACTTTTTTTTTATTCTTATGTTTCCATGTCAGTGCATGCACATATTTTCACATGCAAATTCAAGCTAATTGTTTAAAAGTTGTTTTTAAAACTACAAGAATAAAATGTTAATGAATATTTAATCTAAATAATTTTTTATAACTGGAATGTTAAACTACAAAAACTAATAACAAATATTCTTTTTTTTTTAATAAAACTTACATATCATTTTTTTAAATTTATTACTTACTTATTCTTTAAACATTAGAATAGATTATGTGGTAGTTATTTTAGAATACATTTAATATTACTTACAAACTGACAACTATTTCTGATATCTTTCTTTTTTTTAGAATTCAAATTATTATTTAGCATTTCTTACCAACCTAACTCATATATCTTTTTTCAAATACTTAGACATAAGTCCATAATACAATAATGATTACAATCAATACAAGATTATCCTATTTTAGTCATTAACTAATTTAAATTTCATTTTTATCATTATTATTTTTTTTAAAAATCAGACAATTTCAAACCAAAAGGTTAAGCTAAGATAACCTTTGGCTCTTTTTGGAACTAAGTGAAACTTCAGTTAGGTACAATATATATATATATATATATATATATATATATATATATAGTAACATGATATGCCATTTTCCATCTATATGATTGTGTATATGTGAAATGCTTCATGTATATATAAATAAAAAGAAAGATATATATATATATATATATATATATATCTTTCTTTTTATTTTCATACAATATATTTTTATGGGAATCAATAATATTTCGATACGATTAAAATGAATAATCCTGCATTTATGGTTATATTAACATATCACTGTCAATAGAACACAATCTCCTTTTTAGATTGTAAGAATTCAACAAAAAAATAAAATGAAACCTTTAAAGATTTGCTATTTCTCACACAGTATATTTATGAGTGTCACTTTATGACCTCAAGTGCCAATCTTATATTACTATAATAATTATACTGGGAGATCTGGAATACCAATATGGAAACTATAAGACAGTAGCCCTTGACTAGCTCACTCAGGGTGGGTGATTAACAAATCGAAGGAAATATATAAGAGGGGAGCTTTTACTATACTAAAATGTGTTTGATAAAATATTCTAAATTCCTTATACTTTCATAAAACCAGACCTAAGTAAATAATACAATAAACATATACTTCATTTAAAATTTTGTACAATATTTTATTTATACCATGATTAAATATTATGTGATTTTCTGCTCTTTATTTAATGGAAAAAATGCATGTATATACACACTGCCTAGATATGTATAAAATCAGATAAATAAAACATATATCAGGTTCATATGAGTAGGAAAAAGTCATTTTAGATTTCTTACAAAATTGTATGCAGATTATTCATGAAAAGAAAGCTTATAAAGGAAAGTTTCTGAAGAATTAAAAAAAAACACTATCTGTAACACTAAATAGAATATTGTTGAATGTGTACATACCTGTATTGCTTTTCTTCCCTGGGGAAAATGACAAATTACAAAAAGTAAAAAATTTCATTCATTTTAAATTTATTTATACACTCAATGTAATGGCAATCAGATTGGATTAGTCATTCCAGCTGTCCTATATCCTTGTTTGATCTTGTTTGTTGATTTCATTTTTTTTTTTTAATTTAATTTAGGCTTTGGGGCAATTATTTTACGTCTTCAATGGTCACTCTTCTTGCAGAAACCTTCACACCTTCATAAAGTGAGATTGCACGGACCAACATGCTTACATCTTTTAAAGCCAGCTTGCACATAATTCTACAAGACATTTTTAAACAATTCTCTGCCAAAACACTCAACTAAAAATTAGCAATAGAAAAAAATTATAATCTTTTTTTAATTTTCTTTTTATAGTCCCCTTCCCTTTTTCTAGAAAGTTCTGCCATTCAAAATCCAAATTCTTTTAGAGCAAAAGCTTTTAGCACCTCAGAATTTATTTTGCTCTCCTTTTGTTTTGATCGAAATTCTTTTGAATTCAAAACTTAAGTCTCCGTAATGAAATTCTTCAGATATCGATCAAGTGCTTTTTGATATCTTTTTTTCATTTAACTTCTCCAAAAAGAAATTCAAGAGCTTCTATCTTGAAAATAAATTATATTTCTATATCTGCATTTATACTTTTTACTTTTTTCTTTTATATTATTCTATGCAGCAAAAATACATACACGTGTTTCCATAAAACAAAGAGCACACATACCTCCACTATTCTGTTTATTTTAACCTTTTTTAATCCCTATCTAGTTATAAATATAAATATAAAAAAGAAATAAATTCAATTAATTGGGCTATATTGACACATATATAGGAATGTTTACTTTTTGAAACAGAGATTGAACTCACATATTATTTTAATTTATATCTATTTGGTAATAAATTTTGGATTAATTTAAAACAAATAAACTTGTTTGCTTGTCATTCAATTTTACCATGCAAATTTATTGGTTAACCATATTTGGATGAGACAGTATTCACTAATTGATTATAACACACAATTCATTAGAAGCAGTTATAAAAATAATTTGGAAATCAAAAACACAGGATGGGTAAGAAAGTATAATTATACATTTTCTTTGCAATGAATTTAATGTTTGTCACCTGACGAGGTATAGATATTATACAGCAACAAATTAAATTTGACATTCTTAAATATTTACTAAGTAATTGACAGCTTATTGTAATTATTTTGTTAATAACAAGTAGGAGACATACTAAAATATGAATTATGTATAAATTGATTTGATGATTGATAAATATGATAATTATTGAAAATGAGTAAAGTTAGTTGCAATAAAATGTTCATATATTTTATTTTTACTCAGTGTTGATTAAAACAAATATTACATTAAATTAGTATGCAGCCATAAAGATCATAATCATATTCAGCTATAGAGCTGATAATAGTAATATATTTGATTCTGTTACAAATTTGAGTGATTTGTATTTAAAGCTCATTAGTGTGGATCATAAATTACATTTAATATTAATATTTGAATATAATAAATCTAACAATTTTTCATATGCTTTGATAGTTATAGTCAAAAGTTTTAATAACTTAACTTTAATAAACTGAAGAGAAATTGGATGTGATTTGTCAATTTTTGGAATATGCATCAAATAGGAATTTATTATTTATTTCATATATATATAGTTATGATTGGATATTAAAAATCTTAAGGTTATTTAATAGGATGATTTTATTTTACAATATATTAAGTTGATGAAAATGTAAAGATAAACTGAATTAACTGATTTTGTATTATTATTAAACATTTAATCTTATTATAATTGAATTAGTTAATAAGAGTATATTGATATTAATGGAATAACAAAGTTGAGTTAGCAGGACTCTTATTTTATTTAGTTGTAATTAGTAATCAATTATTGAGTTATATATTTTGTTAAATATCATTGATATTTTAAACTTGTAGGTCATATTAAAATTATTATTTCATCAATCTATGAATCATTTCATTTAAATAGAAATAGAAATAATGTATGACTTTGGTACAAGTTTGTATTATTTTAAATAGTGTATTGATTCATGAAAAATATTAAAGTGGTATCTGTCTTATTCTTTGTTATTTTATTCATTTATAAGATATCTATATTATAGGCATATACTGTTATTTATAAGATTGTGATATTTAGTTTTATTGCTTTATCTTTGATCTATTGCAAATAATGCTTTTATTTTAGGATAGTCTGAAGTAATGTTTTATTTGTTTTCTATCCATTCTAAATGCTATTAAAATTTATGAGGTTATAACAAACATTATTATCATTGTTTTATTAACTTAAGTGATATATTAATATTTATTGATTGATATTCATTTTAGTTTAGTTTATTATTTTCATTCTGTTACAAATGGTGATCAATAATTAGGCTATGACTTAGGATAAAGTATATATATATATGAAAAAACAAAAAACAAGTTAAAAACTTACTAACGCTTGTATTTATGTCAACAGATGGCATTCTACCAAAAACACCATCAAGCGTATTTTTACATAAATGTCAGAGCAAGCATTCACTATCTCTAAGTGGAATTAAAGTTAGAGATAGTGAATGCTTGCTCTGACGTTTATGTAAACATACGCTTGACGGTGTTTTTGGTAGAACACCATCTGTTATATATATTGTTTATTTGAGTGTTTGTAATGATGGCATTTTCTTTGTAATTAGATATCGAATTAGAAGCACATGTAACAATTAAAAGTAAATTATGGGAATAGTCTAATATTATATATATATATTGTACCGGTCGAAAAACACATATCGATCCAACAAACCCCTGAATACAGATAAAGTACCTCAAGTCCGACCACGTACAAGATAGATAAATCAGGTTCATCGTGAATTCTGCCCTATTTACCTATATCCCCAGGTCAAAGATCTAATCAATGGCCTTTTTCGATGATACGATCGAATTCCTTTATTTTCACTGTGCCGGGAGCTGGGTCTTAAAGCATGAGATTCGATTTTATTACATTTAAATGAGAACTTGGGTGATTGGTTGATAGGTATATTTAAAAATCAAATTTTATTTCATATAAAAGTAAAATAAAATGATTTGAGAACACTGGAAGTTTATTTTAGTTATATATATATATATATATATATGTCCACATATATATATATATATATATATAATCAAAACTACCCCAAATCTAAAATTAAACCAGACCAGAATAAAAATAATATTAAAACACAACCTAAGGTTTCACTGCTACAAGCAGACTTCTCAAGTGTAAAAGAAATAATAAAAAAAACACACATTATATATACTATTAAAAACTACCCACAAATCCATTCAATTCCCATCCACCCTTAATATTAAAAGAACTCTTAAATAAGTTAATTGCTTCAGAATCATAAATTTTCAATAATAAAGACTCTTTAATTCTTTTTTGATTTCATTTCTCTCAAAGAAGACAACCTTAGCTTCATCAAAATCAATAGTGTGGCCTGTATCTTTTTCATGGACATACAAAGCAGAACTAAGATATCTATTTTTAACTCTACTTTTATGAACCTTTACTCTTTCATTTAAACTCAAACTACTCTGACCTATGTAAACCTTCTTACAAAATAAACAAGGAATAAAATATACCACACCAGGAATAGTCTTTCTATCAAAAACTTCCTTTGTATTATTCAATAAATTATTCAATGTAACACCCCTTTTCCAAGCAATTTTCTTATTTCCAAACAATTTACTATTTCTACACACAATTTTATAAGAAGACAATTTAAATGGCAAAGAAATAAAATCATATTTTTCTTTAACCTTTATATCCTTACAAATATTACTATTAAATAAAATACTTTTAACAAATTTATCAGAGTATCCAACACTTAAATAATCTTTATAAAATTGATATTTCTGAAACAAAGCTACCCCACTAGAATTATTTAATTTAATATTCCTATGACAATAATTCCTTAAAGCAGCTACTTTATGAGATACAGACTGATAGCTATCAGGTTTAATTATAGATCTTAATTCTTTACTTTTAACTAAATGACTGCACAATAAACAATTAGTTTCTATATTTCTAATCACCAAAAGATCTAAAAATTTTAACTTACCAAAATCTAACCCCCCTCCTTCTAACACAAATTTTATAGAAGGATCAAAACAATTAAACTGATTTACAAATTCCTTCAATTTACCATTCTCAACAACAAATAAACAATCATCAACATATCTGACAAATAATTTTACATATAAACAATTCTTTTTAATAATAATTTCCTCTTCCATAAAACTAATATAAACTGAACATACTAAAGGAGAAATAATATAACCTATTATCCACCCTTCCTTAATCTTATAAAAATTACCTTTATAAGTAAAATACATAGAATCTTCCAATAACAAAAGCAAATCTTTAATTACCTTAATTTTATTTTTTGATAAAGAACTTTTCTTAATCAATACAGACAAAAGAACATCAATACTGCTTAACCTATTAACAGACTGATACAAAATAAATGAAGCTAAGGTTGTCTTCTTTGAGAGAAATGAAATCAAAAGAAGAATTAAAGAGTCTTTATTATTGAAAATTTATGATTCTGAAGCAATTAACTTATTTAAGAGTTCTTTTAATATTAAGGGTGGATGGGAATTGAATGGATTTGTGGGTAGTTTTTAATAGTATATATAATGTGTGTTTTTTTTATTATTTCTTTACACTTGAGAAGTCTGCTTGTAGCAGTGAAACCTTAGGTTGTGTTTTAATATTATTTTTATTCTGGTCTGGTTTAATTTTAGATTTGGGGTAGTTTTGATTTTATATTGACTAGTTTAGCTTTATGCTTGTAATGTTTATATATATATAAAATCATTGGACATTCTACATTAGTTATTTTACATTAGTTTAAACTCAAGCTCAAAAAAAAAAAAATTACAATCTTTAAATTAACTTCATAATTATATGATTTCATGATGACTTTATTTTTGTTAGCAGTCAGCATTGACGTTATTGACTTTGTGCAATTTATTTTGTGAAGTTTATACATATTTCATTGTGTTTACATTTATTCTCTTTTTAAAAAAAATAGCAAAATTGTTTCATAATTAAATGACCATGGATTTCAAAATCCCCCATGCACATTTATTACAAGCTTATAATACAGCGATAGGTTTAAACATCTGCCTAACGCACATATATAAGAGTGACTTTAAAAACATTTCTATTGAAAAAGATATTAATTAAATAGATTATTATAGTAAGGCTAATTTGACTTCTTACTCCATTAACATATATATATATATAAATGATTTTTATTTATCTTTATAAAATTAATAATTTGGATTTTCAACAACTAATGTTTTATGACATTAGTGGACCTTGCTGGCATAGCTTATAAATAACTTTAAAACTGTAAGCGATTATAATTAAAAAAAATCTATCAGTTAATTATCAAAGCAAACAAGTCACTTTAGTTGGACTTAAAACTAAAATCATACCTATAATAAAATATACCGTGAATTAGCCAAAACCAAACAATTTTAACTAATTACGCAAACGAACAAAACAGTCGATTACTCAGGTCGAAGATCCTTTTGGTAGAATCATCTCCCTATGGCTTACATATTAGATAGGCAAAATAAAAGCAAAATAATGTTGGGTTAATAAATATACAAATGCAAAATGGAGAAAAGAAATGTAAGTAAGAAAATACAAGCCAGATTACGGACACTCGTATGTCTATTCCAACGAAGAATAAAAGGAAAATCGATATGTCCACATGTCATGTCCATGTATCAATAGGAGATAGGAATTACAGAGAGTCCTCATATTTGCCTCTATGAATTCTTCTGACAAACCAACTCTATCTCAAACACGCTGTCCATTTCACAGGCGTATGCGAAGAACGGAAGCTAACTCCAAATCACAAAATCTATGACCGTTTTAGGTCTGTTCACAAGACTCCAAGCATTCTTTATTAACCCAAGATCATATAATTATTAAATAGGAATGAATTATAATTAAATAGCCTTAAAATGATCTAATACTGCATAGAGAACAACCTGCGTAACCAACTACTTCATATAAATATTTAACATACAAAAAAAAAACATACTTATAGAAATAAGGGAATTTAATTCTCTAAAAAATCCCCCCTTCCCTCTTTCCTAACTTAAAGAAATGCATGATAATTAACTGATGCTATCCAGCAGTGCTGTTACTAGGTCAAAAATCCATAGCATATTTTATTCTATTTTGAATTACGGAAATATAAAATTATAGAATCCCATTCTGGGAAATCTATAATAAAACTGTTTAAAGAAATTATGGCATGTTTATTTTGAAATATATATATTCAACATAACTTCACTTGCAAAATAAAATAGATCAAATTTATTTTATTTTAAAATTAAATCGTTCTTTCCCGAACTCCCTCTAATAAAACATAGTTTGCTCTCTTAGCAAATTACTCTGAGCCCCCGCGAGTTAAGCCTGTCGAAATACAAAACAAAATCAAAGCATGAAATAATCTCATGCTAAGATTAATATGAAACAAATAAATTCATATTCAATTAAAAATATTAGAAAATTATTGTGAGTTTGAGTTATCAAAAGGAAAAACATTATAAATAATTTAAAAGAACAGGTTAAAGAGATAGTTAAAAAAAAAAGATTCTTAATAAAAATTAACTTTTGACATTTTAAAGCTTTATGAAATTATATTTACATTCTAATAATACTTTGGTCAAATCTGGATGACTACCTTGGTGCTCCCTGGGATGAGTTCTTCAGGCGAACATTGATGGCTTATGGCAGTTGATGGCATGTTCTAGCAGCAGCATAATGGAAGATTTCGGGTCTCAGGAGGGAAAGAGCAGCGATTACCCTGTTTTATTCCTAGATCATCATAGTGCGCTTTCTACAACTCTGTCTGTTCTCTGTCTCTCTCTGTCTGAAAAGGCCACTCTTTATTACTTCCTACTGCCTCAGGTGATCTTTTAGAAACAAAAGAACTTATTCTTTTTTTCTAATTATAGAAAGTTTGTACCTCGATAAGGATTAATATATTTCAATCTAATTTTATATTAGTTTTTACTTTAGATAACAATGTAGAATCCCTACTAATTAATGAATAGAGATTCCACAGTGAATGGATTTTGGTAATTTATCTATTCTTTTAATTTAAACATTTATTTTAAACTCGTTATCAAGGTACAAATCTTTTCAAAAAGGCCATCTTGAATTCTTGGACTAAAAATAAAGCATTTTAAACATATACAGTATATCTAAAATATATAAAAAAAAATTCAAAGTTAATTATTTGAATTTTTTTCTTTTAATAATAAAATAGAATAAGTGTTAGTACAATTATGATCAAAAATAAATTATAGGATTTATTCAGGATAGTTAAAAATGTTTAAAAAAATGTTTTTTTTTTAGAATAATAAAATAAAGAAAATGTTAGTAAATAAATAATTAGGTGGGTCAGACCGTGAAATGGCAAATCTGAATCAGATTTACCATTTCACACTCCCCCACTTCATGAAAAAAAATATCTATACTGTAACGTTTATTTATATACGTTACAAATATATTGGCATTGGGTAAAAAAAAAAACTAAAAGATAAAAGTGGATTTAAAATTTTGTTGAGTAATTTTTTTTTAAAAAAAAAAAAAACGTACAATGAGGGTTGAATTATTCTTCTTATTTTTTTTATGTGATTAGTAATAACAGTAATTGGATAGAACAAAAGAATTCCAAAAGCAAGTAAAAAAAGATAAGCTGAAAGTAGAAATACTCAAATTAATTAAAGATGGCTGAAAACTTGAAGAAAATAAAGACTTTATTACATAAAATTTATAAAGACTGGATAAGATTAAAAAGGCATGGTACTAGCATGCGCAGAAGTCCTGAAAACTGGATATAAAAAGGAGGGATCCGGTTGAAGGAACATCTTGTTCGTTTTGTTTCTCTAGTTAGTCTTGGATAACATTAATATATCCAAGATCGCTCTTCGCTGAAGGAATTCGGCATGTCGCAGTGAACCGGAGCTTCTGAAGACATCGGACCTAATGATGTACACCAGGAAAAGCCTTCGTGACCGACTGGGGAAATTAACCACAAGATCAAGCAATAACCAAAAGGCCGAGCTCATTATAACCAAAAAACTATGCACAGTTATCTACTACTGAATTCATGAAACTTACCGGTAAGAATAATTATCCTGATTGTGACAAAGTTAACTATTTAAAACTACTCGTAAAAATATACGTATAAAAGAATCCCGATAGTGACTTTAATTTTTCTATATGAGAGACTCTTATTTAACCAAGAACTTTTTGTTTATTTTAACTGATATTTATATTTTCTGGATATTTCCCACCTGAATTAAATGTGTTCTCTCCAAGGTATTAATTAGCTACTTAACATGAAGTATTTTAGTTTGTCAAAATTAAAAATATTTCTAATATCAATTCTCATTTGTGCGTTATTAATAATAGTTATTATTTTTTATTATTAAATTTATTTTTAGTGTAATAAGATTGAAACGTAAGTTACCTTTGCCAATATCTTTCAATACGCCCAGGACTAATGATCGTAAAAATCATTAATTCTCATTATGGTAGAATTACCGCCCCTTAAAAAAAAAATATAATAAAAATCTTTTTATTTTTTTTTGTTTTACAACTTGCGAGAGGTGCTGGCGACATATTTTAGTGGATTCTTAGGAATTCTGGCGCCCATATTAATTCAAATTAAAAGTTGATTTTGTCAATAGCACAATTCGTAACAATTAATAGGCTGAAGTTGATCAGGAAAAATAGCTGTGTTTTTAGAATAGAAATGCAACTTTCTTCTTTTTTGACATAGCTTGATCAACTCACGCACAGTTTATATTAGCGTGTAAAGGCCTAGCAAAATGAAAAACGTTACAATACATATATATTTTTTAAAAACATACACAAAATTTCTAAAACTTTCCAGATCACAGAGTCCCAACAAGCTATTTCTCACACTACCTATTTTTTGTTTGAATTAGGCACTTCTTCTAAATCTATATACATCCAAATTCTTTTCCATTTCTTAGTCCAGTTATAAATTCCTGTTGTTTACTAAAAATATCCATCTAGATTAAGTACTTTGTGCTATCTTCCTGGATCTGGTGGGACATATGGCTTTAAATGCTTGTCATTAACATTTCCTTCATTTCCTTGGTCTCCTAATAAAACAGCCTATCTTGACCTTTTCTTTTAATCTTGTAGGGGCCATGGAAAAGTGAGAAGAATTTTTTTAATCTTCTCTTAATTACCTTACTCGGTTTTTGTGCTTTAAGACCTACCATATCAACTTGGCACAATGGACATGAATCAGTTGAGATATCACCAATGGTTCCAGTGAGCTATATGACTGGATTTGAACCTCACTGTCAGTCTTATCGGCTTCTATTTCTTTTATGGGTATTTGATCTTGGCTTTGGTCATCATCATTTAGTGTCTGAATTTTTGCTGGTTCATCATGAGTGATATTTTCCATTTCTGGCTTCACTATTGTGTTTTTGTTGACTGGTTCTTGTATTAAATCCAGTTTCCTTTCCATCTGGCATTCTTTTACACTCTGTAATCTTTTTTTCTACTGCTTTTAGATGCTTTTGCAGCCCTTCCTTGATTTCAGACATAATTGTCATCCTAAAATCATTCATCACCATCTTGAAGTTTTCCATCATTATGGACATCATCTCAGACATCATCTTTTCTTTTACATTTCTCTGTTGCTCATCCACCTGTCCTTTTGTGGGATCCATCTAAAACAGAAAATCTTTTTATTTAAAAAAAAGTTCTTATTATTATTATTTTGCGACACTTCAAAAAAATTTGAAATTTTATTCAAGACTGCTCTTTTCTCTTAATTTATTGTGGGATAAACAAAACTCTATATATTTATTTGACTTTAACGGGTTACACCACCCTTCCCTCCTAAAACATCTCCCATCCTACTACTACCTGCTCTGTTTACTGCCTTTAGTTATAAAATTATTTGCCACTCAGCTCAAAAAATTTTTTTAGCAAAAACTTAACTATTTTCATAAATGAAATGAAACAAACTTATTTTTTTTACTTCTGGTTGTTCTCCTGTGCCTGGACAGATTTGACATTGATCATACATGACTTAGTTGATAACAATTGGTTTACATGATTTAATTTACATTTAAGTTGTACTGACTCTTTAACCATTTCATTCTTCCAGGTTCGAATCTTAAATAACACTATTTTGTGTTTGAAAATATTGAATTAAACTATGTGGCAAAATTTTTTTGTCTGGGCGCCAGCCAATAGATTATATATATGCTTTATTAACAATTTATTCACCCAAGTCTCTATTAACAAACATTTGCTGCTATTACACAATTTTCATTTAGTATTTTTTTTATATCACAATATTTTACAGACTGAAGATTTATTTATATACCAAAACATACAGTATTTGGTTTATTTTTCTTTTACATTTTACACATGAAGAAAAATCACAGATAGAAAAAAAATCTCATATATTTTCCTTTCTATTTTGAGTCTGTGTACATATAACACTTTTAATTTTGGGTACCAACTATTTATGGACCCATTATTCTTATTCTCTACCACAAAATACAGCCAAAAAAAATACGTGTGTATTTCACATCACACATTTCATTTTATCAACATATTCATCATGGTGTAGGTATTTATCTAAAATCCCCACCATTTTTGAGCATCAAAACTCAGGAAAAAAAAAATTTTTTTTACACGTATACATTATTCATTACTGTGTCAAAAAGCATAACAAAAAAAACACATTATATACATTAAACATTATTCAGAGTTTTGCAGTGTGTGCAAAACATCATACAAACTTGGGAAAAAAAAATCTTACATATATTTATTATTTAGTGTTATTAAGAAAAAAACGTTATATATATATATGCTTAACATTATACAGGGTGTGGGAGTATCTAATAGCACCAAGATGGGCATCCAAAAACCCGGAAAAAAAAATATATACGATGTACCGGTCGAAAAACACACATCGATCCAACAAACCCCTGAATACAGGTAAAGTACCTTGAATCTGACCATGTACAAGATAGATAAATCAGGTTCATCATGAATTCTGCCCTATTTACTTATATCCCCAGATCAAAGATCTAATCAATGGCCTTTCTCGACAATACGATCGAATTCCTTTACTTTCACTGTGCCGGCAGCTGGTCTTAAAGCATGAGATTCGATTTTATTACATTTAAATGAGAACTTGGGTGATTGGTTGATAGGTATATTTAAAAATCAAATTTTATTTCATATAAAAATAAAATAAAATGATTCGAGAACACTGGAAGTTTGTTTTAGTTATATATATATATTTAAAATCATTGGACATTCTACATTAGTTATTTTACATTAGTTTAAACTCAAACTCAAAAAAAAAAAAATTACAATCTTTAAATTAACTTCATAATTATATGATTTCATGACGACTTTATTTTTATTAGCGGTCAGCATTGATGTTATTGACTTTGTGAAATTTATTTTGTGAAGTTTATACATCTGTCATTGTGTTTACATTTATTCTTTTTTTTTAAAAAAATAGCAAAATTGTTTCGTAATTAAAGGACCACGGATTTCAAAATCTCCCATGCACATTTATTACAAGCTTATAATAGAGTGATAGGTTTAAACATCTGCCTAACACACATATATAAGAATGATTTAAAAAACATTTCTATTGAAAAAGATATTAATTAAATAGATGATTGTAGTAAGGCTAATTTGACGTCTTACTCCATTAACATATATATATATATAATGATTTTTGTTTATCTTTATAAAATTAATAATTTGGATTTTCAACAACTAATGTTTTATGACATTAGTGGACCTTGCTGGCATAGCTTATAAATAACTTTAAAACTGTAAGTGATTATAATTAAAAAAATCTATCAGTTAATTATCAAAGCAAACAAGTCACTTTAGTTGGACTTACAACTAAAATCATACCTATAATGAAATATAGCGTGAATTAGCCAAAACCAAACGATTTTAACTAATTACGCAAACGAACAAAACAGTCAATTACTCAGGTAGGTCGAAGATCCTTTCAGTAGAATCATCTCCCTATGGCTTATGCATTAGATAGGCAAAATAAAAGCAAAATAATGTCGGGTTAATTAATATACGAATGCAAAATGGAGAGCAGAAACGTAAGTAAGAAAATACGAGCCGGATTACGGACACTCGTATGTCTATTCCAATGAAGAATAAAAGGAAAATCGATATGTCCACATGTCGTGTCCATGTATCGATAGGAGATAGGAATTACAGAGAGTCCTCATATTCGCCTCTATGAATTCTGCTGAAAAACCAATTCTATCTCAAATACACTGTCCATTTCACAGACGTATGCAAAGAACGGAAGCTAACTCCAAATTACAAAATCTATGACCGTTTTAGGTCTGTTCATGAGACTCCAAGCATTCTTTATTAACCCGAGATCTTATAATTATTAAATAGGAACAAATTATAATTAAATAGCCTTAAAATGATCTAATACTGCCTAGAGAACAACCTGCGTAAACAACTATTTTATATAAATATTTAACATACAAAAAAAAAAAAAAAAACATACTTATAGAAATAAGGGAATTTAATTCTCGAAAAAAATCCCCCCTTCCCTCTTTCCTAACTTAAAAAAATGCATGATAATTAACTGACGCTATCCAGCGGTGCTGTTACTAGGTCAAAAATCCATAGCATATTTTATTCTATTTTGAATTACAGAAATATAAAATTATAGAATCCCATTCTGGGAAATCTATAATAAAACTGTTTAAAGAAATTACGGCATGTTTATTTTGAAATATATATATTCGATATAACTTCACTTGTGAAATAAAATAAATCAAAATTATTTTATTTTAAAATTAAATCGTTCTTTCCAGAACTCCCTCTAATAAAACATAGTTTGCTCTTTTAGCAAATTACTCTGAGCCCCTGTGAGTGAAGCCTGTCGAAATACAAAACAAAATCAAAGCATGAAATAATCTCATGCTAAGATTAATATAAAACAAATAAATTCATATTCAATTAAAAATATTAGAAAATTATTGTGAGCTTGAGTTATCAAAAGGAAAAACATTATAAATAATTTAAAAGAACAGGTTAAAGAGATAGTTAAAAAAAAAGATTCTTAATAAAAAATAACTTTTGACATTTTAAAGCTTTACGAAATTATATTTACATTCTAATAATACTTTGGTCAAATTTGGATGACTACCTTGGTGCTCCCCGGGATGAGTTCTTCAGGTGAACATTGATGGCTTATGGCAGTTGATAGCATGTTCTAGCAGCAGCATAATGGAAGATTTCGGTTCTCAGGAGGGAAAGAGCAGCGATTACCTGTTTTACTCCTAGATCATCATAGTGTGCTTTCTACGACTCTGTTCTCTGTCTCTCTCTGTCTGAAAAGGCCACTCTTTATTACTTCCTACTGTCTCAGGTGATCTTTTAGAAACAAAAGAACTTATTCTTTTATTCTAATTTTAGAAAGTTTGTACCTCGATAAGGATTAATATATTTCAATTTAATTTTATATTAGGTTTTACTTTAGATAACAATGTAGAATCTCTACTAATTAATGAATAGAGATTCCACAGTGAATGGATTTGGTAATTTATCTATTCTTTTAATTTAAACATTTATTTTAAACTTCTTATCGAGGTACAAATCTTTTCAAAAAGGTCATCTTGAATTCTTGAACTAAAAATAAAGCATTTTAAACATATACAGTATATCTAAAATATATTAAAAAAAATTCAAATTAATTATTTGAATTTTTTTTCTTTTAATAATAAAATAGAATAAGTGTTAGTACAATTATGATCCAAAATAAATTATAGGATTTATTCAGGATAGTTAAAAATGTTTAAAAAAAATTTTTTTTTAGAATAATAAAAAAAAAGAAAATGTTAGTAAATAAATATTTAGGTGGGTCAGACCTAGAAATGGCAAATCTGAGTCAGATTTACCATTTCAATATATATATATATATATATATATATATATATATATATATTGAACTGCCCACCTTCTTTAATTTATATAATAATAACAAATACAAATATATTATTATTATTCATTTTTTACTAAAACCATCCAATCTCTGAAGGTGCTTGGTCCTCAGGTAGAGTGAACAATATCATTGGCAGCAAGCTACCAATAATAAAAACACTCATCATCTAAACAAATACTGACAAAATAAACACTTTATTTATTTTAAGGTAAACATTTAAGCACCAGTTAATCACATAGTAATTAACGTGTTTACCTGACCAGCAACTAATCTAGTACCTGAGACCCCAGCTATCTCATTGAATTGTAGTTGCCTTAAAAGAAAAGAAATCTCTGCCCAATCTAAAAATTCTATTTTAAATAATAATAAAGATTTACTGTATGTTAGACTTTCACGTTCTTAAAAAAAAAAAACAAATCCTCATTTTAAAAGAAAAATTCTCCTTATTCTTTTATTTGTAACTTAATCATTTTTCAATAACAATTAAGTCTTTTCCCTTCCCACTTTACTAAAAATATTATTTTATCATAAATATGTGTATTCATTTATTATTATAAATATTTCAAATGAGTTTAAATCTTTTTTTTTAAATGATCGTTTTGTTTTATAATTCAACCATGCATGTTCTTTCATTAACATAAATGTTTTCTTACATTACAAACAACTAGAAATATGTTGAACACAGAAGCCAATATCAATTATATTTTCCAGATACTACTTGGTAAAGTTGAAAGTTTTATTTATTTTTACCTAAGATTTGAAATCTGAATTGACATTTGTACAGCACAGTGTAATTTCTATGAAATGTTATCTCTGACCGGTTAGCACTAACATCCAGTATATCTTCCCTGAATTTATGATGTTACATGACCTTTGTGGATTTTCAGCGTAGACACTCTGTTACTCTGTTGACTTTATCCGAACATGGTTTGCCCTCTGAACTATCTGCTGATGGTATTGCAGTTAATGCTCCAGTTAGTTGCACAATACAATAAATTTAACAATTCATCATTTTGTCTGTATAATAATTTATATAGTTTTCTTTTGATTCTTTGATTTTATGAAATATTGTTAAAATATATTAATAATGGAATGTTGAAATTTTAAAACTGTCTTAACAATGAAAAAGTTTTCATACATCCAGCATTTATTATCTTGTGAAATTATTGTACTTTTACTTCGCTCTGATTGGGTTTCTATGGTTTTTTTTTTATTTAAAATTTTTACACACACACACATTTAATTATTTCATTATAATACAAAATGAATTTTTTTTATCACTTTTATTACAAACTAATCAAAAATAATATTAAATCATTTTTATTTCACCCTTTTTTTTAAAAAAAAATAAATAAAAAATCTTACCCTCTTTAAAGCGTTTATTATTTATTTTTTCTTTAACAATAAACCCCCCTACCCTACTCTTTTGTTTTTTAATTTTCTTTTACTTCAACTTTTAGCTTTTATTTTAACTTAATTTTTCCACTTTATTTTTTAAAGGCAAGATTTATTAAATATTACTACTTTTAAATAATACTACATATTCGATCACGATGTACCTCGGTACAATATATATATATTGTAAAAGTTGGAAAGACCCACCCTTTCCATCATAGTGTTATTATTGGTTAAAAAATATTTCATTTGGCTTTGATATGGGTATTTTTACAAGAGTCAGCTGAGGGGAAACAAAAACACATCAAAAACTGTTTTCAATTACAAACTGTTTTTCTTTTCTCTCTTGATTAAAACAATTGTAACCCCTTCCAAAGCACTTTTAATTAAAAGTTAAATTCGGAAATTTTTTCAAAGATTTTTATAAATAGATAATAGAAATTTTCAAAAGCATTAATTAAAAGATTTTAAAAATAAACCTTGCTTGTTTTTAATTTCAAAATTAGAATTCAATAAAAATATTTATTAAACTTTTTTAACTGTTTAATTTATAATTAAGTTCTATTTTAAATTCAGAATTATTTAACCTTTTATAGTTGTTATTATTCCAGGAAGGCAAAAAATATTTACAAAATTTTTGCCCCATGTTTATTTCTACTTTTATTTCAGCTTTATATATATATTTGTGCACACACAGTATGTTATTGTATTCCATGTAACCCAAATGGTTACAATACATATGTTGTAACATTTTCTGTCAATTTAGGCTTTATACATTATAAATTTCTTAATGTATTTGTTAATCAAGTTACATCTCCATTTATTCATTCTGAGTATTAGAAAGCTTCACAGAACATAACTACATTTCCAGATTAACTCATTCAATTTATGATTTGAATTTGCTTTGCTGGTTTTTTATTTTTTGTAAGAGGGTGCCAGAATATGTAGGTCCAATGATTTCTACCTCATTGCAAGGTGTAAATTCACAGTAAATATCTAAATAAAATATTATAGGAATTTCGATTTTTTGACACTTAAATCTGTTATATGAATTTTTCCCGGTGTTCACATATTAAACAAATATGTTGGCATAGGTAATATAAATGTATATATTTGTTACAATGTTAAAATAAAATCTAATAAACTAATATTAAGAATGTACAATGAAATGAGTTACATTTATTATAATTTTATTAAAACAACATATTTAAAATATTAAGTATAATTATGATATATTAACAAAATAATGATATTAGAAATAAAATGGAAAGGAATCTCTGCATTCATTTCCAGATAATAACATTAATTAATTAATTCAACAGTTCAATTCTTTAATTTTCTCCAATCAGCTCATAAATGAAAGTTCCTTGAATAAGAAAAGCTTGTAGTTAGTTTAGATTGCAAACATATTGAATTAGACACAAGTTAGGGTATGAATTATAACTTATCAGTAAGTTTTTCAGGCCTATGTACATTGAAGATTAATGTATCATAAATAAATTTTTTTGAGATTAAGAGGTAATTGGTAGTTAACTTAGATTTTCTTTATGTTGACTTTTTCATGTTCCTAGTCTTTTTTATAGTTAGACTTGAAAACTTTTTGGAGTGATCTCTTTATGACAAAAGTGTCCACAAACACTCTAGTTTCCACTCCTGCATGATGATTTGGTTCAATATATGAGTAGTTCTGGATAAAAGCATTTTTTCAATCAAGGACCCATGGATTTGCCACCCAAAACAAGAACATTCCAAGGCTCCTCACTGATGAAGGGCACAAGCCAGTAACTAGTCTGGGATTATTGAATGAGTAGGCACTAGATAGGGATTTTATGCACAAGTCTTCTGGCATCCATTGATTACTCTGGCTTGTATTGAGTGGCACTAATGCATGAAGAGTTTTACCTGTTTTAATTTATATATTTCTTACAACTTTAAAATAAAATCGAATTAACTAATATTAAAAATGTGCAATGAAAGGAGTTTATATTAATCACAATTTTATTAAAAGAACATATTTAAAATATTAACTATAATTATGAAATATTAACAAAATAATGAAATTATGTTAAAATGGAAAGAAACCTCTGTACACATAACCAGATAATAAGGTTAATTCAAAAGTTCAATTCTTTTGTTTTCTCCAATCAGCCATATAAAAGTTCCTTGAATAATGAAAACAATGAATGTCTTTTTATGGGTATTATAAGCTTATAATTAGGTTAGTTTGCAAACATATTGAATTAGATACAAGTTAAGGTATGAATTATAACTTACTGGTAAGTTCCGTGGATTTATGTAGAACATACATTATTGTAGCATATTTTTATTTCTGAGGATTAAGAGCTCAATGGTAGATAACTTTGATTTTTTTTTCTGTCAACATTTTCATATTCCTGGTCCATTTTATTCCTAGTCCCAAAAGCTTTTTGGAGTGATCTCTTTATGATGAAAGAAGTTGTCTATAAATGCTCTGTTTTCCATTTCCACATGACTTGGTTCAACATATGAGTAGTCCTAGATAGAGGTATTTTCTTTATCCAGGACCCATGAAAATGCCATCTAAAAGAATTAGAAGATTAAGAACCCTGCTCAATGTTATTTTTTTTATATAGCCTCCTCCAGTTTTTAGATTCTTCTGCACATGCATTCTTTTTGTCTTTTGCTTTGTTATCAGAATGTGAGTGTTGTACATTCTTTTTTGTTTTAGCTATTAAGTTCTTTTTTTATATATATAAATTCTTTAGGAGCCATGTTTAATTATCAGTAAATTCTGATTGTAATCACTTACATTTGGAATATATTCCCTCCAATTTTAACTTTAATTAAATAGATAATATCAAATACAAATAACTTTTATTATACATATTCAAAAAAAAAAGAATTACATGTTTAAAAGAATTAAATAGTATTTATTGAACTATCTCCAACTGTTTATCTGTATATTTTTTAGCTTTTAAATATTACCATATGCCAACACACTTGTACTATATATATATATATATATATATATAGTATATATATATATATATATATATATATATATATATATAAATGAACCAGATTGATTTCTGATTCAGTTGTTTTGTTACTAAAATTTAAAAAGTGAAAAACAATTTAATTTTCATTAAAAGTTGTTAAAATGTTTTTATTATTTAAAAAAAAAAAAGCATACGTGTATTTAAACACATACGCGTTTATATTTAAAATAGTTTACTTTCACTGCTTTTTTTATAAAATTGATTTAAAAATACTTTACTTTCTCTGCCTGTTTTAATCAATTTGATTAAAAACAGGCAATATTGCTAATTATATATTTCTGTTGCTTTTATTTTAGTCATATTTTAAAAATTCATTCTAAAAAAAACGGAGATTTAGTTTTGTATATGTTATTTTGGTTACAATAATCCATGGTTGGAATTCTTAAATTGGATTGAGTGAGAAATTAATATTTGCCCTGACTGAGGTATAGAATTTGTCAATAAGGAAGTTTTATCATGGGAAATGTAGCAAGGTAACTATAGCCCACCAGAAAGAAAAAGTGGCTATTATTCTAGAGATTAAGAGAATGTTGCTTGTTAGGAGAGGAGCAAGAAGCTGTTTTTAAAATGCTTAGTTTAACTTCTTATTAATAGCAGTTTGAACCTTTAAGAGATTTTTGAAATTTGCTTTCAAGATGTCAACAAATGCTGCTATTCACATTGGAAACCTTAAAATGTGGTGCTAATTCAAATAAGGATGAGCCTTGGGCTCCAAGCTGTTCTTCAGTCATGCCATAAAACTATGACATAGCTGGATTCCCAATTTGCCTCGACACTTGCCTTTGACATTAAGAGAAATCACCTGAAAAATGAACTATTATCAAAAGTGTGCACTCATCATGAAATCCCTAGAACTCTGCCTTACCGTAAGCTAAACTTTTTCTTATTGTAGCCAGGGTAAATAAATTGCGTTTAATTAAATCTCCGCTCAATCTAATGATAAGTATGTTTTAAAATGGTATTATTTTTTAATTATTTATTATCTGTATGTACTTTTTCTGGTATTTAAAGTGTGTCTTGGAATCTTACTTTTAAGATACCAAGTTTGTTTGCAACATTCATTTATCAGGGGGTGCATTAGGAGATTGTATTTTATATGTTTAATATATATCTGATTATTTCATTAACTATTACAAAATGCATTGGCAGTTTTTGTAGTCTTTATTTATTCACCTGCCTTAGTTGTAAAGTAATGAATCTTTAAGCAGGTTTCGTTTGCACTTTTTGTGCACACGACAAAATCTTTTTGCTGGCTATTTGTCGAGTTATTTGTCGGGTGGTCTGAAAGTAGTCATTTCTTTCTGGATTACGTAAGATCATAATTAAATATCTTTTGCTGTCCTGTATGTGAGATCAACCATGTTTACTTTGAATGTAGTATTACACACAGCAGTCCTATGGCATTTTAATGACAGTAGCTAGAATACTACTGCTCGAATGTCCACGCTGGTTTCATTGATTTCCGACAGGACAGTAACTGTTTTATTATCTCTGATTCAGGAAGCTTTGAGTTGTTGTTTGTTTTTGTAGTTTTGCAGCTGGCCAGCAAGAAGATATTATCCTAACCATTTCTTATATTTTAAGTGAGAGAATTTGGCTGCAAAAATGTTTAATGCCTTCATGTTTGTCATACTCTTGTGCACTCTCTGGTAAATATGCGAATGTTACTATAAGCCACTTTTGTATTCATGGCTAGATGTCTTCACTCTATTGCCCAACTTTTAATAAAATTAATAAATTGTTTAAACTTAATTTGGCTGATGTTTGTCTTTGTGCTTTGATTTCTCAACTGTCTAAACAATAGTTAAGATATCTTGTTCCTCCCTGAGTTTAATTTGGTGCATTTTGATTCGCATATCCTGTCCACCCTTAAAATAAATATCTAGTTCCTATTTTCGGACTAGTGGCGCCCCCATGGTCAGTATATGCGAATCTCAAAGATCTTTCTCCCATTACATATATATACTTTTTAGCACATCAACATGGAGCTTTGAGTTTTCAAGCCCATGTGAGATTTTGTTTAGATGGTTGAGAAAGATTTTAGGTGTAAGAGGCAAGATATAGTAGGCAGGGATCAGTTTTTGTTAGCTGTGGCATGTATTGTTAGAGCAGTTTGGTAGAACGGGGTTTCGTCTTTTTCATATGACATAAATAAATAACAAATAGCATTTGTTTTTGGAAAAGAAAAATCTTTCGGAGTTGAATTTTTTTCTGAATTTAAAATAGTTCATTGTCTTCTTGCATATAAATAAATAGCATTTTATTTGCTTTGAGATTTTTTGTTAAAAAAAAAAAAGTTAGTATAGGGATTTAGTCTTGTGTAAAATGGAAATTAAAGAAGTAGGTAATAGGGCGGCAGGTTTGGAAGAGAGCCCTGTTTCATTTAAATACCCCCAGATAGTAGAAAAAGAAGAAAGTGAGACACAGTTGATGATAAAGTTGTTAATAACAATGAAACAAAGTCAGCAAGCCAGGATGAAAGAAATATGACAAGAGTTGCTAGAAATGAAACAGAGTCAACAAACAATGCTGCAGGAGCTGTGGGCATAAATGAAAGAAATGAGAAGAGAAATAACAGGAAGAGTAGAAGAAATTCAAGAAGTACAAAAAGAAGTGGAGATGGAAAAGGATTTGAAAAATGAGATGTGTAAAGAGAGTCAGGAAGTAGAAAAAGTGGTCATAAAAGATATAGAAATTGAAATAGCACAGTATAGTACTAAGACAGAGAGGGTGGAAATAAAATTTGAAATAAGTAAAAAGTGGAGAGAGATAGATAGTGTGGTGGAAAAAGAAGATCTTGGAGACAGTTATAATTAGGGGTTGAAAGCAGTGTAAAAGAGGTACCTCACGAGGTTAAAAATGAGTTGAGTAAAATAACTGTTAGTTGTGAACAGGGATTTAAAACTAAGAAGAGAGTTAAGTAAAAGTTTTCGGAATATGATTTTAAGGCAAAAATAAAAGCCATTTATAAAGCAATCATACGCAAGTCACATAAAAAGTTTGTAGGAAATGAAGTTTTGCCATTTACTAGTGTTGATATGATCAAAAATAAAGTGGGAAAAGTTGAAGAATTGAAAAGTTTCGTTAAGAAAAAGGTTCAGGTATATATGCTGGAAAGCAAGACAGAACAGGAAAGAGATGAGGTAAAATTTTATAAGCTAAAAAGGGCAAGTGGGTGAAAGTAGACCATGCCCGAAAGTTAGTAATAAGAGTAAAAGAACCACCAGACAAAAGCTAAACGTTCAGCTTTTATCAATCAGACGGATTGTTTTAAAACAAACAAAAAAAAAAAAATTTTTGTTAATGGTTTATGAGAATGGATAAGTGTAAAAAACGAAATATTGTTTTGGTTTTTCATGAGTGCGAGGCAAACATTCAGCAGAATTTCTAGGAGTAGTTTTTAGAATGTTTATAGATTTAAAAAAAAAAAAAAAAGTTGCAGGAATGTTTTTTTTTTGATCACATATTGAGGCAGTTGAACCTGATTGATTTCTGATTCAGTTGTTTTGTTACTAAAATTTAAAAAGTGAAAAACAATTTAATTTTCATTAAAAGTTGTTAAAATGTTTTTATTATTATTAAAAAAAAAGCGTACGTGTATTTAAACACATACGCATTTATATTTAAAATAGTTTACTTTCACTGCTTTGTTTATAAAATTGATTTAAAAATACTTTACTTTCTCTGCCTGGTTTAATCAATTTGATTAAAAACAGGCAAGCTTGCTAATTATATATACCTGTTGCTTTTATTTTAGTCATATTTTAAAAGTTAATTCTAAAAAAAATGGAGATTTAGTTTTGTATTTGTTATTTTGGTTACAATAGTCCCTGGTTTGAATTCTTAAATTGGATTGAGCAGGAAATTAATATTTTCCCTGACTGAGGTATAGAATTTGTCAATAAGAAAGTTTTTTCGTGGGAAATGTAATGAGGTAACTATAGCCCACCAGAAAGAAAAAGTGGCTATTATTCTAGAAATTAAGGGAAGGTTGCTTGTTAGGAGAGGAGCAAGAAGCTGTTTTTAAAACGCTTAGTTCAACTTCTTATTAATAGCAGTTTGAACCTTTAAGAGATCTTTGAAATTTGCTTTCAAGATGTCAACAAACACTGCTATTCACATTGGAAACCTTAAGATGTCATGCTAATTCAAATAAGGACGAGCCTTGGGCTCCAAGCTGTTCTTCAGTCATGCCATAAAACTCTGACATAGCCGGATTCCCAATGTGCCTCAACACTTGCCTTTGACATTAAGAGAAATCACCTGAAAGATGAACTATTATCAAAAGTGTACACTCGTCATGAAATCCCTAGAACTCTGCCTTACCGTAAGCTAAACTTTTTCTTATTCTAGCCAGGGTAAATAAATTGCATTTAATTAAATCTCTGCTCAATCTAATGATAAGTATGTTTTAAAATGGTATTATTTTTTAATTATTTATTATCTGTATGTACTTTTTCTGGTATTTAAAGTGTGTCTTGGAATCTTAGTTTTAAGATTCCAAATTTGTTTGCAACTTTCGTTTATCAGGGGGTGCATTAGGAGATTGTATTTTATATGTTTAATATATATCTGATTATTTTGTTAACTATTACAAAATGCATTGGCAGTTTTTGTAGTCTTTATTTATTCACCTGCCCTTAGTTGTAAAGTAAAGAATCTTCAAGCAGGTTTCGTTTGTGCTTTTTGTGGAAACAACAAAATCTTTTTGCTGGCTATTTGTCGAGTTATTCGTCGGGTGGTCTGAAAGTAGTCATTTCTTTTTGGATTACATAAGATCGTAGTCAAATATCTTTTTCTGTCCTGTATGTGAGGTCAACCATGTTTACTTTGAATGTAGTATTATACACAGCAGTCCTGTGGCATTTTAACGACAGTAGCTAGAATACTACTGCTCGAACGTCCACGCTGGTTTCGTTGATTTCCGATGGGACAGTAACTGTTTTATTATCTCTGATTCAGGAAGCTAGAGTTGATATTTGTTTTTTGTAATTTTGCAGCTGGCCAGCAAGAAGATATTATCCTAACCATTTTTTATATTTTAAGTGAGAGAATTTGGCTGCCAAAATGTTTAATGCCTTCATGTTTGTCATACTCTTGTGCACTCTCTGGTAAATATGTGAATGTTACTTTAAGCCACTTTTGTATTCGTGGCTAGATGTCTTCACTCTATTGCCCAACTTTTAATAGAATTAATAAATTGTTTAAACTTAATTTGGCTGACATTTGTCTTTGTGCTTTGATTTCTCAACTGTCTAAACAATAGTTAAGATATCTTGTTCCTCCCTGAGTTTAGTTCAGTGCATTTTGATTCGCATATCCTGTCCACCCTTAAAATAAATATCTAGTTCCTATTTTCAGACTAGTGGTGCCCCATGGTCAGTATATGCGAATCTCAAAGATCTTTTTCCCATTACAATATATATATGTATAGCGTCATGTGAAAATTTTGCAAAATCTATTTTAAATAATAATTGAACTTTCCTCTAGCTGCCAAGTTTGATAACTTTTAGAATAAAAAAGTGGACCACCTCTTAATATATTTTAGATCTTTTTATGTACAGCTATCTAGAACAATAACAGCCAGAGTGCCAATTGAAATCAGTCTTTATATCTTTTAATGTAAGTTGATCTTTAAATAACTGATATTATATCTATTCATTATATTTATTCATTATATTTATTCGTTATATTTATTCATTATTAAAATATTATTTATCATGTGTTAATTAATTATAGAGTTTTAGAAGTGAGTGAAAGATCTCCACTCTATAGATATAATATCAGTTATTTAAAGATCAATTTTCATTAAAAGATGCAAAGACTCATTTAAATTGGCACTGGCTGTTATTGTTCTAGATAGCGGTACATAAAAAGATCTAAAATACATTAAGATGTGGTCCACTCTCTTATTGTAAAAGTTATCGAACTTGGCAGCTAGAGGGCAGTTCAATTATTATTTTAAAAATTTCATAAAATTTACACATATTGTATATATTCATTATTAAACATTATATATATATATAAAGTACAATATATATATATATAGAGAGAGAGAATAAAATTAAATTAAAAAATTATAGTAATTAAGTTATGAATAATAATTTGAGAAAACACATTTACATTTATTTTTACTGTGTACGTGTTTATTCATTTACATTTATTCAAATAATAATAATAATAATAATAATAATAAATAACAACAACAACAACAAAAACTAAACCATTTTTGTCATTTACTAGTGTATTTATATGTAGAATGTCATGAAAATCTTGCATTAAGCTATTTCCCTTAGAAGAGCAACTCCCACATGAGTAAATGAATTCTTATTTTATTTTATAATTCAAGAATTGAAATATAATGTTTGTCATACTGAATATGACAATATTCGCATATTCAAAATAATTGTTTTATAATTTTGTTGTTCAATAATTAATAAATGTAACGGATGTCAGGACCAATTTATCTGGCATCATAGTTACATACATGTAGATTTCTTGTGGATCAAAGTGGCATTGATCATAGTTTGTTAAATACATGATATTACTTTATTCAAACATTAAAGTGTCTCATTGTAAATTCCTTTGCTATGTCATTATGTAAACGTCTCTTAAAATAGCGTTTCTCTTCTTAAACTCATTGTTAATTTTTTTTTCAAACATTGGTATATAAATAAACCGCACTATATATGTATTAGCATGACATCCCATAATGATAACAGATGTAAGCATAATAAAACTATTCTAGCATGAACTATATAAATAATGTATATGTGAAATAAATTGTTTTTATATAATATTAAATTAAAGTATTTTTTGATCCTATCCAGCGTTTGAATCTTTATTTTGGTTTGACAACCCTAGTTCGAGTCTCATGTCTTTTTACTGCTGTCTGATGTCGGGTAGAATATATATATATATATATATATATATATATATGGGCTGTAAAATATATTGATGTTAACAGCACAGAGCTATACTGATAATATATATATTCTAATTGATAAAAAAAAAAAAAGCTTGATTAAAATGCTGCATATTTTAAATAAAGAATTAAGATCCGAAATTAATTGTACTAATAATAGAAAGCTTTTGAAAGTGATAAAATATTTTTAAAAAGAGACAGCTAAAAAAACAGAATAAGTGTTAAGACTATTTGCATTTCTAAAAAAAAAAAAAGTTCCACTTCCATTAATCATTATGACTTCTTTGTGATTGTTTTGTTCTAAATAGAAATCATCACAAAAACTGTTGGGATTTTAAATCTGTTTCTTCCAATCTTGATTTTATTGACTGATTCATTACAGAATTACTTTTTGACATTATTTCTTATTAAATAATATATCAATAGACCATCTTTCTCCCCACGTAAGGTGATGCAATCCCATTTCAATTATTGCAATCACAGAAGCTTAACATGCATCATTATTATCATACTCTAATGAATATTGTTTTAGAGTTTTATGCATGAAACAAATATTTTAGAATAGATTTACAAACATACTTTTTTCTAAAATACAACTGATTGTAAAGTCAGTGACAGATTCTTCTAGAATATTTATATTTTTGATAATCCATAACAATCTGGAACTCTTTTCAGCACTTCTCTATTTAATATGAAGCATAGGTTAGTAAATGATTTACTTAACCCTTCTCCTATGTGATTACCTGCTAATATTAATATTTTGATTATCGATCAAATCACATCAGGTATTAATTACATAGGCAATTTCATATTGATTAATATATATTGCGTGAGTATGTGCGTTTATATGATTTTTAATTATGGAATTTTAATTTGGTGTTTTTAATTTGTTATGAATATATTTATGGAACTTATTAATCCTAATATTTGACTGATTAATTGAAATGTCTTAATATTTTTTTCTATAAATTTAATCGATTTTGATGTCTTTCACACTATTTTTAATTATCGTATTTATAACTTAGAAAACATTAAATTATAAAGTGGTTAGATAATTATTTAATTTGAATGCAAGCGAACGTTATAAGTGTTTAAGTACTTTATAAATTATGTAGATTTTTACATCTTTGAATTCAAGTGCACTATTTTTTTAATCATTTGATATTAGTAATTTTTCAAAAAGTTTTGATTAAGTCACTTTCATCATTTCTGTTAGTCAATCAATAAAAAATATTGAAATCATTAAAACTCATTTTAAAAACAAATTTACAAGAAATGCCTTAATATAAATAAACATTTACAGTAAATAGTTTTATTTGTCTGTTTAAACAATTTATAAAACTTGACTATTAGTATAAGCAATAGTCTAAAAATAAACAAATCGATAAAATATATTAAAATAATTTTGATCTCAACACAATTATAATAATTAACCAATCGAAGACTGTTAATAACTACAAGAATATTTGATCATCAGCATAATTTGTCGCATTCTTTTACAATCTTAGTTATACATTTTAATAAGCACATATTTTACTAAGGTACATAAAAATATATTAATAATAATTTTAAACCATAATTTAAAAAAATGTATATATTTAAGAATAGTAGCAGAAATGTTTTAAATATTTTATTAAAAAGAGAGTGTGCTAATTTTAAGTACTAAAAACATCCTGAGCTATGTTATAAAGTGAAATAATATTTAACCTAAACAAGTCATTGTTCTGGTTTTAATTATGTGAAAGACAAAAGTCCAAAAAAATAACTATATTTGTTTTTTTAAAAAAAAATCATAGGGATTTTCTTACATTATTGAAGAACAGATTAAATCAGAGAAGAAATAACATTTCTTCAATATTATAGCATTGTTTACAAGTTCTCTCAGAAGACTGGAATCTATAATTCTTCAAATATATAAGTAAAAAAGCATCTAAAGTATATTGTGCTGGTCAAAATATGTTTATCCATCTAACATGAGCTGGAACTCACAACATGTACTTCAAACCCAGTCAAGCCCAAGATTTAGATCAGGGACCAACCTGGATTCGAACCCACTCTCTAAGCCCCTGATCTAACACCTAATGAATGACATAATAGTGATAGCACATGAGAATTAATCTTAATCCTGCAGACTAGCAAAGCTGAGCAAAACAATGAGACATCTATTAACTATGACTATATTAAAATATACATAAGCATGGCTGTAATATGTGGAAGTGGAGGAAAAGGAATTTGAACTACTCAAATAAGTTAGACAATAAAATATATTTTAATATACTGACAAATTATTATACATTTATAAATTAATTATATACATTAGTGTGTGTGTGAATGAGCAAGCGGTCTACCAAGCGATAGAGGATTACATAGTGTCATTCACGCTATTATTTCTCATATGCTATTTATTAGCTGAATGATATATTATAAATAAGCACACATCTTTGGTGGGTCCAATATTAAGATGCCAATCGAATATTAGAAAGAATTACATAATATTGCTATTAACGCTTTGAGTTATTTGTTCTGAAATGTGGTGACTAACATATGATTTAGGGGAGTGTTCTGAGATTCACTATACATATAAATACATTTGAAAAGGTTTGATTATATTTGAATCTATGACTAAATATTTTATGAAAAATTATTTTAACAATAGTAAGACGAACGCTTTATTTTCCCCAAGGCATATATACTTTTAAATACAGAAATAAGTTACAATGGTGGGACTCTAGAAGACCGAAATAAATTTAATTAATAAAATACAAGTAATTGGCATTTATATATATATATATTATAAGCAGAGCGCATTTTTAATATTAGAGCATTAAAACTGGGTCACGAAGCAAAAAAATAATAATACAAAAAAGTTTGTGGTGCTGACATAATAGCCTAAAAATAACTAAGAGGAAAAGATCATGCTTCTGGATGAAAAACGAAATCTCACACCCCCTTCTTGGGTAGTGCTTAGAGAAAAGTGGATAGGCATGGTGTGGCCCAGACTTTTGATGGTATAACCGATGTGAAAGGCCTTTATCTATGAAGTGAATATGCATAGCGTGTGCCAAACTTACAGGATCACCACCAGAGGCATTTTATATGAAATAAACATGATTCTGGATAGCTCAACTATCTACAGAATGAGATATGAGAAGAAATCTATGGGTTCGAACTTGTTGCAACCCCCAGATTAAGACTAGAAGCACATATATATAGAACATGAAGATCAGCCAAATGTCAGAAACGCAGTAATGATACATGTTGCTAACAACATTGAATAAATTGTAGTGCTTTAAAATAAATGAACTTGTTTGAATACTATAATTTAGACAAATAATATGATATGCAGTTATAATATATAGAGAGAAATTTAGATTTCATTTACTAACATATACTTGAAGATTTTATTTAGCAAAAGAAACATTAAGATTTAGATTACAAATTAATAAAATATATGTTAAGATTTGATTTAGTAAAAGAAACTTTAAGATTCACCCCCCTCCCTTTCCTACTATTTAAAATAATTCAATCCTACCTTCGTGGATTTTACAATAACTGGAATACATAGCATATATTTTAATAATATAAAAATGAAAATAACTAGCAGTTTTATATATATACGAAAAACAAAAAACAAGTTAAAAACTTGCTAATGCTTGTATTTATGTCAACAGATGGCGTTCTACCAAAAACACCATAAAGCATATGTTTACATAAACGTCAGAGCATGCATTCACTATCTCTAACTTTAATTCCACTTTCAGATCATGATTTCAAGCTATTTGCTATCATCAGTGAAAGACAGGAATTTTAGAAACTAGATCTAAACACAAACTCTGAGTGTTTATGAAACAGTTTCTATTCAGCTTGCAAGCATGAATCTTTTAGACACATAATGTCTTCAAACTCAGCATAGCAAGCCAGATAGCTATATGGGTCTGATCTCAGTTCAGCATCACCCCATAGTAGAAACCTCTGCAATGTATATCATTGCTAGAAAGACCTCAAAGGTACATTTATGAAAAACAAAAAACCAAGTTAAAAACATGCTAACGCTTGTATTTATGTCAACAGATGGCGTTCTACCAAAAACACCATCAAGCATATGTTTACATAAACGTCAGAGCATGCATTCACTATCTCTAACTTTAATTCCACTTTCAGATCATGATTTTAAGCTATTTTCTATCATTAGTGAAAGACAGGAATTTTAGAAACTAGATCTAAACACAAACTCTGAGCGTTTATGAAACAGTTTCTATTCAGCTTGCAAGCATGAATCTTTTAGACATGTAATGTCTTCAAACTCAGCATAGCAAGCCAGATAGCTATATGGGTCTGATCTCAGTTCAGCATCACCACATAGTAGATGCCTCTGCAATATATATCATTGCTAGAAAGACCTCAAAGGTACATTTATGAAAAACAAAAAACAAGTTAAAAACTTGCTAATGCTTGTATTTATGTCAACAGATGGCGTTCTACCAAAAACACCATCAAGCATATGTTTACATAAATGTCAGAGCATGCATTCACTATCTCTAACTTTAATTCCACTTTCAGATCATGATTTCAAGCTATTTGCTATCATCAGTGAAAGACAGGAATTTTAGAAACTAGATCTAAACACAAACTCTGAGCGTTTATGAAACAGTTTCTATTCAGCTTGCAAGCATGAATCTTTTAGACACATAATGTCTTCAAACTCAGCATAGCAAGCCAGATAGCTATATGGGTCTGATCTCAGTTCAGCATCACCCCATAGTAGAAACCTCTGCAATGTATATCATTGCTAGAAAGACCTCAAAGGTACATTTATGAAAAACAAAAAAACAAGTTAAAAACATGCTAACGCTTGTATTTATGTCAACAGATGGCGTTCTACCAAAAACACCGTCAAGCATATGTTTACATAAACGTCAGAGCATGCATTCACTATCTCTAACTTTAATTCCACTTTCAGATCATGATTTTAAGCTATTTTCTATCATTAGTGAAAGACAGGAATTTTAGAAACTAGATCTAAACACAAACTCTAAGCGTTAATGAAACAGTTTCTCTTCAGCTTGCAAGCGTGAATCTTTTAGACATGTAATGTCTTCAAACTCAGTATAACAAGCCAGATATCTATATGAGTCTGATCTCAGTTCAGCATCACCACATAGTAGAAGCCTCTGCAATATATATCGTTGCTAGAAAGACCTCAAAGGTACATTTATGAAAAACAAAAACAAGTTAAAAACTTGCTAATGCTTGTATTTATGTCAACAGATTGCGTTCTACCAAAAACACCATCAAGCATATGTTTACATAAATGTCAGAGCATGCATTCACTATCTCTAACTTTAATTCCACTTTCAGATCATGATTTCAACCTATTTGCTATCATCAGTGAAAGACAGGAATTTTAGAAACTATATATATATATATATATGAAAGACAGGAATTTTAGAAACTATATATATATAAAACAATTAAGTCACCCTTATTTTAGAATTAAATAAATAATATTTTATAAGATTTCAAAGTGTTAATTAGCTTGAGTTCTGGATTTATTCTGGGTAGAAAATCCAGAGGTAAACAAATATATATTTTATAATAAACCAACATAAATAAAATGTTAACTCGTAAAAACAATCTGGCGAGTATATTAATTAATAATGCATTGTTTTAAATGGACATTAAAAACCTTAATTCATGAAGGTTTACTTAAAAGAAAGAAAAGATTTTACAAAATTCAACTCGTCAGATTGTTAGAGATTGGCAGAATAATAATAATAAAAGCATATATATAAAATCAAGTAATAAAAACTTTAAATAATTGACCGCACCAAAGTTAAGGAAAAGAGCATATGAGAGAGAATTAAATAAAATAAATTACTTAAGAGCAAATTACATATTAAAACAAAAGCAAAGTTAAATACATTAGAAGATATATTGATAGATGAGTTAGGCTAGTTTTAGTTTGAGGTGATGGCTTGAAAAGTTACCTGGCAATTTTCAGAGTCCAATTTAAAATGTTGCATGTGCACGGCAATTGAAATGAAAGTTCTTCGGTGGCAACAAACTTCTATTAGCATTCTAAAATTTCCCAGTCAGGCTCTTACTTCATTACTACTGGTGCATGATATAACAGTAGTGGAAAATGACCCACAAGGGTCGGAAAAAGCTTTTTACTACATCATTTTTAGATTTCAAAACAGCATGGTGTCTAGCAGCAATCAGTTCTCTCAACAATAGCTCATCTAATCTGTGACTCAAAATTCAGTCATTTTATACTTTTTCTTTATCAGTTGTTTTTGAAGATGCAACAGTAAGATAATGTCCAAAAATAAATTCAAATCTATTTCCAGATTAGAAATAGATTTGACAACATGTTTTTAACAAAAGTATCTCTAATCTTAATTCCCTTTTAAGTAAAACTTTAATTAAAAATACCTACCCCAGATTAAAACAATAGTGTTTCCAACCCTTAAATATTTTTAAACAATTACTGTAGCATCTTCCATATTGGATTCTATAAAAATATACAGTTTAATAGAAAAAGTACTTTAAAAAGAAAAAGTTTAAAAAATGACATATAATAAAATATTTACAAAAAATCAATCATTTGTTAGTAATTTTGCTCCTATATATATATTTGAGCTGCACCTATAATACTTTAATAAAAAAAGAACTAATAATTAATAAAAAGAATTAATAATCATAAAATTAATAATAATAAAGATGTCAAGTTAAAAGTTAAAATTTTATAATTTAGACGTGCATCTCAAATATATATATATATATACATAAGACAAAAGGAGCGGGATGGGAAATAGAGTTTAAATAAAAGTTAGTAGATGGAAACATGAAGCTCAATCTTAAGCTAACATTGACTGCTTCAATATTTAATTTCAGCAGTATGTTCTCTGAATGCATAATCTCTGAATACATTCTTCACTCTAAATATGAATCAAATATTGAGATAAAATAATATATTATTTGTGATACCTCTGTTTCTGGACATCTAGAAAATCAAATATTTTGGAACCTGCCATGGATCATTTGAGTAAAAAAGATAAATTCACAGAAGAATTTATATCTAAATTGAATTATTTACAATTAATTTTAAAATATAATAGTTTTTTTTTTTTAATAACAGAAGCAATTACATACCAAATGACCTCAGGTAAGATTTAACATTTTGACTGATGATTATGTCTTATAATTAGTATTTGGGTTAATAAAGATGATGGGGGATCTAATTTAATAGACGATGATGCTATCTGTTAAGAAGAAACTTAGATAGTATAAGTAAAGAGACTGAGGGTTGAATTTTCCAATTAAAGATTAGCATGATGAGGATTTTTGGAATAAATTGAACAATCCATTTATGTCAGAGAATTTTATTATTAAAGACTTAAATGAAAAAAAGTGCAATATATTTTTAAATAAAATGACATTATATATACATATTAGATAACAGGTATTTTAGTATATTGGATGAGAATAAAAACTTTAGATTTTATGACAGTTAATGTTACTGCAAATGATCAATGTAATAGGGAAAATTCACTGATTCATATGATTGATTGAACCTTGAATGAATCATTTAGCTATTTAAACAGTTTTAAAGTTGTTAATGGAAGCTGGTATTAATCAATCAAATTGATGAGCTAGGAAGTCATTAATATGATGTATAAGCATTTCCAGATTAACTTTATCAAAAGCTTCTTTAAAAGCTAATATAATGGCAGTTAGATGACATATATAATTATTTTGGCATGTGTTGTAATTTCCTGCATAAAAATTGTTATGATGCAAATGAATAACAGATAGTGCAAAATGTGCAGATTAAGAACATTGTTTCATGAATTGGATAAATGTATGTGTTCAACTATCATTTGTATATATACTACTTTGACCAATTTTAATTTTCAGTAGAGTGTGTAGTTATAGAAATTAAATGTTTATTTTTATTGATAACAAATATCAGTTTGCTTAGATTTAACAAATTATACAATTAGTTAAACTATTATACAATGCAATAAGAAAAGATATTACATTAAGAATACAAATGTTAGATAAAATTAAGGTAGGGACTGGAATTAGGTTTTTGATCTAATCATCAGCTTCCAATGTCAAGAAATGAACCAGTACATTATCAGCATTGACCAACTTTGGTAATTCTTTATATTTCTTAAAAATTGTTAATATAACGGCATATTATAACATGTTTCACAAGATTATCAATTAGAATGGAACAATTACTAGGAATAATCTCTCCAATATAGAATCCTGCTATTTTAAAAAATAAATATAATCTTATTATTTTATTGACAGCCTAGGTGATATTTCTACGTAAACATGATCCCCCCCCCATGTACTTTGGTACTCTATTTTCATATCTTGTCAAAATTTGATACCAAAAATTATTTAGTATTTATTTTCCAATAACCTCATAATCATTCACCAATTTATTCTTTTAGAAATTTGTAATAAATTTTTTTAAAGAATAAACTGGTAAATGTTTACAGAGTTATATATATATATATATATATTAAATTGATAAAAAATAAAGTCAGATGACCTAATTTTAATAAAGCTCGTATTTACAAATGTTATATATAGAGTAAGTAAAAAACAAACTCTTAACAAGCTTCAAAAATACCCTCAACCTCAGACCACAGTTTCTGCATATATATATATATCTCCAAATATAATTATACTGTCTATACTAAACTTAATGTAATTAGAAGGGATTTGAACTTGTCTTTCAAGAACTGCAATGCCCTCCAACTTATACAACTGGTACACATGACCACTTACATGTCAAAAAGATAAATGAACTCCAGTACACATTTTGTGCTGAACCAGCACTCGTCAGTTAGTCAAGATCACCATCTTCCACATATATTTGCAATCAGTCCTTTACTTCATATTAATATAGCAAATTTTCAAACTTTAATGGAAAAGCTTTAGTCTACTCCATCCTCTAACTCTTTAGCCATTCATATCATTGAAAATCTGATGGTGAAATACTCAAAGCTCTTGTTGATGCTAATATTATTGTCATACCTATGTTGTCTGTAAGTCACTCTGATCCCTATATTTAGGACTTTAATATGTCTACTTAAATAGAAAGAAGAGGGATGAGCAGAATTTTGGTTGAATATATAATATTCAAATATGAGCATATTGTTTATACTAAACTTAAACAATTATGATATAAACATAAGGAATAAAAATAGTAATCATTTATAATGACATCTGTTTTCTTTGATCACAAAAAAAAACATATGCAGTCACATTTTTCTTTATGCTTACAAAGCTACTAATACAGTGACAATTATTTTGCTACAGAATAATCCTGCCTAGTTTATTCTCTAATAATCAAAAATGTTAAAAATTGCGTACATTATACTTCTTTATTCAATGCATTCTAATTTCTAGCTTATGAATTTCATCAGTAAGAAGCTTTGGATCTGAGAGTAGCACATCTGCTTCTTTAAATTTAATGCACCACCTCTTCTGGACCCATTTTCTTAAATAAAACACACTAATATTTTCAATCCAAGCTAACCTTCTATATAGTCATAGTCATACAGATCATTTTAGCATCTATATATTTTGGTCAATAATGTTTTTAATCCAAGCTAGCCTCCTATATAGTCATACAGATTTAAAACCAGTTCAGCATCTATATATTTTGGCTAAACCACTATAACATCACATGATCATCTATTTCTTTATGCTTATAAAAGTTGTTAGAACAAGAAAATTTTTGGCACATAAATAATGTCATCCAGTGCAAGCTCTAGCAATCAATAGGCGCTAGAAGATTGTATGCATCATAATATCTAGCCAAAGAATAAAAGTTACTATTGTTCTTAAAAAATCAAAGATTCACTAATATATGGATACTAAACTGTTTTCACATGTGTTTGTCTATACAGGCATATTATCTTGAACTGAAAATATGTGTATGTTTTCAGTTTAGTTTCACAGCTTTATAATTAAGAGAGAATGTGTAAGATGGGTAATGAAGAGGTGTTGCACTAGATCCAACTATCTTGCTACATTTCTCCCAGATCCAAAGATCCTCATTGATGAAAGACAAACTAAAACTAGTCTGGGGATATAGGATTGAAAAGCACTGGATGGAGATTATGATACACAAAAATCTTTTATATCTATTGATTACTAGAGCTTGAACTAGGTGGTACTATTGTGTAGAAAAAAGTTTTTACTGTTTTAACAGCTTGTGAACACATTAAAAAAGTGATCATGAGATATTACAGTGGTTTAATACCAATTCTAGCCAAGGAATAAACAATACTATGGTTTTACACCAATTATATAAATTCTAAACTAGTTTCAGATGTGTTCATATCAACAGGCAGATTAGCTTGGATTGAAAACATTAACGTTTTTTTTCCTGTTTGGGATCATAGCCTTATACATAAGATAAAATATATAAGATAGATGCTGAAGAAGTAGTGCATGAGATCCTATGATACAGATGCACTGCTTCTAGTTTCAAAGTCCATCACTAATAAAAGCCATAAGATAATACTCTGGGAATATTGGATTGAAAAGCATTGGATAGTAATTATCATGCAAAGAACTTTTAGCATATTCGTATTTATATTAGTCATTCATTAGAGTAGAGATTATCTGCTTAATAGGTAATATTTCTGTAGTTTAATTTTCATTGCATCACTCTCACCCAAGTTAGGAGCTGATTTCTATCCACTTTTAACACATTGTAGAGAAGTATAAATATAAACATATGACCAAAAACATGTAAAAAAATGTATGATCCCTAAGATGTACATTTTGTGTTGAACCATCATTCATTAATTGACTCAGATTACAATCTCTTACATTTTCATTGTTCAGTATATATAGATGATATTGAATTACTATAGTTTAATTAATAAGTAACAAACTTACTGTCCTCATAACTTTTTCACAAACCATTTAATGAAAGTATATTAATTGTTTACTCATTTAATAAAAAACATCTAAATTTACATTAAATTTCAATCTGGAAAATACTAAAATTCTTCATGAGGAAAAAACTATAATAAAAAAAAATTAAGGAGGTAATTTTGATAAACAGAAATAGGATATCCATAATCAGTAAACAATAAAAAATTAAAAATTCATGAATCTTGGCATATAACATTTACTTCTGCTAAATTTAAATAATTTTCAGTTGAAAAAGGTTAAGAAATTAATTAAAAGTGCTTAGGTCATTCATTATATTTATTTATAACATATATTATCACTATTACATTATATAATTTTTTTCTCATGTGTCATAGCATCAGTCGGGAAGCGAACCCACTAATCCAGGACCTCTCGACCACCAATGCTTGATTACATTATATAATTTTTATTAAAAATTTTATTATAATAATTGCCATAGAACATATGTTAACTGGTGTATCACCTTACCATTTTGCATTTACTTATTTTATTATTTACTACTAGAATTTTAGAATAGAAAAAATATTTTTTCATGAATTAATTTTTATATTATAGATTTTTGATTTGAAATGTTAATTTTGGTAGCTAAAACTAGAATAATTTATTCAGATATAAGAATTGCAATGTTATAATTAAATCTTTGAAATCAAGTATTGTTTTAATTGTAATTAAATTTTATTCATATCCTGATATAAATATAATTAAATTATTTAGTAAATAAATGTCTTTAAAAGAATAGTATTTATTAAATGTTTATTTCATGTTTATTTATGAGTCAATTCTGTTTTATATGTCATATAATAAAGCATAACACTAACTGAAAATTAAATAGAAAATATTTAAAGCATGCACACACCAAACATTATGATATTTCAGCAATGCCCTCTGTGAATAAATAAAAAGTCTCAACTGCAAACAGCCAAACTCAAAAGAATACTCTTTGATTTTTGAATGTTTGAGGTTCAGACTTTATATTTATTTACAGACAACATTGCTGAAATATGTTAATGTTTGGAATTGTGATTTGAATATTTACATGGACAAGCATGTGTGTAAACAATGTATGTAAACTTTAAAGTAGCTATCTTCCCAAATAGTGCTACCAAATTATCAAAATAACATAAAATGGTCATTTATGCAAACTAATTCTTCTCTTAATAGAGCCAACAAGTATTATAATTATTATTATCTAGGCTAAACTCTAAATCAAAGCAAATGCAAACAAAACTTCTTTTAATGCTTTTAAGCATTAAATTTCATTTGGCTTTCATTTGTCATTCATTTTAAAACCCTTGTGAAATAACAAACTATGGTAAAATATGAGATAATTAAATAAAGTAGATCTAGATGTCTGTAGAGTTATTAAATGCTTATATACTTACATAAAGGGTATAGAATTATTAAGCATGAAATTTAAAATGAAGTTTTAATGTTATATATTATTAACACAATGAAGTAATTTCATAAATATTTTTTATTAATAAATTTTAAAAAAATATTTTATGGATATTTTATGCTATTATGAAAGGCAGAATTTATAAATATAATTAGTTTAATTAACATATATTTATATAAATGTGGGTGATCTTAAATATAACTTTTTTTATATTTGTTGTGATATAGTTTGATATCCCAATATCAAATGAATAAGTGTAAAGAGTCTGTGTGGTAGTCTGCTTAAATATGGTCATTTCAAATGATTTCTGAGAGTGTCCAACTAATAATGTAAATATGTGTTTTTAAATATTTATTATTATATATATTTATAGATTAAATGTAAATGTATTATTAATAAATGAATTTATAATAAATATCAGTCATTTTTAAATATATATATATATTATTATTATTATTATTATTATTATTATTATTATTATTATTATTATTATTATTATTATTATTATTATTATTATTATTATTATTATTATTATTATTATTATTATTATTATTATTATATTGTAGGAATTAAAGAAATTACTCAAAGTGCAAAATTTTGAGAAACCAAACATTATTATACTTCCTGATGAAAGGTAAGTGTCTTATAATAAATAAAGATTTTAATAATGATATAATTATATGCAATGAAAGCTATGGTAATGAAAATGGATATATTGCTTAATACACGATTAATTTTTCGCTCTTTAATAATTTTTTTTCCATTTTTTAATTAGTCAAACTACACTTTAAAAAATATTTTCTTATATAATGCTTTAAAAATATTTTTTTTATGAGTAAACTATAATAATGAAAATTTTTTTTTGGTTTTATCTGAAACTAAATATTAATCTCAAAAGTTTTGCTTCTGCACTTTTACAAGCATCAGTAATTTTTTTTATTCAACTTAAAAGAATGTTTTCATTGGTAGTCCATATTTTTATTTTGACTACTTTATAAGTGTTTGTATTGGTTAAATATTTATTTTATTTTTTTTTAATTTACTGTCAATATTTTTAATATCTAATACATAAATTAGCCCATATACATAATATAAAGAGCATTTATCTAAAAGTTAACTCTTAAGAATATTTGGGGATCTGAAATAAGTTCAGATCCATATGATTATTTCAGTTGGAGAACTAAATTTAATGACTTGTAGATGTCTAAAAATTTCAGTTTTTTTAAGATGAACTTTTGGATAAATGCTTAGCTTAAGTTGTTTTTTGAATCTAGTGTCATAGCTTCTCACTGAAGAGAGCCATAGCTTGAAACCAGTCTGAGGATGGGAACAATCCTAGATAATGATGATTTGAATGCTTTCTGTTGTAGCATTTATCATAGAAAAAGCTTGTTTAGAGCTATTGCCATGCTCTTTATATTACATATTTGTAAATGCAAACTACATAGGTCATGTGACATATGACTTGATTTTTTTAGTATATATACATGATGAATAGAAATAAGGAGATAATATCCATTAAATAGAGATAAACTTTACTTTTTGATGTTCTAAAAAATTTATTAATTATTAATAGTTAATAATTCCTGAAGCTAAGCAAGTTTTTCTCATAAACCTATAATGGCTCTTTTGTTGGGGGTTTTTAAAGTAAAAGGGTTTGAACCTGAAAGTTATTTTTATAGATGTGAGAATGTGAAAGAATAGCATCTTTCTTGATATTCTGAAAATAATATTTTAAACTTCTCCAGAAAGTTGTGTATGTTGAATTGAATGTTAATATGGATTGTTATTATAATAATAAATAGAAATGAGAAGGTAATATCCATTAAATAGAGATAAATTTTACTTTTTGGTGTTGCTAAAAAGATATTAATTACTACTAATTAACAATTTCTAAACTAAGCTAGTTTTTCTCATAATCCTATAATAGCTCTTTTGTTGAGAATCTTTGAAGCAAAAGGTATCCTTTTTTTACTTCAAACCCAAGTTTTTACATGGATTTAAATCAAGAAAACTATTATATAAATATATAAATTTGAAAATATTTACACTTAAATTTTTTGTGTTTTTAGTTTGATGCATTTTTGTAAATAATTTCACTCAACTGTAAACTATATTAAAAGTATATCAAATAACTGTTTAGATAAAATGTGTCTGTTCATATATATAAAGGTGAACATCAGGCTCACTGCCAGGTGTTGAAAGATTCATGCAAAAATGTAGAACCTAATGTTATTAATTATAATAATAAATGGATTTTCAAAATACTAATTATGTAATAAAATAATAGATGAAAAGATTTAATTTACAATGGAAAAAGAATAATTTAATTAATTACAAAATATTAAAAGTGAAAAGATAATAAAGAATTACAGAGTAAATATTGAGGCAAGAAATATACAGAAAAAGTACATTTCATAGATGATTAAGTAATTGGTAATCTTATATAGATTATGTAGATAAAATCAACAGTTTTAATAATAGAATTATTAGGGTAATCAATTTATGTTCTGATGAAATATTTATTTGAAGACAAAATGGATAATATAAAAAATGAACATGATTATCCAATAAAAATAATTAATAAATTCTGTAGCAAAAGAAATATTGCAAAAATAAAAAGAAATTTAAATAAAAAGAAGGATGTCTATGAGGTAATATGTAGTAGTTACAATTTATCAAAACGTATTTTCTTAGATATAAAAAAAATAATGAAGGATATTAACAAAAAAATATACAAAGAAAAAAAAATTAAATCAATAGGTACTTTGGTATTATTCCTGCTATAATGTAGTACTTGGGTAATGTATTATTTTAAGATTGCAATATGTTTATGCCTCCAAAGGATATGGGGACAAACTTAATTGATACAATTTTCCATAAATCCTGTGGAGGAGTTATTTTAAAGATATAGCAAACTTAAAATAATGCATAATCATAGTAATATGTCATACCTTGTGTAATATCAAACTTTAAATAATATATATATATATATATTCAGAATAAAAAAAGAAAAAAAAAACCACATTATGATACAAAATAAAAACAGATAGTTGTGTTTTTTTAATATGACATTTTTTATGAATTTTTATGCAACATTTTGTGTGATCAAATCCATCCTTTTCTGCTGGCATTTTGTGTCATCAATAACACACAGCATGTGTAATACCAAACTTCAAATCTAAAAAACACACATTTTATTTCCAATGATGGAAAAATAAATTCATTATGAAAAAAGGAAAAATATAAAAAAAAATTCTGAAATGTTTTTTAAATGGTGAATTGTAATAAAGTTTTAGCTTTACCTAAAAATGGTGAAGTGTAAGTTTAATGTTACATAATAATTTTTATAAAAAACATATATATAAAGTTTTAGCTATAAATGCATTTTTAAATATAAAACTGTATTACTTATAAATGATGTGAAAGGTGTATTATATCATGGAGGGGGGGTCACTGTGAAGAATGATATGTTTAATATCTTCTAAAATGGAAAAAAATCATCAGTTTATTTGATATGGATTAGCCATGTCAGGATTCTTAGTTAACATGATATCATAAATGGAAACTTTAAATAAATATTACTAGATGCAAACATCACTGGAGTAATGCATCATATCAAGAATAATATCGAACTACCAATCTGTATACAAAAAAATTAAACTAGGTATATTGATTAATAAAACAAAAAATGAAAATGTTGAAAATATGAATGGAATTTATATAATTAGATGTTGAGATTGTAAAAAAGATAACAAAAATGTATCATATATTGTCATAACAAAAAATAAACTCGAAACAAAATTGAAGTAGCATTTCAATGATAAGAATTCAAATATTTATATACATAGTAAGGAATTTAAACATAGAAATTTTGATATAAACATGTTCAAAAAATTAAATTATATAAAGAAAGAATGCTAAAAAGGTGTAAATATTAACAAAGAAAAACCAGTTTTAAATAGAAAAAATTGTTAAACAATGATTTGGTATATAAATAGTAATATATAAGAAATTGTTAGTTTTGTCGGGTTTGTAAATCTTTTGTATATTTGTGTAGGATGTAATAAAAATTTCTTTAAAGCATAAAGAGTAAGGGGAGGTAAATAATTGTAATAGTAAAATTTATATAATAAATAGTTGTATATAGTTATTTAAAGCCAATAAACATCACATGATCACCATTTTTATGCTTGCTTATAACTGTAAATAAAACAGGCACTAAACTCACTATACATATTACCACACTGCAAGCTAAGGAAATCAATGGATGCATGAAGGCCTATGCATAAAATCCCCATATAGTGCTTACTAATCCAATACCCCCAGACTAGTTTTTGGCTTGTGGTATTCGTCAGTGAAGAGCAGTGCTCTCAGATTCAAGACTCCTCAATAAAGTAGGCCACAAGCCAGAAACTAGTCTGGGGATATTGGATGAGTAAATACTAGATGGGGATTTTCCATTGATTACTTTAGTTTGCAGTGTGGTAATATGTATAGTGAGTTTATTGCCTGTTTTATATGTAGTTGTTAAAGAAATATATTATGAGTTAAAAATATATATTTATAACAATAATATATATATATATATATATATATATGGGTCTCATTTAATGCATATATATATATATATATACCTGGGTCTCATTTAATGCAGATTATTTTAATGCGATTTTGAAGTTATGCAATTCATGTTCCTTCTTAATATCTTTCTTATTTCACTATTATAACGATCCAAACGAAGTGGTAGATCGCATCGCACCGCACCGCACTACCAAAGGGCGCCATCTAGGCATTTGAGCCTAGAAAAATTTATAAAGTAGGCAGATACGCGCTGTTAGGATTCCACTTTATTTACATATTTAGATCGTTAGCCCATTGTCACTAGCTCAGCGGAGACGCCGAGATAAAAATCTATAAATTTTATATCTTAAATATAAAAGAATAAAATAATAAAAGCCACTGCCAGAAATTAACACAGAAAAATATTTATTTACGCACATATAAAATCATTCTAAATTCGAGGAATAAGTTTAACATTTAGATTTTTATCTTAATTTTTAATTTTACATTTAAAATAGCTTGCTATAATGTTTAATATTTTATTTAGAGGGTCGAGTATGAATGGACTACATAGGTCTGCATTTGAAAGGAAAATATTCTTCCCTGATTTAACCTTAGGCAACAAATTTCGCAATCAACTCCCAATCCATCTGATACATTCATGTATTCAATGTAGCATGATACGACAACACAAAATACTCTATTGTCAGGAATGTACATCTGAACAATAAGTAGAAATAGAGAAGACATTGACTCTCCACCAACAGGAATGTGACATCTGTGGGCAAGTAGATCAATAAACTAAAAACTCCATAGGAATGGACTGCGGTCTTCTGCCGACTTACAAACCCATCCATAGCAAACAGAGGGTGTGGGCATATATCTATAATCCTGCCCATAGCGGATCTCATACTACATCTACTAATTACACAAATATATCCAATCCATTGAACCAATTCAACTACGAAATGAATAACCTAAGATTACCCTCCCTTAATACAACTTTACAAAACTATACCATTCCCCCGACTTAATTTTAACATTTATAATCCACAGATTTGTTTAAAAATGTTGGATAGATCGATTACATAGATTCCACGGTCAAAAACATTTCAAAATAAACATAAATGATCAAAATACAAAATTATTGATACCACAACGAGAGGGAAACTATAAGTAACCCAATAGTATTCACCATAAGATACTTGTGTCACCAAAACTTAAAAGACATCCTAATAAATACATTTTAGATACTCACCTAAGGTATCATTATTTATCGAATGTCTATATATTTTGATCAAATATGAAACCAAAATATAATTAACCCAAACAATCCATCAACGTCCATAAACAACTTAAATTTCATACATTTAAAATTTAAACAATAAATAATTTATACAATTAAAATAAATAAATGATTTTTTATCAAAACAAACATATAAAATAAACATCAATTGATTTTAAACTTAAAGGCAAATAGAAACTCCATTTTAACATTTAAATTGCTTTCACGAAAGTTCTTCATTATTTAAACAATTTTTGTCATTTTAACACTTACGGAAGAAGAGTCAGGTTCTTGTTTTTCCACGAGTCCTTGTTTGAAACCCAGTCAGATGTTCTGGAGGTAGCATTAGCTGTTCCTTTCGGATCACAATCAGTTCATTTTTTAAAATAGAGAGAGTGTGATATTCCTCTATCACCACTCTCAAAACAAACAGCTGAACTGCCCAATACTCAATATTTCTCCTTTTTATATTATCCACATGGATTCAAACAACAAAATGTCACCAATCCATCACTTTCGTAGGGCCGACCAAGGCTTGGGCTTCCATTGGTCCAGCTATTCTCTTATCTAATTTCCATCTGACCCTTTAATTACATAGAGCCTTGAGGGCTAGCTTGTTTTTCAAATAAAAACAATCATTTCCATTTATAGTTACAGAATTAATTAATACCTGTTTTTTTCTCTTATATTAATATTTTAATATTTACTCTTGTATTTTTATCAAAAAAATTCAAAACCCTTTTTTATTTATATAAAAAAAAAATTTTTAAAGTTTAGATCCAAATTTAACAACATTTATTTTCGCTGTTTTTTTAAGATTTTTATCTTTTTTTTTTCACTTTTTTCTTTTAATTATAACACATCATTCACACTATATTTATTAGATATCAAGAAATTTAAATTATTAATAACTTATTTTGACTTGAAATACTTTTTTTTTTCAAAAATATAACATTATATTAGCAGCTAACATGAATATGGCCTGAAGCTGTATTTAGAATCTTAGCTTCTATGTAAATAACCTACTTATACTAATAAGTAAATAATAATAATAAATTTATATGTACGTATAAAAATATCACAATAAATATTCAAAAATTTTAAACTTTTAAAATGATAAATATTTTTTTAGACTTTTTAAAATAAAAAATAATGAAAATTTTATTGATTTTCTAAACTGAAAATAATCTTTCTAATGATAATGTACAATCTTTTTGTTTTGAATGCGATCTTATTTTTTTAATATAGAAACAAAAAACAATTAACACAGCACAAGACTGAAAGTGGTGCTAGTTGTACATTACATCATGAATCTGATTTCTTACCAGTTTATAAACGAACGCATATTGTCAAATAGTGGTAAAGATTGAAATATGTATGAATAAATGTAAAATTAAATGCTGTAGTTAATAAAAAAAAGTAAACAAAGTTTGTCTTGTATTAATTTTTTTCAAATATTTGAAATTTTTTATTAGTTATACTTTATTTCCTTATTGTTTTAATGTAAATTTTAAAGTAAGTTTTCTTTGTTGCTTTGCTTTTATGCCGATTTCTGAAAATTACAGAACTTATCCCCCATTTTTCAAGATAAGTTAAGTTTGTTTTTGTGCAATTTCTTTTGTGTGCATTTTCTGAGGAACCTATCTACCACATAAAATGAGACCCAGGTGTAATTGTAGATACTTGATAATGACTACAAGAAGGTAGTTGAAACATTGGAAATGTGTGCATAATGTATTAATATATGAGTTTATGTAAATAAATAAAAAAAATTATAAAAAGGAAAAAAGTAATTCTATTGGATTTTTAATATATGAAAGATCTATTTTATTTTTTCAAAAATGCTTCTCTTTTTCCTCATTTAATCTATGGTATGGCTGCTTGCATTTTTTAAAATTTGGATCAATATTGATTATTATAACAAAGAAATTTGCAGATATATGTCTGACAAAATGATTAAATTAATATTACAACATACTATAAATACTTTTTATTAAAACTAGCTTAATATATTTTATTCCACTTACAATAAAAGATGTCATTTGATGAATGACAGTTTAGTTTTACATAATAAAAGTTAAAACATTAAGAAAATAGTTATAGTTGCTTTACATTCAAATTTCAGTTTAAAAATGACTGATAAATAATATATAGATACATTTGTCTTGTTAATAAGACATCTTTCTATGAAAACTTTTACATTAAAATTGCTATTTAATAATACATTTCACATACTGGATGTTATGATAATATTTTTTACAATATTAATAAAAACAAACAATAGCCATGTGTTATTCAGGGTGGTAATTGTTTGCTGCTTAATCACTAGCATTTTTTAAATTAGTATTTAAACTCAAAAAAGTAAGTTTTTTTAAACAATATTTAGCACCTTATAGATAATAATACAAAATTACTTTACTTAAATTCTTAAAATGTTATTTCTACGCATTTATTTGATAGTAATTTAATTTGTCATATATGTAACAAGAATATCATTCTTTATTCCACTCCAAAGTTTTATATAACAGCATTTATTATTTTTAATAAGTTGTCACATAAGGCAATTATTTTTAGTGTTTCTAAAATTTGTCTTTATGTTAATTTTTTTAACATAAATGTGTAATACATAATAGAGTTTTGCATTAATTTTTTTAGGTTATATATATAGTTCACTAAAAATTTAATGCAGTGCTGTTTTTTTATTTAATAGGAAAAAATGTAATGTGTATTTTTATAGAAAATCCTAATATTATTATTAATTTAATTTAAATTACTAAATAATAATTTTCTACTACTAAAACTACTACTATTGCTACTGCTACTGCTACTACTACTGCTACTACTACTGCTACTGCTACTACTGCTACTGCTACTGCTACTACTACTACTACTACTACTACTACTACTACTACTACTACTACTACTACTACTACTACTACTACTACTACTACTACTACTACTACTAGTTTTAAAATTAAATTTATTACATATATACTTTTACATAAAAAATACATGATCTGATTTTACAATGAAAGATATACATGGTTTGATTTTCCAAAAAAAGCATACATAATTTGATTTTACAGTTTGGTATCACATTTTTTCTTTTACCTATTCCAAAGAAAAGTTTTGTGTGATTATTAAGTCATAAATGTTTTTGTTTGTTATACATTGGTGTTTCTTTGCTTGAGTGAGTAGAAGCAATTTTTGATTTTTCTTTTTTGGTGATTACATTTATTTAAATTTGATTAGAGCTAAAGTTTTAGTAGACTCCAGGTGGCAGACACTATGTCAACTGGAGCAATGAGCCGATCCCTAGTTTTAATTTTTTCCAATTTATTTAGAAACAGTGACTCCAATTTGCGGGAAGTAGGATTAAATACAAAGTGGCATCTAATGAACCATAATGTGAATAGGAAATAAGTGGAAATCCTGATTGTTGGAAAAAAACCTCTTGAAAAACTGTCAATTAAGGTATTGATGGTAATTCTATTGTTGTGTGAGATTGTGGTGATCAGTTGCCTATATTTTGTCAGTGATGAGCAGTTCAGCAGAAAATGATTTATTGTTTCTTCCTCTCTATTGCAGATGGAGCACACAGGGTCTATTTTTAAATATTGCATCCTTCTTGAAAGAAATTCATATGTGGGCAAGGCTTCTAAATTCATCTTAATCATGAAATCTAGGTATTTTGGTTCAAGATGCCAGTACTTATATTTAGTAATAATTACTTTATTATTTATACTGAGAAAACTGTTGGGAGATAATTGAGTGTCAATCTTGTTCAGAATTTGATGTGCAGTCCAATAATCGATCTTTGTGTTGAACTCTTTGTTTGTTGTTGGATTCCTGTTAATATGTTGTAATAGTTGATTTATAAACTTGTTCTTGATAGGTAGGGGTGTATCAGTTGGTTCTGTTTTTAAGTATAGTTGAAAAATAGGGAAATTGATTGCTATTTTAACTAGTGTATTATGTATTCTTTGGTAATAGAAGGTATTTATTGAGTGCAATGACAATCCATTAAACTTTGTATTCTTTTGTAGATTCTTGATGCTCATTGAGATGGCCTTTTTATTCCAGATCAATTGGCAACATAATGAGTTAATTTTTCTGATAAAAGCTTTGGTAAAACCAATAACTGGCATGTAATAGTTAATTTTTGGTAATATTAACATATTAATGAGTGTAGTCTTACTGTGTATTGAAAGGTAAGCCCTAGTAAGAGAGTTGATTATTTTAGTAATTGATGCCATTAGTTGATTCTGAATGGCTATCCTTCTGGCATTTGCTGACAGGTGGAAAGGGATACCTAGAAAGGTGTGTGGGAGAGATTTAGTCAGTGAATTATTAGGATTGCCTGTAAGAATATTTCAAATTGCTATTTTGATGGTGTCAAACTTGAGTGAGTAGTCATGTGTATATTTGCTTAGAATGTCTATTAGCATGGGTATATATTTCTTGGAAGGATATCATCCATAAAGGATATGTTGTTTATAGGGAGATTAGTTTGAGATAGAACTACAGGTGGCAATTTTTTTTCCATTTCCAACAGCTAAGGGTTAATAAATGAAATAAATAGGAGGGTACTAAGTGGCGAGCCCTGTGTAATGAAGCTGTGTGGAACAAAACTGAAAGATGATTTTCCTTTCAATGTAATATGAATGGACCTATTGTACAATAGATTTGCTAGAATGCATCTAAGTGATAATGGGATGTTGTACTATTCAAGTACTTCTAACAGCTTATCAATTGAAATGAAGTCAAAAGCCACCTCAATATCCAGCTGGACCACTACTACTACTACTACTACTACTACTACTACTACTACTACTACTACTACTACTACTATTACTACTACTACTTCTACTGCTTCTACTACTACTAATACTAGTACTACTACTACTACTATTTACTATTACTACTACTATTATTATTATTATTATTATTATTATTATTATTATTATTATTATTATTATTATTATTATTATTATTATTATTATTATTATTATCTGATAAAAGCAATTATGTTTATTACAATAATAAAGAGTCGAATAATTTTAAATCTAGACTTGAATTTTCACAGGGGAGTGTGTCAAGCCCAATATTTTTTGCTATTTATATATCAGATTTGATAACACTTATTCCAAGTAAGAGCATGTTATGCTAGGCAGGTGATATTAAAATTTTTCTGGAGATTAATAGTAAAGGAGATATTAAAACTTTACAAAATTATATAGATGTATTTTACAAGTGGTGCCAAGAAAATAACATGAAAATAAATGTTGATAAAAGTAATGCTATGACATATTTAAGTAAAACAATGTCAATATGGGGTAGTTACCATATTGATCCTCTTGAAATTAAAAAAAAATTACTGACCATAAAGATTTGGGTATAATTTTCACACGCAATTCTACTTTTAATAACCATATAACATATTCTGTTAATAAAGGATTTAAACTCATTGGCAGGATGCTCAGATCAAAAATTGTTTTTGATTTCCAGACTAATAAACTAATATTTAATAGTTTGATATTGCCAATTTTACACTATGGATCCATTATATAGAATTTTATAAATGAAACAAATATGAAAAAAGGTTTATGATAAATATTGTAAATATGTGTATAAAACTTCATCTTGTAATAGTAATGAATTGCGTGTTAAGAGAATATTATCTGATATGTGTTTTTTGTATAAAATGATAAATGGCACAGTAACTTCTGATAATTCAGTAACAAATGTGCTATATAAATTACAAAGTTTAAATAGCAGAAATCATCAAACTTTTTCATTTACCATTAATTAAACACCTATGTGTAAAGAATGCACCTGTATATAGATTACAAAATGAATATAATGATGTGTTTAGTAATGTGAAGTTTACATAAGATTTTAAAATATTTAAAATATATATATTAGATTCATTAAGTCAAAATTTTAAGTAAATTTTAATTTTAATCATTGTAAATGTTTTTTTGGCTTTATAAGCTGTTGTTTAATATCTGAATATTGACTCGTAAATCGAAAGAAAACGATTTCGCGAATGTTAATGTTTAATAGAAATAGTAGACTTAATCAGTGAACAATTTATTAGCTTCATGCTCCCAAATCAGAATGCTTTAGATTTGCCTATATAATTAAGAAAAATAGGTTAGATATAAGAGGGTCCCTCTTATCTTTATAAAGTCGAATCTCACATTATGATTTGTAGAGGTCTCTCTTACTAAAATTAAGCATTCAAGGCGCATGTATTAAGGTTTTAGCCTTATATAAGTATTATTATTATTATTATTATTATTATTATTATTATTATTATTATTATCATCATCATCACCATCATCTTTAAAAGAAGAATCAGAATCAATAATTATAAAAAATAACTATATTACAGAAGTCTTTTGGCATGATTATTAGCACATTTATTGCCATATCTATATTATAGTCTGAGGTTTTCATTCAAATTTGGAGAATTTTGAATTAAAAGCAGGATTATTTTTTTCTCAAGTAACCCGGATTATAACCAACTCAGATAGCAGTCTAGTATTGAATAGTAAATGAATATTAAAAGGTCCTAGAACAAATGGGAATTTTATTGAAATGAAAACACTAAAAAGGCAATTGTAATATGATACTAATTTAATCACAGATAATGACAATGCAATATCTCTATATATGTTGAAGTATGGTTTACTTTTGCCTTTTAACAAATATTTTGCAGAATATGATAGATAAATATAAAATCAAGGCATAAAAATAATGTAAAAATGTAAATATTTAAATATAGAAACAGATCTTGAACAATTATCATCCAAAAGACAAAATTTATTACTTGCTTTACCTTTCAAATATTCATAGATATTTGTGTTTTAAGATAATTAATGATTTTTTATTTCTCTACTTCTTTTACTCATATATTATACAAGTCTTTTCCAATATAACTTTTATGCCTCTTATTTTTAACTACATGCCTAATTTAATTCCTCTTTCTCTCCACATACTTTGAAAAATAATCTTTTATTATTTATACTTTTCAACATTTTTACATTTCTTACCTTATATTTCTTATTGATCGTTTTCATTTTATTTCTAAACCATGACTCTAAAGTTTTCTGTAATGTTTTTTCACTTTAATAATTATACACATTTCTTCTCTATATAAAGCAGTACTCCAAACAAATCAAAGCAAATCAGTTTTTTAAATCTATTATTAACAGTTTTCATAATAACTTCCTTGTTTGTTTATATGTTGTAATTCCCATTCTAATTTATTACATTTATCATTATTTATTCAACTTTCAAATGATTAAATGCAGTAAGATAGAAATATAAAAATATGTAAAAAATATTGAGCTAATTTAGGAAAGTGATATTTTTCAAATTAATCAAAATAAGTCCCTCAGTGTTGTATTGTTATTAATAGCATATAAAATAAGTGAACGAGAATTTAAGCATTTGAATGAGTGTAAATTTGCATCAGAAATATACTTACTGAAAAATAATCGGTTTGTTAAAAGGAGTAAAGTTTACCATATTTAAATAACATGATTATATATATATATATAACATTTAATGTGACTTAACTAGATCTATATTTTTAAAATTAAGGTTTTGAAATATTTTTTCATTCTATGGATCTTCTACACTTTTTTTGACTTTTTAGTGATATTGATAAGATTTAACAAATCATTAGAAAGGATGTAATAGACATATTTGAATTATTATGGAGATTTTAATATGTGAGAGGCCGCATGTAAATGAATGATTTTTTAAATATGTTTTCTATATTATTCTTCAGACATTATAGACAATATAGTGACACATTAAAAAATATTCTAGTTAATATAGTGTTGAGACATTATACCATTCAAGATTATAGATTTTTTGCAAGAAATAATGCATAAGTTTTTCTTCTATTGTTTGATTTAAATGATTAAATCTATTGTTATATGTTAATCCTATTATGTAAAATAGTATCATATTAATGATTTTGTGGACTCAAAGCATAAAATTTGGAATCATGATGAAATTTTAGGTCTTATTTATTTGTATCTCTACCATTCAAATATATTTACAGATAGGGTATTCTTTAATTGTACTTTCAGCAGGTGAATTGTTGTTCTTTAATGAATAGATGAATTGGTATAACAAAGTTTTAAGGATTTTTTTACTCACAATTTTAATTCAAAATCGTTTACTTTGATTTCATAATTGCCACTTTTGATTTACAATTCTTTTCAAATCCATGAAAATAGCAGTATTTTTAGGAGTACTGATATATCCCATAATAGCATAAATTATTTTACACGTAATTAGGATTCTAAAAATTGTTTTAAATAATATGATAAGTCTTTAAAAGTAGAGGGATAAAGTTCATTTATTAATTTAATTTGATTTCAGTAAAGCATTTAGACAATTAATATCAAAACAAAACAAAATCACTTTCTTTAGTTCCTTGATTTATAGATCATATTATTTAAAATGGTAACATTTAAATATTCTAACATATCCAAATACTAAATTCTAATAGATAGTTGGAAGACTTTGATATGATTTTTTTTCATATGTGCAAGTTTTTTTAAAGATCAAAATGTTATCATACACTGTGAAAGAAAAATGAGGAATAGAGAAAACTGATTGATTTTTTTATTAATTATATCTAAATTATTTAATCATTGGTATTATAAATTTTTTTTATATTTTTGGTCAACTATATTTAGAAAAAAAATCAGTAATATTTATATATTATCTATGATTTTACTTAAATAATTCCAAAAGCTTTCATTGTCATATTCAATATAAGTATTATTGTAGAATAAAAAATATTATTGATTAGTGGATTATTTTCCTTGAGAGATATCAATATATTTCTAAAATGAGGTTGATCTAAAAAGTTATCCTGAGAGTCTGAGATTTTTTCCACTATATTGTTTTGAATGTCCTTGATAGTAGTTGCTTCAAAGAAAACTTTTCATTCAAAAAAAAAAAAAACTTTTCATTCAAAAAAAAAAAAAACTTTTATTAATATAAAAGAAATTCTTTGTTGGTAATTTTAATTTTTTTTTGTAGAAAAGTTATGATATTACTATTACTAGGATGAAAAAATATGTGTCTTAATTTTTATAATATAGAAAGAAAAAGTTAAAAGCAGTTCAGTTTTGAAGAAATTATCTTACAAGTGCTTAATATTAGTACTAAAAAAATTTAAATTTTAGTTTTATAAAATCCACATCGTTTTAAAATGCTTTTTGTTTGTATTTGTATAATGAATTATTAACAAAGACATATTTATTCAACACAAAAATAACATGTTTACTTTATAACAAATATTTATGTATTTTATAATTAATAAAATTTTCTAGATAATTTAATGCATATAAATTTTTTGTGAGTGGAATATTTTATAAAAATAGTTTATAAAATAAGAAATTAAATTAGTCATGATTTATAACTTTTATATTTATTAGTTTTATATCGCTATTAAGGTTTCAACATCAAATTTATCATGTTAATTCCACTAATATCTTTACCTGACTTGCAACTTCAAATCGTGACATCCTAGCCTTTTAAGTATGAAAACAAAATTTAATAGTTTACATTTGACTATCCTTTAGAAGATTATTACAAGTATAATTTTAATAATTTAGCATTTTTTGGATCAATAGAACAGACAGTAAAATTAAGCACTGTTTTTCTCATTTCCTCATAAAACAGATTGTTTTTAAAATGTTATAACCTAATGCAAAATGAAACAAATATTAAATAATAATACTACTTATTAATTTTAGTAACTTTGGATTTAAAACTGAGATGATAACTATTATACTATACTAAACATTTATTGATACTCATTGTTTTTCTATAGAAATTTTCTAATTTATCTTGTTTAACAATTAGTTGTTTTTGCTTTTTTTTTCTGGCAATGATTGTACAATGTTTTAATAACATTTACAAATTAAAGTTTTTTTTAATACTTTCTATATGTTTTTTGTTAGTTCCACATGAAATATATATGTTGGAGATCATTTATCTATTTTTGTATGTAAGTGGTCATGTGTATTGGTTGTATAAGATGGAGTAAATGACTACAGTGAGCATGAAAGTCTTGGTTTAAATATCCACTAATTACATAAAGATTAAAGTGTATATATATTGTGCCATTACAATTTAGTCACTAGATAAATTTATAGTAATGTGCATGTAGAAAAGGTAAACCAAAAATCATCATCACAATTTTATATAACCATAAAAGAAGCTGTAGGGCATCCAAGTTCAAATCTTACCAGATCAAAATTCTAAAAGCTTTAAACAGAAAGAGAGTGGGTCAACAATTATATGCTTTATTTGTTTGTGTGTTGATAGAAAGGTAATACACACATTTAAACTATTTAATATTTAGTTTTTCTGTTAAAAAAGCAAAGTTATAATGCATACGTATAGGCAATGTATGTGTAAACTATTTAATTGTTTTATATTTCAAATATTCAACATTTTCACTTTCTTTAAAACTAACCTATGCTTGATCAATTTTAATGTCTTATTCTATACTTTTATTTTGCTTTTCTTTAATTATAATTGGGATTTAAAAGTTACAGACTTAATTAAATAATTGGGTTATAATTACTAAGCTAGCAATCATATTATTTAAGGTTAGTTTATGAATGATTTGAAAGAATGAAGGATGTGTGTACATTACATACAGAAATTTACATTTACTAAATATTGAAAGAAAAGGAAGTATTAAATCTGTCAAATTATTTTTTTGTACAATTGTTTGTTAAAAGAGGAAATCTGTTTAATCAGATATCAATCTTTGTAGCAATTTTTTTTTTGTAAATAATTGTTTTTCACTTTGGAAGCTTATAATGGGTCAGAGCTCTAATTTTGAAATTGTCTTATCTCAAGATCTAAAGAAGGAAGCTCAAAGATTTGAAATGTTACCTGGATGTTAAAAAGAAAAAAAGAAAAGAAAGGAAATAAGGATTGAGTCTATTTTTTTTTTTTAAACAAAAGTGTCTGGAAAAAGGACTAAACTTTTCAGTTGAAAAATAATTTAGTTGAAAATAAATTAGAGATCTAATTAAAACAAATTTGTCCAAAAATAGCAAGTGATGCTATCTCTGATTGGTTAAGTTAGCTAAAAATTGGATATAAAAAGCTGTCTTGAATTATTATTAGGATTATTGTTTATGATTCAGATTATTAAACTATCCAATTGAATGCTGAAAATATAAGAAATGTCTGGCTAGAAAAATTATATGTATGTCCCATCTTTGCCTGACCATCTGGGGAAGCTGCACATCATATAGGAAAGAAAAGATGTTGTGTCTAAAATAATATTCTACACCTTTCAACTGACCAGAGAAATAAGATGTTTTTAATAGAAGGAAGAAAGCATTCACCTGCATTCAAAGAAGATGAATTAATCTACTGATAAATATTAATCATCAAGTCCAATTAATTGTTACAACAACTGATTTTAAACTCAAGAAAATTTATAAATGTGAAAACAACTGCTGTATTTCATCCACATGCTTGACAGGAAGAGAAGAAAATTAATATAATGATTTCCAAATTGTCCACTAAAGCAAATAACCTCAATAGAGTCATCATCATCAAATAGTTATACACCTCAAGAAAGAGATTGTTCCCATGTAAGACGGAAATGGTAGCTGCAGAAATATAGACAATATACAAGACAAGTTTGAACCCTTGGAAATTTGCCACAAACAAAAGATCGGTAATATGACTTTTTATATCTATTTTCTTTATGATATCAGTCTTAAGAAACATTTTAGCAATAAAGTGGTATATTTTATTTAAAGAACCTTTAAAGACTATTCAGATCGATTAAAACAAGAATGTCTTACTAAAAATAACTTTGAGCTTCATAAATTATCTTGAATGTATGAAAATTATTTGTTTATTAATTTTACAGTTATGAAAAATATTAATGTGTAAAACAATTTTTTTTTTTATGGTGTTATGATTTTAGTTTTAACTAATATATTATTATTTTGGTTTTAAATAATATTTTGTTATCATGGGATAAAACACGCACATACATAATGACATTTTATATGTGTATAATTGCGAGTGAATGTGAAGTAACAAGTAGTGTTAGAATATTAGATTAGTTTGTTTGAAGTTAAGTATAGCATTTCAGAGGTAGAAGAGAGGGGGGAGAAAATAATTTAAAACTCTTTTCTAAAACTTGCTCTTTCAATTCTACTAACATTTTTTTTTTACATTCTATTTACATGTTAGATTTTTAAAGTATGTGTGCTAATGAGCAGATAATATTTTTTTTTTCTTGAAATACTTTTCTCATGGAGTGAAAATCATGGTCAATGTGACGTCCAACTTAATACAAAATACATTTGAAGGGAAAGGGGGAAGAACTTAAAATTAATCTGAGGATTGTTATATAATCAATTATTATTATTATTATTCATGTCAATTTTCATATTTATCTAGAAATTTTTATGTATATGTTAGAAATGTAGTAATAAATATTAGTTTGTTTTATTAAACGAGGCATATATATTTCATTAAGTGTAGTCTTTGTTAAGTGTGATTATTCATCATCACTGGTTGAATATTAGTTATTTAAGATATAAGTAAGTATGCTAAAATTAAGCAATAATTATGCATTTCTTTATAAAATTTAGTTTTATGTTTAGGCTTAGTTCTAAAGCTGTAGTTGAAACCCTTGTCATTATTGTTATTATTATCATCATCATCATCGTCATCAACGTTTTAATTAATGAGCTGTTTAACTGTTTAAAGGCCATAAATAAATATTGATTTTATAATATTTAGTGATTTCTTAGTATTATTATCACCACATCCCGTCATCTATTTCATGCAAGGATGAGTGAATTGCCATCCTAAATTAGTTATATATAATCTGAGCTAGTAAACTTATAAAAATATTGAAACACATTTGTTATGTTAAGATCTGAGAAATGATTTATGTCTAGTATACTCCACTTTGGTTTATAGATGTTTTACTTTTACCTAAATATTAGTGCATATAGTGATATGGCTCAAAAAGCAAAATCTCCCATTTTATTAGAAATAAAGTACCAAGAAGGGATTCAAACCCGGTACATGTGAAAGGTTATCAGATATAACCGTGTCTAGATTCAGATAATCTAGTGGCGCCCTGCTAGACCATATTCACTTAGTATTTGTTTAAACATGCACTTAACATCAAACCAAGAAATGAAAGTGGATAAGATCTACTGCCTGTATACCTGAGTTATATTTTATTGAATTACGAGTGTACTCACTTCACGTGATTTCCATATACCTGAGTTATAATACTTGTTATTAATAATTTGCTCATAATTTGCTTATAATTCTTGATAGTGTTATATTTTGAACCTTTACTTAATATCTTGATATTTGGACTCCTTTAAATATCTTTTGAACTCATTTAATTAGGTTTCAATATATATATATAATTAAAAAATGTGTTATCTAAAAAAAATTTAGAAAAAAAATGAAAAGAACAAATTAAGTAGAATAATTGGACAAATTAATAATAATTACATTTTTTTATTTTTTAAAATATTTTTGTAATAGTTAATACATTTTACTTTATAAAATTGAATAGATTAAATTAAATTACAAATGTTTTCATTTTATAATCATATATTATTTTTCAAATATCAAAAATGTACTCTGTAGCGGTTAAATGATTATAAAATATGGATTAATAAATTACACTATAAAAACATTTAAAGCAATGAAAATGATTAGTATATTCATCAATGCATACATTTGTAGCAAGTATTATTAATATTTAATTTTAATTATTCTGCAATAAGGAGTTTCTTTACTTCTTATTTTTAGTGTCATAAAGTGCTGCTAAAACATCTATATGCCTTATTCTAAAGTTGACTCTAGATTCTGTCAACTTTAGATTTTTTTTAAGTCAGAAGCAGGACTAGGATTTTTCTTTTAAATAATTGATCAATAATTTATCCAGGATTAATCTTACACTACAGGATGATAAATGGGTTGAACTATTAAAATTATGAAAATAAAAGATTTCACTTTAATTTAGATTAATTAGGTGAATGCTATTATGCTAACTGTAAAATAAAAAATACAGTTGTAAGGTGTTATAACGTTTTTTTTACTTGTGAGAATATATCGTACTTCTAAGAATGTGAAATCTATAATTGACTTTTTTTGTTTTATTTTAAAAAATTATTTTTAATTTGCAAAATGCTATAAAACATTTATTATGAAGTTAGTAACCTACCAATTTCTTCTTAAGTTTTTGTTTCTGCCTTAAAAATATATTTACTTATCACATTGCCATGAGTCATCAACTCAAAGGAAGGTTCTGCTCATGCTTTAATAATTTTCATCAGGTAGTATAATTTTTGCTCTATTTGCCAGACACTCTTAATTCTTTCATTGTTTTTGAGCATTAATCGATATATGTTTTTCTTCTTTCCAGTCTGTCAAATAATTTTTAAATTCTCAACTTCTAAGATCATTTCCAATCAAAATTTATTCTGCTTTAGAATTTTCTTAGCAAACTTTTCCAAATAAAAGTTGTTACTATTTACATGTTTATTTACTAAACTATTAATCACATGCAAATACTGTTGAAATATATACTTTTTAATTTCTTGATTAAGTACTTACTTAAAAATGTTCTATACAATTTAAACTAAAATAAGTTGATATTTAAATTAAAATTATATCAAATTTTGTATGCATATATTGTACGTAATTAACAAAAATGATATAATAAAAAAATAATAATGATAAACTAATCTATAAAATATGATTGAAAAATAAAAATGATTTATAGCCAATTTTCAAAACAAATCCAAATTCAAACTAAAAATAAATTGCAAAAATATAAAATGTACATATTTAAAACATAAAATTATAAAAATATTATTAAATATATTGTAACATTGAAAGGATAAATAATTTTTTTTTAAAAAAGTTCAATATTGGAAGGCTTTAATTACAAAGAATAATTCTATTTGAAAATAAGATATTAAAATAAAATTAAATTAAACAGTTTTTGATTCACATATTACATTAAATTCAATTTAAAACATCAAATTATATGAATATTTTATAAAATTGCTATAAAAATTGAATAAAATTTTAAATATTCTTAAAAAAATTAATTGGCATAGAAGTGAAGCATAAGATAATATAAAGATCTATTAAAATAATATTTTAGTAAACAATTAGAATACAATAAATTGTTATTTTAAAAATAAAATAAAAACATTGGTTAATTAAAGTTATGATTTATCCATCATTAAATGTACAAAATCTATAACTATTGTTATATGAAATATATATATTTTTTCTTAATTCAGTAAAACTTTGATTCACCATTTTATAAGGCTGTGGAGAAAATAAATGATACAGAAAATTGCAATATTAAAATTGCATTAAAATTATAGATTACAACAATTTAATGATTAGTCATTGAAATATTAATGGGCACTTATATATGTGTGTGTAAATTAATCAATGAATGGACATTCATTTTATAAATAAGTCAAAATCTACAATAATTTTGTAGATATAATAAACACCTCCATATTTCCACATTCTTTTTAAATTCACATAAATAAAGATATAATAAAAGACAAATAACCCCCAAGATGGATGACATCAAAGTTGTGAGTGGAGGAAGTTTGACAATGATAAATGAAAATGTAACAATTAATTTTGTAGTCAGAACTAAATAAACAAAAAATAAAAAATAAAGAATATCTCATTATAAGATATAATACTGCAGTATGAGAGACCAAGTAACAGCAAAAATGTCTGTTAAAATAGTTTTTATTTTTTGCCTCATATTCTTGTTTTATCTAGTTTAGTTTTAAATGTGGTTGAATGTATTTTAGTGTTGTAATTATAATTGTATTTTTCAAAGAAACTTTATTATATGCCTACAAACTGATGTTCAGATGAAGAGCATGTGTCAAAGGGAGCTTCTTACTTGAAAACTAGAACTATCAGTGTTGATGCTTTTGTCAAATCTAGATAAAGAGAACATTTTTTATAGTTCCACAAAGATAGCTTGGCAGAATTGTGAACTTTAGTCACTGGGATTCTTGAAAAGTTTCCATGTATTCTCATAAATAAACTTACTAGAAAGAATTTTGTCTTTACTTTGGAATTTTCTTTGCAAGGGCATTCGGTTGTGGGAGGTTGAATATTATTTTACATCAGGTCATTCATATGGAATATGTAATAAAGGTCAAGATTCTTATGATGAGAAAATCTCTCCTTTTAATGCAATCTTTAATGGAGAGGATTTTATAATAATCAATTGTTGAATTTTGGGCTATGATTTGCTTCAATGATCTAAAGCCTGTGCAGGTTAATATAATGTGCTCAAAGGTCTCATCCTGTCAGTGGCAGATTGGGCAGGAAGGATCTATGTTGTTCAGGAATATTTTCTGATGTGAGAACCAGTTGATGGGCATAGCATTAAGATTCACTTTTATTAAATAGTCGGAAACTTGGGTTCTAATAGTAAAAATTTGAATAATGTTGTGATCTTCTGATTAGACATGCTTAGTTTTGTTTTCATATGGAAGGGTTGAGGGTTTATTAGCAAGTGTGCAGTCCATATTGTAATCTTTGTTTTAAAGTCATCTGGGTTATTGTTATTGAGTTAGTAGAGGCAGGTAATCTCATCGATCCAAGAAGTTTTATTTGGAGGTAGCGTATCAGTAGATGAAATGTGACTAGTTATAAATAAATTGTCATATTTTTGTGTAACGTTGAAAACCATTGAATGTGCCTCTTGGAAAGAGATTGCTTGAATGGAATGAAGATACATTCCATTATGTTTTCTGTGAAGCTGCATTTTGGCTATGCTAATAGTGGACTTGGGGCCCTTCCAAAACAGGCATGCATAATCTGTTTATTTTGCTGATGAATCTCTTAGTGACTGTTATGATGGGAAGATAGTAGGCTATCTTGACCATGATTTTTATGTTGAGAAGAGCCACTTTACCTTGTAAAGATAAGAAAACCTTGGAGAGGCCCTGGGTTAGGTGATCAGCAGATTCTATTATTGAATTTTGATATGCTTTGACATGGTGAGTTGTGAATAGAAAACCCCAAGAAGTTTGGGGCCCTGCCAGAAATCTGGAGGGAATTTTTTTTCCATTTAAAATCCTCCATATAACAGATTTAGCATGGTTTATGAGGAGATGTGATGCACTTGAGTACTTGTCAAGAATTTGGTAGAGTGAGCTGAGGAACTTTTTATATGGCAGCAAGATGAGAACATCATCCATGTATGCGATGACTGACATGTTTTTTTTTTGATTTGTGGAAAATATATACCTGGAATTGTATCTTGAATGGCTTTAAGTAGCAGATTTATCTAACAAGTAAACAGTAGCATGTTAAGTGGAGACCTGTGGGATGGAGTAAGGGAAATATGAATCAATCTGTTGTATAGGAGGTTATCTAATACCTGAATAATGTCTGAGGGAATATTCATTCCTCTGAGAAATTCTAGCAGAGTGTTAGTATTAACTGAATCAATGTGTCTTCTTTGTCGATCTGGACTGTGATAGGTTTTGACAATCTGTTAGATCTAATGTAATGGAGAAGAATTTTTACTTTAGCCATAGTGGTGAGTTTTGATAATCCCTATTTGGGAATTGAGTTGTTGAAATGGCTTTAATGATTTTGTCTTGAATTTTTCTTTTATGACTCCTTATATAACTTTGAATAGTATTGGAGTCATAGATATAGGTCTAATGCTGTGCATGGAGGTTGGATCCTTGTTCTTTTTGACAAATGGAACCATTGTAATTGGATAAAGATCGGGTATTTCCTGTCTCTGAGATGGAAGATGATTTAACATAGCCATGATTATTGGGAAGTGAAATTGCTGAGGTGGATTAGTATGAATTTAGGGATGGCATGAAATCCCAGATGTACATGCTCAGGGAATGCTGGTAAATGGTTTTTATATCTGTCTCAGAAATGCCATGTCTGCCTGAAGGACACATGCCAGAAAGTATGAGATCTTGGTTGGTCATTTTACAGTGTCTCTTTGAAGTAGGTTTCAATGTGTTAAAGCATTTGAGGTCCAGAGAGGTTGAAGCCATTGAAGAGGAAGGTTAATGGAGTGGCTTGCTTTTCTTTGTAACCCAAAGCCCACCAATGATACCCTCGGGTCTAACAGTGTTGATTTGGAAATGCTTTGCAGCTATTTATGGCTATGTATTTGGATATTGCAGATTGTTTTTGTCTATATTGATGTTTCAGGGTGAAGAGCTTTGTCAATGGTTTTATGTCTATGCTGAAAGAAATTGATTTTACAATAGATCTGTTCTATGTCATTAAAAAGGAAAGAAAGGGCATTTTGATCTCCTGATGTGATACACAATCAGTGATTGCAAGATTCCAACAAATGAAAACAATGCTTCTTTTGGAAGTCTGGAAAGGATGTTAATTTTTTGGAATAATATGTAGGCCTCAGAAAAGATGGCCTCTGTTGTAGAGGCATGAGTAAGAATTTCTGATGATTTTATTTGTTTTCATTGGAAAGCAGTAACAACTATTGCATGGTGGTCTGTGAAGGCAATCAGCTGAAGGAATGCTTCAAGACTGAAGTGGAATTTCTGATGTATAAAAGAGAAAATCTATTAGGAAGTGTTGATACTTTGTATGAAAGGAGAAAGCATTGGGGAAAAGAACCCTCTGCCATTCGGGAAACCTCTGTTGAAGAGGTGTAGATATTTTTGGTTATAGACCTCATAGGAAATATTGAAATCTCCCATAATACAGCAGGTGAATTATTGTAAGCTGTTATCATGTTAACCATTGTTAAGATTCTTAGAAGTGTCACAGAAATGTTAGAAATGTTAGGTATATAGACATAGAAGGCATTGAACTTGTTGGTATCATATGTTAAGTTTATTGCAATTAGGTTGGTGTACTCATAAATTATTTTGAATTTATGAGGAGAATACTTTTTGTTTATTAGTATATGCTCCTCTGGTAGCAGTGCAATGACTGCTATTGTGCAAATCAAAGTTTGTTGAGCTATTAAAGTGCTGATGAAATTTGGTGTCTCCCATGAAGAGAATGTGTGGAGAGATAAAGGAGATAAAATGCCTTATGGTATAAATGCACATGAAGAAATTGAGAATGCCTTATGGCATAAATGCACATGAGGAAATTGAGCCCTCTCACATTGATTCCTATAGAATGAGTTATCCATTAACATTGTGGCCATGAGAATGTGCCACATGCAGGTAATCAGAGTCCTGAGTAAAAACTTTGGAGACTTTGAGTTGGCTGACTTGGTTTGAACATGTAGGAATATATAGGCCTGAAGTAGGAGTTTTTTCTGGTATGACATTTTCCTGAATAGATTTAGCACTGTGAATATTAACATGTTTGGTTTTACACTTTTTTCCTGGGCTGCTGTTGAGCTGTTGGTGATTTGATTGTTTGTGATTTTGAATTTTTTCGATAATTTTGGTTGATTTACTTGAGTCCATATCAGATTCAAGGTCAGAGCCCAGGTGGTGGAGACAATCTTCAGTGGCAATAGATTGATTCTGGGTTGTTGTGTTACTGTTATGGTTTTGCTTCAGCTCAAGTTTTGCTTTGAAGGAGGAAGTTTGCTATTATGGGGTTGATTAATTTGGGGCAGAAAGATATTGTCATTCTTATTTTGTTTTCTATTGGTTTTAGATGGGTCTGGGCTTGAAGGGGTTTTGTTTAAGTCTTTATCTTTGAGTATTGCTGATTTCATTTTTTGCTTCTTGTTAACACTGGTACTGAGCAGAATAGATCTATTTTTGAATAATAAAGATGTTTTGGTGGAAATGTTGGAAGTTGGAAAGTTCCTTAGTGAAAGCTGAGGATTTTCCTCTGTACAACTGAGTTGCTCTGAGATATCATCAAAGGAAGTGTGAAAATTGGATTCATTTTTATTGTTAATGGGAATGAGATGATCATTTTTGTACCTATGCATCCTGATTTTTATTCCTGCATGTAGAACATATGTGAGCAATGCAATCCTTTATTAGGTACATTCTCAACCCACAGTAGAAACATTGTGGATGAATTTCAATAAATGACAGAATCATAGGGGAGCCTTTCAGCTTAATTGTTGTCAAGATGTTAAATAGGCTGGTACCTTTTTAACTGAATTTCAAGTGATGCTGTGTTAGATAAGATGTGGCTTCCTGTTTTATCAATCAGGAGGTATCTAAACATTGTGATTTTTCCATATGTTGTGAGGATTTCTTGGAGTTGAGTTTCCTCTAGACCCATAACACAGTTTTTTTATTTTTTCTGTGAGGGTGGAAATTCTATTTAGATCTATGGAAATGATGAATTTATCATTAATACTTTTATAATTGTTTCTAAAAATGTTATGGTGAGCCCACGATGTGAATTCCAGCAATATGTATCTGTCATTGGGGATGTATCCCATCTCCAATGTTGTTATTTTTGATAAGTGCACATAATGCCTCTATTAGAAACTTATATAACAAACATTTCTCATCCCTAATGGGTGGAATGAGGCTCTTATCATTACTATAGTTGGGCAAAGATTTTAATAAATTGTTTGGGATAGTTTGGTTAAAGCTCTGTGTAAGATGGCAATATTGATCTTCACTAAAGCAATTTGGGAAAAAATTGTCTGGGAAAGAGTTTACTTGTGCTAAATTATTTTGCTGTTTTGCATCTTGGTCCATTAATTTTAATACAGAAGAATCATAGGCATTAATGAGAGTATTCTCATGCTTGCTTGGCTGAGCTGTGTTTTCAATAGTCAGGTTTATATTTAAAAATTGATTTATATTTTGACATTGATTTGTTTTTAATTTTGTAATGTTTGCATAAGAAGGTTTTATTCATTTTATCCTATCAGAGTTTGTTTGTTGCATAATGTTCATTTCATTTGGCAGAGTTATATTTAAGGTTGATTCTGTTGTCAAAGAATTATTGAGTTCACTTCAATTGTTAGAGTACTAAGTGATCTTCTGGTCAACACCTATGATGAGAGCATGGGTTTTGAGGATGATGGATTGCTTTTTATTGGATTAGCTGTTTGATGGGCTTTATTTTTTTGGATGGATTGTTGTTGGTCAGTAGTATTTTTGATATTTGATAGATATCTCATGTTTTTGTGATTGGTTTTTTGTTGCTTTTGGTTTTTTTTTTAGTTTTTCAGCTTGAGCTTCTTCTCCACTATTTGAAGAGGTAGTGACTCGGCTGTCTATGAATTCTTTTATTTGTAGATTAAATTCTTGTTTTTTTTATATATTTTTGGAGCTGGCATGGAATTGGAGAGTTGTTCTATTTCATGTAGGTTTGTTGGGGATTTGAGTAAAGAAACCATATTCTGAGTGAAGGAAAGCTTTTCTGCATCACTGCTGACACAATGTTAGAGTCTTCTCCTGTGATATAGCTTGGGCTCTGTAGTGGCAAGATGGATTTTTTGCTTATTAAACTTTCTACATTGTTTAGAAGTGAACTTTGAATTAAATCGATATTTGTTAATAATGAAAATGCATTTTGTATACTACAATGCATTTAGTGTAAAATTGTTGATTTTGACATAACATTGCTTTGAAAGTTATTTTATGATTGTGTAAATGGTGTTTTTTTGTAAATTGAGCTGATGTAGATTTGCTCTAGTAGAGTCTAGAATAAAATATTTAAATAGAAAATGCTTTTGATCTTCTTCTCTATGCCATATGGGTTATAATCTCCATATGGCTTCAGTATCATGGTTTCTTTGATATTAAAATAACTTTAAAGTTGGCATTAACTGCACATTTAATTTAAGAAAAAAAAAATCAAAATATTTCATTTCAAGTGACAAATCCTTGAACCTTTGTAAAAGTTGTATATTAACTCTGCATTAGTGACATTTTTTCACTACAAAAATATTCCAAAATTGGCATTTCTCTTGTATGAATTTGTTAAGATATATTATTGTCGTAATTGGTCTTAAGATTGTTGCCCATTGTTCATTTTGCTTCCATGTTTGGATTATATTAGGTTGACTGCCTTTTCTGCTCCAAATATATGTATTAAATGCAATCCTAGCACATTGTTATGAGATATGTGCTTGTAATTATCTAAATGATATTGCAAACTCTTGTATTAATTGAATTAGAAAAAATTATTTTAGAGTATAATAAGTAATTTTTGTGATAATTAGAATATTAATAGTTGCTACTTTTGACTTAAATTGAGCGGCTGCAAACCTCACATGCTTATTACTTATTTGACAGACAATCAGTGATAGATATACTTTTAAAAGCAATGATATTGTTTTTTTCTTTTATATTTATCTATCTATCCTGAATCTGTTTACACATTGCCATGTAACTTACATGAAAGAAAATCCTTGTGTTTGAATTTTTCCTGTGTACATAGATAAATACATATTTATCTAAATTCTACTCCAACTTGAAGGTAGGTGTGAATTTATTCAGTAGTTATATTAATGTGTGAATTATTTTTTTTTGCTGTCAAGAAGATAGAGACATCATCCATGCAAGATATACTACACCCCAAAATGGGTACATATATTCATGAAAGTTTTTTTTTTATTGTGATGAGCGAAGAGTAGTGAGAAATAATTCATGAGTTTGATATTTATTATGAGACATAATACATGTAGTGTTAATTAATATGGATTTTTAAAAAAATTCTTATTAAGTATTATGTGAATTTATCTATTTATTAACAGATTTATGATGAAGTATCAGATGGGATTAAGTATTGTTGGATTTATAATGTGTTATAAAAAAATGACTGACATAGAATCAAAATCTGTTTTCATGTATGATTGGAATGCTATTAAGCTATATTTTTTACATCATGCACTGTATTTAAAATTGTTTCAAAGAGCAATGTTGGTTGACTTGTTGATGTGCTTTTTTGTAAATTGAGAATAAGACAATACTGGTAATATGTGTGATTCTGTTTTTTATGTAATGACTCTTTCTAAGAATTTAATACCTAATGGGCCTTGGATATAGATTTAGTATTTTATAATAATGATAGTAATAATTTTTTTTTCAGAATGGAATTAATAAAAGTAGATGTAGCTGTTTGACATTACATGGTCATTTGATAATAAATTGATTACATTCAATAAAAATTCAAGAGTAAATTGACTGATATGGGCATGCACAGATTTAAGTAAGTCTGGAAATCCTTAGTAACAATAATTTGAATTTTTTAAACTTTTCAAATAAAACCTGTGGCTTGAAGCTACCAAGTTTATGTGTTGGCTCAAAGTGCATTAATGTGAGTTTGAAAGTTAGAGCTTTCTGAAGTTTTTCTTTGAAGTAGATAAAGAATAAACAATCACACTATCACCAGATATTATTTGGCCTAAATAGTTAAAACTGATGGAAATCAGCAGATAAGAGTTTGCCCTAGAGCTCATTGGATATAATTTCTTGACCAGGTATATGATTGTGTCATAAAGAATATTTTTTCTGTTGCTGAGTATTCAATCAGCATCTCTCAAGAAGATTTGTATTTTCTTTTCAATGCCAACATCTGTTCTTTATTGTTCATGATTGATATAAATTATGAGATTTGATTATGCTTCTCATCTATAAGAAAAAAAAGCCTTGTAAGTAGTATGGATATTCTTGTGACAAAGTTTATTATATTTTGTAAATTCCATTCATTTTTGTGAATGATCAAGTTTTAAATGTTTTAATTTTTTTTTAATATAAATTTCAGAGGAAGAAATCTTTCATTGACAATTGTCCTTGTTCACAAAAAAAAATGATTAAAGTTTTTTGTAATGAAGTGAGTAATTAATTAAATTTAAATCAAGTGTTATCATTATTGCTGAATGACATGATTATGGTGAAGGTACTAATCTCATATTGTACTGTTATTATCATTTGTTAATAAATATGAGTAGTAAAATATATTTAAAGAATGCTAGGCAGTAATAAAGCTAAATATTATTTTAAAAACTACCTTTTCTGTAGGCATTTTTTTTACAAGATATTACTGGCTCAGAAAAGAGAAGAATTAGTAACAATTGAATAATAATAATAACAATTATTATTATTATTATTATTATTATTATTATTATTATTATTATTATTATTATTATTATTATTATTATTATTATTATTATTATTATTATTATTATTATTATTATTATTATTATTATTATTATTATTATTATTATTATTATTATTATTATTATTATTATTATTATTATTATTATTATTATTATTATTATTATTATTATTATTATTATTATTATTATTATTATTATTATGATGATGATGATGATGATGATGATGATGATGATGATGATGTTTCAAATGAATTTATTAAACAAAGTTATAGTCAGTTTTTCTTATCACATTCACAGAATAGTATTAGAACAAGTAAAAAAAGTGATATTTTAAAGTGTGTGATATTACATATTTTATACACTTATACATTTTGATGTTTTTGATTTTTAATAACCATAGCCACCATTATCTGTTGGCCAGGATTAGTTTTAAACTATTAAAACATCACATTATAATTTCTTATATTTACACAAACTGTTAAAATGGTAGCAACTAGTAGGGCTACCCACTGCAAACAATAGTAAGTCAATGGATGTTAGACTTGCACACCAAGATGTATGGATACTAAACTGGGTTCAAATTTATGTGACTATACAAGCAAAAGCTTGGATTGACAACATTAATGTGTTTTCCATTTGGACTCATGGCTTTACCGTTAATTAAATTCATGAAAGGTTGCATTAGATCCAAAAATCTAGGTGATGTGCTCTCTGATCCAAGGCTCTGCACTGAAGAATGCAACAAGCTTAAAACTAATCTGGGATACTAAATAGTAATTCACAAACTTCCTTGCATTCATTGATCCTTATGGCTGGCACTGGTTGGTACTACTGTATAGTGACAATTGCTAAAATTTTAATATATTCTTTGTACTATTTGTTTTAATTATTGATAAGTGATAACACAAACTAGGAAGTTATGTTTTACTGTAATGTTTTTATACAGTTTAAAGTTTCCATAGATATAAATATGTCATTTTTTTCCTTTTGTAACATTTAAATAGGTCAGTTTATTATAACAATGTATAGATAAGTTATTTTCACTTATAAGAAATGTAGTGGACAATAGATATTTGTCATAGTTATTTCTGCCAATGAGCAACTCACTAGCAGTTAACCATTGTATTATTTGTCAATTTGAAAAATTTTCACTTGGTATTTGAGTACTGAGCAAAAATGTCAATTGATTTTTACATGGCCATGATTGAAATTTCTAGGCCAGTCATTTGTTTTTCTTTAGACATTAAGTATAAATGATTATAGCCTGATATATTTATGAAATTTGATCTAATAAATATTTAATTAAATTTTACATAAAACATTACAAATATTAAAAATCGAATAATGGTTTACAATTTCTCTAAAGCCATAGACTCATTGAATTACTAAATTTAAAACGACAGGTTTCTATATTATATCAAAAATATTTGCATTGTTGCTTTGAATTTTAAGACTAAAACAATTGCTTAAAATAAAATCTTAAACAGTTTTAAACTAATGAAATACATTCTCAGTGTTGTATCAGCTGTAGTTAAGATCATGATGGTTATTCTGAATCCTATTCAATTCTCACTTCCCTTGATAGCGTAAATCAATAATAAAGAGAGATAAACTTAAGAACCAACGAATTTTAAATAAATTTTAAATAGAAAATATTTTATCATTTAAATAAAGCCATTGTGCTCAATCTTTCATTTTAGTGCTTGAACAAATCGACATAAGATTCTAAATGGGCTAATAGACACATTTGAATAAAATAATGACTCACATATTTTTACTATTATTTAAGGAAAATGCCACTTCTCTCATTGATATGAATGTTTTGTTTTGCCTCATGTAAAGTTCTCTTTATTCATTAAAGATTAATAAGTTCAAATATTTTTTCAAGTATTTATAAAACCACATTAAAATGTTAATAATAATTAACTTTAGATGATTTCTATCTTACTTTTATTGGGAGAATTATATGCCATGCATGAGAAGCACTTGCCATTGAAAAGCCATACAGATGCAAATATTATAATTTAAAAAAATGTAATATATGTCAGTTTAAGCTTCTGAAATGAAATATTGAGCTCTCCAGTTTAGAAAACTTTAACTCTTTAGTTTATCAACCTATGACAGAATTAAGAATTAAAGGTTTTCAAACAATAGTGTAAACTATCATTAATGCTCAAATATCATGTAGCCTCCTAATCAGGTAATCAGTTGATTATTTTATATGTTGAAACTGTCATCTTTATTCAGTTTATGACAATTTCAGTAATTTTACTCAAATTAGAGGATTAGTTCATCTCAATTTCAGACATTTTATATTTTCAAAATGTAATAATTTATTTAGTCTAAGAAAAAAGATAGAGGATTGTTTAGCTATTTTTATGATATTTTTAATGAGAATTTGTGGCATTTTGAGCTGCAGAAATTTAAAGTATATTTATTTGTTATTTTAACTTTCTGTTCGTAAAAACTTTAAGTAAACTTTTTAAAAGTTTTAATTTATAAGTTATCTTGAATAAGAGAAGATTGAATATAATAAAAAAATATATATGTTTTAGCTTTTTTTTCTATTTGAAGTTATTTTTAGAATATTTTCTTTGCATTCACATAAATAAATAAACAAAGCTACTTGTGTTCAATTTTTTATTAAAAAAGTAGTTTAAACATAATAAAACTGAAACCAATATTTAGTTATATATTGTTAAAAAAATTCTACTTTTATTAATTCTACTTTTATTAAATTACATGTTATTGATATTTTAAAAATTTATTAAAGTAATTCTAGTTTCATTACTTTTGTTTGATAAAGTTCAATTTACATTCACAGTTAACTATCCTTATGCAATGTATTTGCAAATATCATTAATATTTGACAAAAACTCGACTGTAGAAATAAATTCTCATTACAAAAATACCAAACAAAAACTGATATAATTATAAATTTAAATATAAAACAAGTATATTAAAATGATTAAATAAAAAAATTTAAATGCTTTTTTTAAAAAATACAGCTGATATATCTATAGTTTTTTTTTTTTTTTAAAGTAATGGTATGTTACATTCTAAAAAACATCATTAGACTCATACTATAAATTACTAATTATAACCTGATGTATAACAACAAATAAGAGTAAATAACTAGGGATGGGTAAAAGAGGGTTTATTACACCCTTTGAATTGTGGCATCCAAATTGTAACTGTACTTGATGTGGAAATAAAAGATAATCGGGAAGTTAACTCTTTAAATGACAGTAGATATAAATATTTCTTTATTCAAATGCCTGTAGGTTTTCTACATCTAAATCATAATTTTACAAAAAATGGCTTGTAAATTAAATAATAAATAAGTAGAGAACAAGAAACTTTATCAGCTATGGGTCAAACTCTAATGGTAATTATTGTGGAAATGTGCTAGCCTTTGAAATTATATTTTACAACTAAACAAATCAAACTCCTAATAATAATGAAAAGAATATATCCAATTTTTAGTATCTCTCTATACTTTAATCCCTTACTTCCAGGTGTTAATATTAAAATTCACTAATGAGACTTGATCATTTCTTAAATAAAAATAGAAACAAAGGAAATATATATTTATTAAATCAAGTAAATATAAAATTTATTTAGTACATTAATTCCTTAATATTATCTAATATAGATGTTTGATTTGTACAAGTAACCAGTAGCAATAAAATATTATTACAATAAAATAATTATATTTTCAAAACCAAATATTGCAATATGACCCACATGTACAGATAAGTGATGTGATTCCAAAATCATAATTAAAAAAAAACATGAAATTACTTTAAATATAACCTTTGGTTCATCTTTTATGTATGATATATATTTCTGTCTGTTTTTAGAGTGGCAACAACAACATAAAATAACAAAGCAAAAACTTTTATTCCACTTCCTATGTTTCTTAACTGAGTTCTGTGAAATTTATGTTGAATGACATTTGATACTGATTTATCTGTTTAAATCACATTTATGTTCGAATGAAAACCATCTATATCCTAAGACTAAATAAGGCATGATAATGATAATGATAATGATGATGATGATGATGATATAATGATGATGATAATAATAATGATAATAATAATAATGCATTAGGAAATTGGGTAATTTAAAGAAAATGATAGTGACTGCCTACATTTAAGTTCATTCCATGTGAGTATAAGGTCTTCAATTTAAAAATAAATAAAAAACTTTCCTTTTATTTTCTCTCTTGTGGAAGAAAAACCATTCTGTAATATATATATAAATCACTTTTTCTACAAATTAATAAATTCGCATGTATAATTTTTAATCTTTCATGATATTAACACTATTCTCAATGTAATTTTCATATAATTCCTCCATCTACTTTACAGTTATTATTACCATATCCCTCTTAACAACCATAAATAAATGTTAATCTTGGAAGTGTTAAAAAATAAGAAAAAAAATAGTAAGTAAAAATAAAAGATGAGCTTAAGTGGAAAAAATGAAACAATTTTTACCACTATTAAAAGACATTGCAATGTTCATTAAATATTTAGCTCTATAAATTAATATATATTTATCCAACTGATTAAAATGTTTATTATCCTTTAATAATAATTAACTCAGAACTTTACAAATATATATATAAATCTCTGCTTTCTTTTATTATTTTCATATGAATATCATAATCAACTGTGAGGACTGATCCATCCTTTTTCTCCTCATAATAAAAAATATATCATCATCACTAATAATTAGAGGCTGTAACATAACTCTTAGCTTTACTATATCCAACAAAATAAAACAAGTGAATTCCTTAAGTTAAACATTTTTGGATATTTTCTTTCATGTCTAGTTTGTTATGAATAACATTTAGCCTTTGATCAAATTTAATATTAATATCAAAAAATAATTATTCTTCATCATCATCAGATCTGATACAAATATCCTTTTTCAATGTTAACTCTTAAAGAAATTACAGAAATATTTTTTTAAAAATTATGAAAGCATAGTGTGATACAAAAATGGCTTATAAGGTGCAAACATTTGCAATCTATAGTAAACAAAAATCATTCCTCCACTTCAATCATAAAGATATTATTGTGAACATGTAACTATCTTTAATCTCAAATTACTATTTTTACTTCTCTTCAACAAAATATATGAGAGTAGGATTGAGTTAAGCCCATACAGTGTAATAATCATCTCAAATCCTGTAAGGTCCTCATAGATGTTGAAAACTTTTTGTATCTGATGTTCCTATGGATACATAACATGGGATGTATGAATTAATGCCAAATCTCCAGCTTAAATTGGCTTGGGTGCTGTGGTCCTCATGACCAATGCATTTCACCCATTCTTATTCAGTTTTCATTTGCTCTTTATAAATTATCATCATGATTTACTTTCTCTGAAATAGTAGGTGAAGGTGTTCAATTAATACTGGTGTTTAATACTGCTTCCTCATGATCAAAGTGAACATGCATCAGGATGAAATAGGTGAATTCAGTTTGTGTTGAATTTATGTATTGCAAAACATACTTTAATTAGTTTAACCATCCCTGGTGATTTGCTTCAAGTTAATCCATTAATAATCTGCTCAATCCTCTTATTACTCTCTCACATGGCCTGGATTGGGGATTACAAATGGAAATTGAAATATGCTTGACATCTTGAACTTTCAACCAATCCTTTCATTCTGAAGATATAAATGAGATAGCATTATCAGTAAGAATGAACCCAGGTTTACCAATAAGTGAAAATTGAGAGATTTTATAACTTTTAAAATGCTACAAGTAGTAGTTTTTTGCACAGGATACACAAGAACATACTTAAAAACATCATGTGTTACCAATAGAAATGTGTACCTACAATAAGATGGTAGAGTTTCACAGTAATCAATTGCCAAAATTTCATTATGTTTATTTGGTAAAATAGGTTGGAATTTTCTTGCATACGATTTATTCAAAAATTTAGTTCTTAAACATATTTTATATTATTGAAGTCTACAAAGTATGAATGTATATATTGTAGGCTAATAGAACAATCTTCATGGTATGTAATCTTTCTTAATTTCATAATATCCATATCAACAATGTTTTACCTACCCCTCAAATGAGTAGAAATAATAACTACATCAATTTTATACATCAATAAATTATCTGACAGCCTGTAGCATAATAATTTTTCATCAATAATTGGTTCAGTATTTCCTACTGATCTGGATCTATTAGTTAAACATAAAATTATATCTTTCAATTTTGGGATCCTGTAATTGAAGATTATCCAAACTTTTCAAATTAATTTTAACAGAATCATTTGTTATTAATGCAATTTCAATGAGAAATAGATTTTTTATGCCTATATGCTGATTTTAAAGCTTGATTATTTGGATTCCTATTAAGGATGTCTGTGACAATGTTATTTTTTCCTTGACAATACTATATAGCATAATCAAATTGGTCCAAAAATAGACTCCACCTCACAAATGATCATTATTTAATATCCATAATTCAATAAGTCTACACTTTTGTGATCAATGATTAATATGATCTGTAACCTCAACAAAAATGTTTGCAAAGGTGGACAGTTTTATTTTCCATTGTGAAGTGATGCAATTTTGATCCTTTAACCAATGAGTTAAAAAATACAAAACATATGGCTTCTGCTTGTCATTTAACTAAAATAATGCAACCCCACTTTGTAGCCACTACTGTCCATCTGCATGTAGACCTGTTGACTAAAATCAGAATAATGCAAAATTATTTTAGCTAAGAATTTGGACATGACAATCTTCTGTTCATCTGTGTGAACTGGTAATCACTTTCAATATTGCCCTTTCTTAAGTAATTGAGGTGTGGAAAGTGTCAAAAGCAAAATTCTTGTTAATATAATTATAGGAATTACAAAGTCCAAGAAATGAGTGGTGTTTCCTATTTTCTGGTTCTGGAAAGTTCTGTTTAGTAGTCATCCTGTCTGGGTGATGTTTTAATTCTTCTTCTACTACTATATGTTTCAGGAAGACTATTTCTTCAATAGCAGCTGTGCTCATTTCTAAAGTGATTTTTTGATATTCTTACCATTACCCTCTTTAAAAAATAATCTTAAACTATTGCAAGTGCTTTGCCATATTTTTCAACATCATCAGTTAAGATTCTATCAAGACAGTTAATTGAACTTGCCCCATTATTGATCAATACAAAAGTAATTCATTGGAATAGATATTATTGACACCAAACTTGAATAGTGTTTACTTTTGATCATGAAGAGATAAGTAAATTTACCAATAATTGACTGTCAGATCTACTGTAGTAAAGATATTGCCTTTGAATTTTTCCAGAAGTTTTTGCATGGTAGGTAGAACATTACACTTAAGAATTATTCAGATATTCAATAATCCTGCATTCAAGTAGATGTGAGCTAAGCTACAACTAGTGACTTATTAAATGCTGATGCAAATTTTCTTATAATATCCTACTCCACCATTTGGTTGATTCAATTGTCAACTTCATTTTTATACTTATAGGGTATAGGGTAGGATTTATATTGGAAGGGATTTGAATTGTTCAAAGATATCTGATAAGTATACCCTTTAGTAATATCTGACTGCTTTGAGAATATACCTCTATGTTGATACACACACTATAACTTATTACATTTATAAAATATAATTTTTTAGAGTTTCCTTATCAAAAGAGGCAACAATTACCTTAAATAATGGTGTTAATGATTGAAAATAAAAAGTTTGAGCTAGAAAACTTCTAGTTATCATGCAGACAAGTCAAACTTGGCTGGTGAAATGTATTATTATTATTATTATTTTTATTATTATTATTATTATTATTATTATTATTATTATTATTATTATTATTATTATTATTATTATTATTATTATTATTATTATTATTATTTATGTATTTATTTATTTATTTATTTTTATCAAATCTATTTTAAGTTTTAGTTTTTGATTTAGATATGTAGCACTTTATTTTTTATTGAATCATTTATTTTTTTATTTTACTAATTATTTCTAGATCCAGGGATTTTTTTGATAGCATCTTAACAGAATTGATTTCAAAAGAATAAGTATGTTATTAGAATTAAAAAAATAATCAAAGAGGAAATAAATATTTTCCATATATGATGCTGTTATTTAATAGTCTTAATAAACACTGATTATTAACAAAGACAATAATCAGTACAGAATCTATGTAATTATTCTTTAGTGCTTTATATCAAGATGTATGTGCTTATGTCAATATTTAAAAAATAGTTTATCTTATATATGTTTTTATGTGTACATTAATTTTTACATGCACACGTACATATATTTATTTATTGCACACTCATGTATATGTCTAATAACTTTAGTTTTAACTAATGTTCCAAACTGAAAGTTATGAATTTGGTTATGAATAATAATTAATTATTATGCAGATCATTTATATATATATATATATATGGGGGGATATAAAAAAAAAATATTTTGCGAACCCGCATATATATATATATATAGTTTCTAAAAAAAATGTGTTTTTTATAGATCATTTCTTTCGGCATGGGCTTCTTATGGTCTTATTAGAGCTATTTTAGAAGTAAGTATTATATTTGTATTATAAATGTATTTATGCTTTTATAATATTAAACTCTTCGCATGGATCATAATCTAATTAAAATTTTAAGTAACACATTTGTTTTTCTTTTGTGCTTTATTTACAGATAAATATTTTTTTATTTAAAAAATAAATTATATAATTATTTCTTACACTCCTATTTTTGAGATTTGGTTCCAAACCGCACATCATCAATACTGAAATTTCCGAGTGCTAACAAATCGCACTGTATATATTTTTAAGACACAGATATATACAAGTGTACATGTGCACAGTAATTATACTTTGAAAATGCTTATAACATATAAGTAGGTTTTGTACATTTTGTATATGCACTGTGATCTAAAAAAAAAATATTTATAATTTTTATTGTATATTATAATTTTTTTTTAATCGCGAATAACTGAAACCATGATTATGAAACATGTATAAGGAGCAAGATTGCAAATTTAAATTGTGTGCCTTTAGTATCTTTTTAAATTAACAAAAGTTTACAATAGAATATGATATAAATTAAAAAAACTTGAGATATATTATATATTATATAGTTTAATAAATAAAATATTTATTAAAACTACATATAAGCTATGCTGAAAATATTTCAGATGATATACATTATATTACATATAACTAAACTTTTAACCAAGATTTGTTTTCAATACTTATTTTTTCGATATATTTACTCAAATTTTAAGTTATAATTATGTAAACTAAATATTAAAAAATATTATCTTCTTGCAATGCCCTAATAATTTAATTATGATTATGGTAATTAAAATAATTTGTATATGGATATACTTCAGAAAAGATGATAATAGATGATCAATTGAAATCTTAAACTGAATCCCAAGAGTTTATAAAAGATCTATAAAAAAAGAATGTGAAAGATGGATGAATGATCTAAGGAATCTGTTAGTGTGGAGTAAGGAAGAGAAACTTAGATGGAAAAAAACTGGATTTGTGAAGAGGTGTTCATCCTGCAGTGAATCGATAATGTTTAAAAATAATGAGGATGTGTTCTATTTGGCTATATAACTTTTTAAAATAATTGATAATATGTCATCAAGAATAATCAGAATAGTTATAGTGAAGTTTAAGAAACTATACATGAATTAGAGAAAATAATAATATTAATGTAGCTGTAAAAGAATTTACTGAGTTGAAATATTAACCCCCCCCCCCCATAGATTGTAGGAACTTTTAAATTTTATTTTTAAAATATAAATGATGTTTATAGTGGAAAATATATATTTGGTAGTAGTTATAAGAAAAATAAAATAAGCAATTTTTTTTACAAATTCATGAAATTAGGAAAATAAAACAAAGGAGTACCTTTTAATAGATTTTTTCTTTTATTGAAATCTACTTCAATTATTTTTGTCTTTTTATGTGTTATTTTGTATTGAAATAATCATAATAATTGTTGTTTTTGCAATGCTTTTGGAACTATATTTTTTGAACATTAACTTGCATTTTAATGAGGAACTATGGGTTCATTACCTATAGAGTAACAATATTTTCTTTACAATTAATGAAGTATTACATGCTAAAACAGTTACATCATCTGCAAAATCTAGATAACTTAAATAATTGTCATATATTTTTACTCTCATAGCTTTTCAATTTGATTAAGAAAATACTTTTTGAAAAACTGTTGTAAAAATTTTGGAGATATAAAGTCATCATATTGTACACCTTTCAAGAATTTAATGTTAATCATTTTAGTATCAGTCTGTATTGCTCTTACATTTTGATAAATATTCTTCAGAATATGACAGTATGTGTTATACCTTGATGATTCAATGTTTTAATTGCTAAAGAAGTGCTTTTAGAATCAAATGCCTTTTCATAATCTGCAGCAAGTTATATTCCTTGGTTCTTTCTATAATTTCTCTCAATATTTGGATGGGATCAATTGTGTTAAAACAATTTTTAAATTCATATGCCATAATTATCTTGATAAAAATTTTGTATAAAACTGAAAAAAATGCTGATAAGTTGATAATTCCCTTAATATCTTTATCACCCTTTTAAAATATTAATATTTATAATGCATTCTTCTAATTCTCAAGTACAACTTCATCATTCATGCATTTTATATAAAACTTTGACTTGTTCTATTTCTTCATCTACTTCTTTTAAACATCAATTTTAATTCCACCATCATCTAACTCCCTTCCATCTTCATAGATTGAATTGTGTCTCATTTCTTCATTTACAGTTGTAGTAATTATAGAGGATACTTTTTCTTGTTTTTTATAGTTATATATTTTTTATAGAACTCTTCTATATATTTCATGATGCCATCTCTTTGTAGATTTTCAATCTTTTTTAATGGATACTTTTTTATATTTTCTTATTCCTTCTTTGTTTCAGAAATTGTCTTGTCTTAGTAAAAAGTTTACTAGACAATTGCTGCTTTTTTGTACCAATCACCTTTATTACAGTTTTTAATAGTGTATCCATTATTGTTTTATTGGTTTCATTCAAATCTGAGTTATTTTCAAAATTTGTTACTATCTTAGAATGATTTATGAGCTTCTGGAGATTAAGAACATAAAATGTGAATGCATTTTTTATTAATAATTTTTGTCTCTCTGGTTTTGCATTAACACACATCCTATATCTCATGAAACAATGATCACTTCTTCCTGTGTTGAATTTATTAAGAATGCTATAATCTTGAAATATATATTTTCTGTTAGACAAAATATAATTTAAATTTTACTGTACCTTCATTTGAATGCTTTTATGTAGATTTCTGTTTAGCATTTTTCTCAAAGAAAGAATTCATAATATAAAGTTTTTCTGGTTGGAAAATACACACAAATGAAAACCTAGGTAAAGTAATTTAAATAACTAAATAGTCCATTGATTTTAAATGAAATGAACTTTAATGAAGGGTTATTATAACTATAGCCTAAAGTTATCATTTATATTCTCTCATATAAAAATTTATTATGTTAAATATATGTGTGTGCATAAATAAATAATGTTGCTTAATTGTTATTTGGTGTATTCTCTCTCTCTCTCTCTTTTCACTGTGTCATATGATTAAGAGTAGTAACTATCTTGGGATATTACAAGTGCTAGATTTGTGGCCTGTTATTTAAGCTTGCTGACCATATATAATTTATATGGTCAGATGGTGTCTGAGTTGTATCCTCAAAACAAATAAAGTGATCTGGATATAGTGTGTTCATCTAGCAATCAAAAAGTGTTATGGGCTGAAACATAATGATAGATTGTGCTTTGTATAGCCTCACTCTGATCATAGGTACTGTTGATGGTTAATCTATAAATGGTATTCTACTTCTCTGCTTGAAGGACTAGTCCATCACTGCAGTCATAAAGTTGCCAAGTTAGTTACAAAATTTTGAAAGTTGCAATAAATGTGCAACTTCAACAGACTCAGTTCAAAATGGTGCCCAACATGGGGATCAAAGTGCCATAAATTAACCCAGCATAATGAAAGTTTTAAAAAAACTAAAATCATAATTAAAATTTTAAAAAAAATAAAAACTAAAAGTTAAATGCTAAATTGTGCAATAATTAAAAATTAAAATTGGTTAGCAGTGTGACAGGAGAAATGGAACAAGGTAATCAAATTATAATATTTTTTTTTATATATATATATATATATATATATATATATATATATATATATATATATATATATATATATATATATATATATATATATATATAATTATTAATAATGGTTAAAAATATAAAATAAAAATAAAAAAGAGGATAAATTATAAATAAAAGAGAGAGAGAGAGAGAAAACAGCCAGAGAGCCAAACAAATTTGTTATTGGGAGCTGTTTATAGTCAGTTGTGAATTAGAAAGGACTTAGGGGGCTTTTGAGATATAAAAATAATAATAATAATAATGAATACATAAATTTTACAAATAATGGAGGTAAAGTAAAATAATATTTTAGAGTAAATATATGAAAATAAAAGTAAACTATTTTTATTGTAGAGAATTAATTTACATAAATGAAAAAAAAAGATTTTAAAAGCAAATAAGTTGAATAAAGCCTATAATAAATAGAATGAAGTCTATGATAAAAATTAAATAAAATGTTGCAAATAATCTTTTAAGTGAGTGTTGATTGTGCCTAGGTTAATAGAGTCATGGAGGGAGTGGAACTGGTGCAGATAAGGTTAAGAAAAGAGTATGATAATGGGAGGATCATCCAATAAAATGATCCAGTAGAAAGATTCTGGACCCATCTGACATGCTGGAAGATGCCATCCCAAATGTGTGCACTAAAAATATAATTCCAGTGTAAGATGCAAATCAGTTTATTAGAAAAAGAATTTCTAAAAGGTCATAATAAGCCTTGTTTTAGCATAAGCCAAATGATCAGTGAATGAATATTATCATTTGCAACATCTCCATGTTTTCTAGGATGCAGACCCATGGGAAAAAGTCCTGGGCTTATTCAAACCATTGGAAGAAAAAATGTCACCATAGTATAATAAATATTGTTTTAGCATAGGTTGAATAGTCTGTAGAGGTATCCTGCCATTCACAACATTTACTTATTTTCTAGGATGCAGACCTATTGAAGAAAGTATCAGGCTCTTTCAATCTGCTGGAAGAGAAATTTCTAGCAAGTCAATAAATAGTTAAATCTAATTTTTTTATAAGTTGGATATAAACCAGATGTATTTTTCCATTTAAAGAATTCATACTCTTTGCACACATTGGAAACATGTATGTTGTCCCTTATGGTCACTGCATATGACATAATTGTTGCCAGTCAACATAGATTATAGCCTGTGCTTGTCAACCTATAACAATTCAAAACTTATTTGGTAGAAAAATAATAAATAAAAAAATTAAAAATCAAACAGTAAAGATAAAGCTAAAATGTCAGAGCTAAAATGGGTCAAATTGACACATTTTAGCATTCAAACTGGGAGGTGTGATGTAATGCTAGCAAGATACGTGTTATGAAACAAACATATCTGTGTTACATAGTTTTTAATTTTTTAAAAAATATGATCAAATTTATTTGAAAGAATAGTTAAAGAAATAATTCGCTAAGTAGATTTTTTAAAACACAATTTTGTAAAATAAAAAGATTGCATCATATTTTTTTTTTCTTTTAAAATATAATAAAGTTTTTTAGTATTAAAAGTGTGCAGGGGAAAAATTTAAAGTAAATAAAAAGATTTAAAACTCTCTTTTTTATATAAATTAAAATAATAAAATGTCTAAAAAAGTAAGCAAATGTGAAAACAATAAAAATTAATTAGTAAAGAAAAATTTTCAAAAATGTAGTTAGTTTAAACGATTACTAACTGATTAAGAAAAATGTAAAACTGATAAATGAATTAATTAAATAACATGTAAACTATCAATGAGATAGTAGATTAATCTAAGAAAAAAATTAGGTAAAATTTAAATGTAAATTTTAATTAAAAAACATTTAAGTTACTATCAAAATTTAAAATAGTGATAAGGAATTAAAAACAATGAGAGAGGAAGAGTATAAAAATTGCAGCTGGCTATTATCATTCAGTTTGGATTATTATTATTATTATTATTATTATTATTATTATTATTATTATTATTATTATTATTATTATTATTATTATTATTATTATTATTATTATTATTATTATTATTATTATTATTATTATTATTATTCAGTTCAGACAAAATGCAGACTCACAGTTTTTTTATTGAGTATCTAAACAATCATAGATCCAGATATTTGGAAACTGTAAACATATTAGCAAGCTAGTTAATTATAAATATCAATGCAGATTATTTAGAACTAACAAAATGTGTTGCTAGCAGCCGTAGAAATGTTTGACAACTTCATACCCTAGTTCTCAGCAAAATCAACTGTACTCACCTGGAGACAATGCCCAGATCAATTGCATAAGCCCTAAAGGAGATCCTGCTGCACACACTGTCTTCCATTGTTCAGCCAAAAAAATAAAGACAAGCTCTGAAACCATTGATGGAACCAAAAGGCCAACTTGTTGAAAAATACACACAAATAAAAACCTAGGTAATGGTACTTTAAATAACTAAAAAGACACTTGATTTTAAATGAAATGAACATTAATGAAGGGCTACTATATATATAGCCTAAAATTATTATTTAATATTGTTATATAAAAATGTATTGTTATATTATGTTAAGTATATGTGTGTATATAAATAAATAATAATGTTGCTTAATTGTTATTTAATCTATTCTCTCTCTCTCTTGTCAATGTGTCACTATTAATTTAGAGGTATAGTTATTTTTATGTGCAAAATAAATGTGCTGGACTCTCTGATTAAGAGTAGAAGCTAGCTTGGGATATTTCAAGTGCTAGATTTGTGTGTATGTTGTGTGAGCATGCCAACCATATATAATTTATATGGTCAGATGATGCCTGAGTTGTATACTCAAAACAAATAAAGTGCTCTGGATGCAGGGTGTTGATCTAGTAATCAAAAAGAGCTATGTTTGAGAATGTGATAATAGGTTGTGCTTTGTATAACATCGATCTGTCCATATACAGATATCACTGATGGTTAATCTATCAATGGTATTCTACTCTTCTGCTTGAAGGGATGACCTGTCATCACAGTCACAAAGTTTCCAAAAGTTAGTTACAAAATTTTAAAAGTTGCAATAAATGTGCAACTTTGATGGACCCGGTTTACATCAATTTAGATAAAAAAAGTATGATTAATTTAAATCAGCAGAAAATCAATGATAAATAAGGGATATTTATTCCATATGTTTCAAGTAATCTAGCTAAACTTTTTAATATATTGTACCCTCACTTCTCGATATATGATATAATTTAAAATATGACTAGCTCAATTAAATCATTATGCTCAGCTAAAATATGTACAACTATCTTTAATATATTTTTATAATATTATAACTTATCAGATTAATATAGTTCAATATAATGTACTAATTAAATAAATATTTACTAAAATCATGAGACTGTGAAGTGAAGTTACAATTGGTAATTGGACTTACATTGAGTCAATGTCTTTCCAAGACACTGTCTCAATGGCATAAGAATACTATTACTTCTAATTATCTCATTACTAACTCTACAGCACTCTTATGACTTTTATAAATGAACTATGTTTAATAACAATAGATAAATAAATCTCAATCTTTTGTTAAGGAAATATAATTAAACGATCTCAGGTTCTTCTAATTATCTTAAAGTAATAATAATTCATGTAGATAGGAATGATAAGGGATTTAATATCAAACCTAAATACACCTAACTTATTCTAATAACAATAACTAATAATAATAATCTTTAGTGTATAGCTTAATCTTCTCTATTGGATTATACCATTAATCATTAAGAAAATAAGTAAATCATATACATGTCTTTCATTTCCATATAGTATCATAATTTTAAAATAGACCAAAATCTTATAATTTAACAATTTGTGGCAATAAATAATATTATACTCTTATATTGTGCATTATAATTACTTTGTGACCATTGTAATGTTATATGTTAATGTCAATCAATTACTATAAATTATATTAAGAAAATATTGTGTTTCTTTCTCAAATAATAAAATAATAAATTCATATTGTGCAAATATTATGTTTATTCAAATTATCTGTTGTCAAATGCTGTGGTGTAAAATAATGAATTCAACACATCTTTTAAACAACTTAACAAATTTATTTACATCGACTTTAACAAATAACTTATTTACACTATTTACATTTAAATGGAACTAAAGAAAATAAACAAAAATAAGAAAATAATAATACAAAATTTTACACTGTTACTATTTCCATAATCATCAATAAATAATTTATACATTTCTGAAATATTCTATCAATAACATTCAATTAAATTTATGACTTTAATTTTAATAAACATCATTTGTCCTCAGTTAATACAAGAAAAAGGTTTTATGTGAAATATCATTCATGTAGCATATATGTAAGTAAATAGACTTTAATAATTAAAATGCTATTTCACTTAAGTCTTACTGTTATTTATATTATAATGTATTAGGATGTATTACATTTATCATCAGTATTACTCAAATATTAATTAATGTATAAACTGATATAACTTTGTAATACAATAACAATTATTGATTATCACTGTTTATTTTATTCCGATATAATGTCATACTACATGTCTTATCAAAATACGCAATACGTATATGTACTTTTAAAAAAATAATATTTTAAATTATTCAATAATTTTAACTTTTATAAAGTATAATGTTAAATAAATTCTATGATTCTTTTCTATTTAAATTATTACTCTTCTTTACTTGTTATTCTTATTCCTTCTTAAAAAAACTTCTATCTACAAAAGTCATTTTAACCTTATTTAATTTCAGAAAAAACAAATGACCAATTTCAAAAAAAAATAATAATAATAACGATCCAAACTCTCTTATACCTCATCCTCTATATACAATAAGCCTTCAATCAAGATATAAATTTCTATGTAAAATTAACTTTCTTATCTAATAAAAATAAAAAATAAAAATATAGACTTTATATACTTCTTACTAACTTTAAAAGAAAAATAAATAACTTACGCTAATAAAATCTAATTCCTAATATTGTAACAGAAACATTAAAATTTATTCAAGAAAGAATCATATAATTATTTCTAGGTTCTCATATTACGTTGTACTAAATTTACATCATCAATTTAAAATATGCATATTAAAATAAAACTGCTATTATTAATCTTATGTGTGTATATTATTTAACTATTAATACATTCATTCAATAATCATATAACATTTGGCTGATCTAAAGAAAACATAGTAAATACATCAAATTATTATTATTATTACACAATTTTTACCATAAATGATACTTCAATGTACAGTCCGTCACACGATGTCCTCCAGGATTCCAGTTTTACAAAATAATTTCACATTTACACTCAACAATTATTCTTTAAAATATTACGTGTTGTATAATTATAAAATAAACTTTATGCAATAAAAATTTATATTAATATTTAGTTATTACTTTTAGAAAAATGTAAATGTACCTTTCCTATCTTTCAATAAAATTAATAATTAATTAAATATTTATGTTAGTTAATAATTAAAACATATTACATAACATCCAACGGTGTCTTCTTTCACTATATTGTTCTTTTTCCTAGGCACAAATTTTCACCAAACATTACTTCCTTTTCCGGTACATCACGTGTCTTTAAAAGTTTTTATGAAATAAATGAAAACGTTCTTTTTTTTAAAAAATAAAGAAAAGTCAGTTCCATCATAAAACAAAAATAAAATTAAAATAGTTTATAGAATCCATATTCATTTTCTTTAAGGAAAATTTTTTAAAAGTTATTATTTTTTAAAATTAATCTATAGTTTATAAAGTTCTTGTTTAATTATTTTAATTGATTTGGATATCCACGTATATTTGCGCATTCCGTAACAGATATTTAGGTAAGATTATTTTTAGAGTCTTCTATACGACCAGCGTTCAGACTTTAATAATATAATAATTTTTATTTATAGGTATTTCTTTACCTGTTAAATTTCCGATTTATTTGCCTTTTAAAACTATTAAAATGTAGTCTTTTAAACCATAAAGACTTAACAAGGCAAATATTTATACAATTACTGTTACATATTATATCTTTACCAAGATACATATATTTAAATTTATAATTTACAAATACTTGCTTCATAAAGAAGTATTTCTCATTTTTTCAAATATCTATTTTATAAAAATTAACTACCATTAGTTTTTTAAATTTATACAAAGTCCAACGTATTACTGTTAGGCATCTAATAACTCTCCTAGTCAATCCAGCGTTTGTTAAATTTTCAGTATAAAGTCTCCAATACATTTTATCCTTATACGATGTTTCCATGACTATTTGATAGTAAATTGAGCTTTGATCAAGATGATAGGAAATTATAATTAAAATTAACACTGCATATTTATCGATAAACTTTTATAAATTATTTTTAAAAACTACTCTCTAATAATTTTAAAACGATTTTGAGAGCATCTATAATTACTTAGCTATTTCTAATAGCACACTATACTTTAAGAATTTCAATCACAAGTCCCCTCCGAACAATTGAACCTTGGTTTTATACCGGAAGAAAACACCCACTTGATTGGTGAATTAACCAATCAACTTGCTAGCTTATTTACATATTTTACCAACAAGATAGAATTAAAAATAAATAATGACTTATTTAATATTTATTCTTTATCACATTATTAAATTCTTAAATTAATCTTTATTGTTTATTAAAATCCATTAAACATTTTTTTTAAAATATACTTTCTTACTTTATTTCACTTTTAACTTTTATAAGATTATTTTTATAAATAAACTAAGTCTATTTTTATTCGTTATGTTTTTAAGCAGTATTTTAAAAATCAGATTTAATATTTCACATTAATTATTTTTATTTTTATCTCATAATAGCCAATATAATATTTATAAATTTTATAACAGAATTTTTAAAATAGCTTCGCAACTTTACTAAAAAACTCCCAAGCATGTGTGTATGTGTCTAACTAACATATGTTTTACAACAGAGCTACAGACGCTTGTAATAATCTAAAAATAAACTAACAATTCATTTTTAAAAATAAATATTTTTAAAATAAATAATATATTATAACAGCTTTTAAAATAATACTTCGATATTATTAAAATCAAATATTAATCTTCTATTATGTATTACTAACAATTAAAATATTTATATTCATTTATTAAATAATAATTTTATCAACAATAAATATATGCATTTAATTTTAACTTGTCTTTTAAAACTTTAACTTTAAACATTTATTTATTAAATTTATTAATGCAGTATTGATCATGGCCAGTTTTCCCAACCATATACTATTATCATTCCCATTGAAATGTCTTTCTCAAACATTAGCACAATTTTCACATATCAAATACTCATGAATTACTTTAGTTACACTCTTTAAAGGATTGTTATAAACAAAATTAACATCATATAGTTAAATATATCTTAAATTTAAAATTTTTTAAATAGATTGATATATCAATTTATGGAGACCCA
>JAQFVV010006524.1:0-45000 GCA_028023455.1 Epiperipatus broadwayi
AGCTAGTACCCGTTTTATTTATATCATATACTATTCTGAAGTGAAGTTGCACAAAGGCATGGTTAGAATATATATTAACTAATCATTAGTGCACATTATGTAATATACACAATTAATTAATTACATAAATAATAATGATTTTGATATTTTGTGAGTTGCTATGGAATTGATGATAATATTAGATGTAAGAGCACACACAGACACACACATATATATATATATATATATATATATATATATATATATATATATATATATATATATATTGAAGCAGTCGGATCTGAGTTCGATCCTAGCTTCATGTTATTTAGTTGTAAATTCATTTCAAACCCTAATACTAACCTTAAATTTCTGATGCAATGGGGCTTTATACATCAATCCATGCTAATTTCCATAATAAATAATGAATAATTTATTTCAAATGCATAGCAAAATTAATTAGTTTAATTTAAAATTGATCAATTCTCTAAATAAATTCATGATAAAATATTCATGAATTTATATATATTAAATTGCATGGATTGTGTGTATATATATTTGTAAATATTAAATATATATAATTGTTCGAAAGTTTCATTGCGTCAGGAATACTTGTTTTTTTCACCTTTAAATAATTTGTAAAATTTCGGTGATTAAAAGCTACATTCCTTCGATAAGCTTTAAAATTCTTAAAAACAATAGTAAAGCTTTATGAATTGGAAAAAGATAAGGATTCATTTTTCTAATTAAATCATTTTCAGATTTTAAGAATTCATTTTCAATTAGAGAAGGAATTCAAGCTAATTAGTTTGAAAGCCTTATCGAGGGAATGTATTTGAAAACAACTAATTATAAAAAAAACACATTGATAATAAAATGAGCGCTAGCCGGAGGCATCAGTGAACAGTATATATAGCCCTGAAAAGTCAGGAAAAAGGCTAGCTTTGTTGTAGAGTAGTGCAGTGAACTCTGTGCATATTAATTTGTATTTCATCATGATAGAGGGCTAGAACGTCAGGAATTTGGCTACGGTTCCCAAAGTCCCGAGAAATCTTCAATGGAGCTGCTGAACTTTTTCCAGACCGATCATTCTGCTAAAATTATGAAAGCTACTAAAATACTGTTCCAGTAGTCAACCAATGATGCCTACATTTTCAAGAACTTGGCGGTGCAACTTAAGGACCAGCAGAAGGGGTAATATATTTCTATAATGAACGTTAAACTTTATGGCCAGTTCAAACTTTATTTTACTCTCCTCCTATTTAAGAGCTCTTTATTCTTCAATGTAAAAAAATTTATAAAATGCTACTGTAAATCTATAGCATAATTCTTTCAATCTCTAGTCTTTAAACTTTTTCTTTTCTTACCTGGCGGTTCATTTAAATATATATATATATATATATATATATATATATATATATATATATATATATATATATATATATATATATATATATATATATATATATATATATATATATATATATATATATATATATATATATTTGTATGCTTTATTAATGTTGTTTATTTAAAATTATATGCCAATAATCTTTCAACTCGATGAGCTCCCCCATTCTATTTGCCTCACGCAAATATTATAATATTAATTTCAAATAGTAATTCTCACCCATTAGAACTAAATTTATAAGTTCTATCAATCATCGAGTCGAAAGAAAATATTACACGTTTATGATTTTTATAATTGGCTAATAATAAACTATTAGCTTCGTTTTTCACCTATGTCCCCAGCTCCTAAGTTACAAGTGTTTATATATATTCATATAAAGTTAATATGGTATTTCTTGCTTCACTAATGTTGATTTATTTATCCATCTATATATTTAAAATGTTTTTGCAAAAGGGTCGATAAAGGGTTAAATATATTTTAATTCAACTTTTGTTAGTTTATATTAATATTCAGGAAGTGCACAATAATTAGGGCATAATTAATATAGTTTATAAATGTTTTAAAATAGTTCGATAAAAGCTCATTTGACTTTAATTAATTGGTCAAGTCATCACATAGAGCATTCTACATGGGTTTTATTTTTCAACGATGATTATCAAGTCATCATCATCGAACGTTGCTGATGCAGGGCAATCTTCCGCTCCGTTAGGCTGGTCGGTGATCATATTCTCTTATTTAAATTTCTCAAGGAAGAAAGTACTTCCTTTCGTATTCATTAGTCAAAGGGCGTAAGACTTGTTAGATGCAAGCTGCCATAGGACTTCGATCATCGACTAGCGATCGTATTTCAATTTTGCTCTCTGTCTCGTAAGCCGTCAGTACCGTTGCATCTTTGTTCCAGTAAAACCCTCTCCATGCTTGTAATTCATGATGAAGTGATTTAAATTAAAGTCGAACAATTCTCAAATATATTATTAATTAAATAAGTTTTAAATCAATTTTAAAGTTTTGCCCTAAAATTACGTTTTGCTCTTCATGAATAGATTCCCAAATGTGAAATATAAATCTCACATTCCACCGTAATAAAATTAGAGCAATCATTTCCGTTCTAAATGAGTACCTTTATCTGCCTTTATATTTCTCATTGGGGGCATAGACATAGAATTCTATGTTGTGTAATAATCGTTGGCATATGATAAGGACCGCCACTCTTATTATATTTGTAAATTCTCTTAAAGACTAGAGGTAATTAATGCATTCTATGTTTTATGGAAACAAAACAAATTATTCTTCTTAAATATTTTCTAACATACTTGGTTTCTCAGTTTATCATTCTTTTATAATTATTTAAATGTTAATACTCGCTGTCTGTGTTGGCAACCCGAACATACATATGATTCAATTTATAAAATTATTCAAAGTATATAAATTCTTAGATATTAGTGTTACTCAGGAGTCTCTAGTCCTCACCAACCGTTGAGCTAGTTCTTGGCACATATCACTGTGCCGTCGATTTCTGCTATCTGAGCTGTTGAGTTGGGTTTGAATTCAGTTTTGGCTCAGCTGAGTTTGAATCCGATTTGACTTTCGACCGGTACAATATATATATATATATATATATATATATGAAACTCTACATTTCCATTATAAAATAAAATTAACAATACACTTACAAATTTATGTGATACTTTTTTATTAAACAAGGTTACAGAATGGCACAATATTTTTAATGTGTTTTTAAAGAATAACTTGTAGACATGAACAATTATGAACTTGTATTATAATGTCAAACTGTCAAAAATGACATTTAAAGGTCATGTTATAATTAAATTATTTTAGAAATATATATTTTTCAAATACATAATTGTGTTAAAAAATTTTGCCATTGATAATAACTCTCTGTTATATTTCGTAGAAAGATAGAGAAAATCAGTATATTAATAGTACTTATAAAAGTACACAATAAACAAACATGTACTATACATTTTAATAGAAAAATAATAAATTTTATCTTTAAAAGAACTTCCACAGAAAGTATACAATACATTTATTTAATGCTCAAATAGTTGAATAACCATAGGTTCAGAGTCACTTGTGAAATCTTGATTCAATTATAGAGAAAAAGTCAAGGCATCTCCAGCTATGATAGGATATCCTTCTAACTCTTCTGGGTTCTTGCAGGTAGTAGAACTTGAGCCAATTAAAACAATATTTTCATTTTCTTTTAGAAAGTTTATAAAAGGGATTAGCTTTAGATTGCAAGTAAAACAGTTATCTGTAATTATATATATATATATATATATATATATATATATATATATATATATATATATATATATATATATATATATATATATATATATATATATTGTAACTATTTATAAATTAATATAAGATTTGTACCTATTTAAATTAACATAGAAATACACCTCTCTCATGTGTGTGGCATATTTCAATCCCTATTTGGCATGCTATTTGTAACTATAATTTGTAATTAGTTTAATATGTCACATTTGTAACCATAATAAATATTTAGATAGGGGAAATTATTAATTATTAGATATATGCCTATCCAATCTGTACCATTTGTAACTATATTAATTCATCATAGCATAGATAAAGAAATTATAGAATCACTGTGCCACTTGAAAATATCAGCATTAAAGATTTTTGGTATTTATTTATGTATTGGGGCAGTCATTTGAACAATAAAACATACTGGCCATTGTCATCAAATAAAAATAATATTAAATATAGCAACTGAATAAAAGTACCCACTGTGAAATTCCTGGAGTGCCTTATGCTTATCTCCAATACTAGGTTCTTCTAACAAAGAATTATTCCTATTCTTCTTTCCAAATATATAAGACCATTCATGGTCATATGCACACACTGGTGCTATTCATGACAACTTATAAAAAATATATATTCTATAAAACTAATATTATGAAGTTGGAAAGGGATGATATCACTCTTTATTCAGTTTAGTTAAGTACATGTGTTTTCCCATGAACGCCACTAGATTGTTTTCAATCTAGATAAGTATCTGTTTATAGTGTACTTGAGTTCAAACTTATTCAGTACATTTTTATTACACATGACTTGGATGACTAATGAAAAAAATGACATTCTTACATTTTATCTATACTGATAAAATTACAAGATCCCAATATTACCAAAGTTTATACTATAGATCAAAGATTCCTATAGAAATTGCTAGCTCATTTACGTATATTGATGAACAGACATGTATAATCCTATTAATGGCTTCCAAACAAGCATGTGAAGACCATTATAGATATTGATGGCCATTTAACTAGATTATTTATCACAATAAAGGTAATGATGATGATGATGATGATAATATAATAATAATGATAATAATAGTGATATCATAATAATGATTATAATAGTGATGATGATACCAGCCATAGCTTATTAATAAACTCACAACAATAAATTCATCTTTATAAACTTATAGGCATCTATTAAAATTATCCTATTTCATACTGCAATTTAATAATACTAGTGTTGATGATTGATCATCATGAATCTCTTTGCATAATATTCAATTTTCTATAAACCCCTATTTACTAAAATCTATTCATTACGCTAAACATTAAATTTAATGATTATAATTTATTAATGATGATTGATGGCGATCATAACTTTTATATAGTATTATTTGAAACATTTTTAACCAATAACATGATATCTATCTTTGATGAGGATGATCTAAACTCATGGACACAACCCAATTTTAGCTTTTCGACTATTGAACTATAATTATTAAAATTTGGTTATTCTCAAGCATAATCCTTAAATACCTAAACAACATTCTAGTTGACCTATTATTTTGCGGACGCTTAATATTTGCAAGTGATTGCTCAATATATACGAATGGTAATACTTAATAACTGCAAGCAATGATGATGAATTAAAATGATAGAATTAAAACAAAAAAAAACAACACAATATTCTTAATAATAACTCGGAAACCAATTAAGATATATATAATTATATTTTATTAACACTACTACTCTTTCTTTCCTTCTTTAAAGTCAAATCAACAATTAAATAAATGGCTTATTACCATATTAATTCAATACAAAAATCAATATAAAAAATCTATATAAGTATAAGCAAATAAATCTAACATATAGGTTTGTCATTTTTCTTGATATCTCAAAATAAGCTGATTTAAATCAATATTAGAAAAAAAATACATATTCTATAAATGCTTATTTAAGACTTTTCTTACTTATCATATCATAAAATAAATTTCAGGTGTAACTTGTATGTGTTATTTCACTTCCATTCAAATGTAATGCCCTACTTTTCAATTTACCATTTTAAACTAATCATATATAACCTATTCTTTGATGTGTTTGGATAAGCAGTTACACATGCACGCATTCGGTAATGTTAACATATATGTTTAAAATGTATACCCATAAATTATATATATATAAATATCTTTTTTCTTTTGCAACCTTATAGCGAAAGAAAATAAAATACATGATATTAATTTTTTAATATGCAACAAGATAAAATAAAAATAAAAAACATTATAAATGCATATATCTATAGGTTGCTCATTATCATTAACAACTGAATAACAATTAAAAAAAAAAAAAACATTTCAACATTACAATATATAATAAAAATAATAATAAAAAAAAATAATGAAAAAATTAAGTTTAAAGATTTAAACTATGTTTGTGCTATGTTGTGAGATATTGCAGATAACTATAGATAAACAAGTCTTTAATGTTTCTGTATCAAAAAAGAATTGCTTTGACCTGTAAATCAAGGTTTACTTTTAATAAGCAAGAATAAAATCGGTTAAAGAAAGTTCATGTTTACCCGTTTACTTTTTACTCCTTATTAATGTCCTGAGTTTGAATTTTCAGACTGCTTTTCTTTGCTCAACAAAAAAAAAAGAAAGTTATTGCAGATACTTTTAAGATAATGCTGAATCAATTGACTTGCTTGTTTCTTCAATTCTATTATTATTCATTGTTGATTGGCTTCCTTCTACCATTTTAAAAAAAAAGTTATTATAAGTACTTTTGAATAAGTAGGTACCGGTGGATTTGCTTGTCTTTCTCCTTTTAAAAAAAATAATTGCTGTTGACACTTTAGATGATTGAGGTAAACTAACAAAAATTTGATTCATGGCTTCAAACTTGGTTCTACATGGCTTTTATAAATTTTCTTTTCCTCCTATTTCCTCTTCTCCATTCATTCGAAGGTAATGAGCTTTTAATAAGCCAGGAACGAGAAAAGAAGCATTCCATATAGCTTGTGTGGTTGGCTTCACACTCTATCATTTTTGTTGGTTATTACTTGATATATGACTTCATAGACAGATCAGTGATTTTAACTCATTCTGTATTAACCAGGAAGCAGAAAAAAATGGTTTAGCACTGCAGAGGCATAGTATTATGCATAGCCAAATATGTTAATATTATATTTATATAATTATTAATAACTTCTATTAAATTCAATCTTGTTCCAATGTTTTCCTCTCTTCTTTAATATTGCTGGAAATTGTTTATATAGACGCACATCTTCGTCTATATTGACTTTATACCAGAGTCTTTTACTTCATTTCCTTAAAAGTGAATAAAAAAAATCAAATCGCTTACTTTTCTTCCTTTTTTTTTTTAACATTAATAACAAGGAAGGACCGACTGAGTTGAGTCTCAAAATAATAATCACTGAGTTACATCTCACTTTAATAATAATAATCTGAGTGACTGTCTCTCCAAAATATTCATATTGAGTCTCTAAAATAAAATCATACTGCCTGATCATCTCTCTAAAAAAAATTAATGACTAAGTGATTAAAAAATTGTTTCAATCATTTATATTGCGAATTTCAACCAAAGGAAAAAAAAACATCTGGAAACCTTATCTTAAAAAAAAAAAATCAAAGCTTCACAAGTTCGACATCGGTCACAATCAATAAAGACTTCAAATTGATCGCTATCGTTATCTACATCAAAGCACCTCTTTTGTAAAAATAATCTTATGACACAGACAACAACAAACCTGGAATCTATAGCCATCAGAAATAGGTGTAAAAGCATCTTTGTGTTTGTATAGATGTATTCATTCTTTCACTTTGTGTACATTTTTTTATCTCCTAATCTAATAATCTCCATCACCTTATTTTACACTTTTCTGATCTACTCTATTTTAATAAAACCAGTTAAATAATATGACACCTTATTTAATAAATATATATATATATAATAAATCATTACCAAATATTATTACCCTCTACTTAATGGTTTATTCATTAACTATCTATAAATTTATAATAATAAATACACATATATAAATCCTCATATATAAAAAGAATTTTTTTTTAATTAAATAATATATCTGTGTGTTTGAAATGAGTCATATATATATATATATATATATATATATATATATATATATATATATATATATGTATATATATATATATATATATATATATATATATATATATATATTAATTCTAATGTTTTCATGGATAAAAGATGTCATATTATTATTACTATTTGCGGGATATTCCATGTAGTGAAAAAGCTAAATGCTGACGTTTCAGTACAATATCAAGTACCTTCCTCAGAGCGTCCTCTTTCTCAAAAAAAAAAAAAAAAAACGTCAGCATTTAGCTTTTTCACTACACGGAATATCCCGCAAATAGTAATAATAATATGACATATATATATATATATATATATATATATATATATATTAACTTTCCCAATTTAACAATTCAGCCAGACTAACCAAGAAAATAATCTAGTCAAGATGAATTGTGAATTTTGGGTAATTTTGATTATTTATTGATTAGTTTAGCTTTACATTTTTATTAATGAACTGGATTCAAAACCTTATTTAACATAACTTTAAATTTTATACTTTTAACATTACATGAACGAAACTGGCCTTCAAGCAGAGGGGAGAATACCTTGATAGCAGAGCCATAAACGATGACAAAGGTCAGACCAAGTTATTCAAAGAATAACAGGATATTTCTAAACTTCGTCCCACGTCAGTTGCTAGATTTAAATTTCTATGATACAAAGCTTTTATTTGCTTTCAGGATCAATCTTAGGTGCCAGCCAATGATAAGTTTTATAATAAGCATTCTTTGGATCACAGAACTACAATTCAGCACTTGAAATATAGCTTTAACTCTGGCTGAGGGTACTCCATATTTACTTAGAACATAAAATATCTTTACATTAAATTACTTGTGATACAATGGCAAAAGAAAAGACAAAGTAGACAAAATAACATTAAAGGCAAATATTAATATTTTAATATTTATGCACAAATATATTTACTATAACATAAAATAACACAATAATTTTTACATAGAAAAAATATTAGTGACTTTGGATATAGATATACTAATCCATTAATTAATGTACATTCATTTAAGATAAAGAGTTTAGACTGTCATCAGAATAGATATTAAAATATCTTTATCTAGGTTTTCATGAGTGCCAGTTTCCAACAGTTTAAATTTTTGGTCTCCATCAATGGTTCCATTGCTTACCTTCTGGTTTTGAGAAAGGGGGTATGCAGTAGCTTTTACATTATGATATCAGCAATGATTTTAGGTTGTGATTTAGCAGAATAGTTTATTTCTGAGATCTTGAGGCATAAAGCCCTGTAAGACAATTCAGTGGCTTCTGTGGCCTCTCCATTACTTGTTGGCCTCAGCAGTAATAATTGCCTTACTACTACATTACAATTTCCAAATATTCTGCATTCTTTAGAAAGAACCCGATCTTTGAACTACAAACATATTGATGATGTGAAGAAATTGATCACAAAATGCTAACCAGACTGTATCCCAGTAACATGAACCCAACTCAAGAACAATAACCAAGGTATAGCTTTTATATATTAACTCTCTTAGTGTCTTATTTTATCTTGCATTGAATCTGTTTTTTAATTAAACATTCATTTGTTGTTATCTTAACCTTTGTTTAGATTCATCTAAACAGTCTTGATAAGATAGTTTCTAATTTTGTTATTTAAAACAATTTAATCAGCAATTTTATAAATTTATTAATTACATTTTCCAAAGATTTACAAACATTTTATTTTTACAGATTAAATTGTAATCCTATTTCACATTGTTTTATTTTATACATTATACAGGTTTTTTTTTAGAAAAAGAAAGAAAAAAGACCCCCCTCCCACTTGCTAAAAAGTTTTATTTATCATATGTCATAGCATCGGCCGGGACACGAACCCACACCCATCTACAACCAATTTTATGTTTTCAAAATTTCATTTTTAAAAATCGTAAGCGTAATAAAATTATTTAAAAAAAAATAAACATGTAACCCTATTCAGTAGCAGTACATTACATTGCCTTCCATTTGGGAGAAAATACCATCTTTTAACACATTCTAACTCTAACAGTTTGTTTATTTCTTTTCTGGTTTTACCATTTGATTTTTCATTTTTATTTCTTTTACATTTTCTTTTAAAGAATAAGCTTTAGAACTGCTAAAGATCAATGTAACACAGATGGTGACTTTTCTTAAGCTACTCTTCTTTTCAGACTATCAATGATGATTCCAACAATCAAGTAATGTCTGATGACCTCCCACCCAACTTTCATCTTTCTAATATAAACAGTGATTTTGACAGAGATGGAATCAGCATTTGCCTGATCTCATGAAATCGGCTATTTTTTGTTAAAACAAAGATATTTCTGGTTTAAAAATTGGAATATAACTGATTTTGCATTGGGTAAATATCATATTACAAGCTAAAAAAACATTCAGGATCAACTGAATTAATTTATATCATAAAATTGCTGGTTTAATTGCACTCTCCTCATTAAAAAGAAAAAGGAAGGAAAAGGACTGTTATTAAAATTCACAAGATTATTTTATCTGGATATTATTGCCAATAAGATGAAGCATTTAAAGTTCAACTTATATATTCTTTGAAACAAATTGAACTTTATGTCATGGGGCAGGATAAATAAATTGCTCAATGGATAATAAAAATAGACAGACTTTACTCTGAAGTATGATTTATTTTTATGTATATGTGTGAATATTTTATATAATTTTCGACAGAATAATTTTTATTTTATTTTATAGTATAGATAGAGTACATTTAGATTTAAGAAGTTTACGAAATGAAGGGATTGGAGAGATTCGTTAATTTACAGATTATTTCAACTATTTATGTTAATGCGACCGATGCTTGTTTTTATTCGGTTTGAATTTTGTATGTTTTAAATTTTAATTTGAAATATCGGACAGTAAAAGAGTTTAAATTCAGAGCTGTATTTTATGTTTGTTTAATTATTATGCTAATGATAAAATAGATATTCATTTTATTTAATTGCATATGTTTGGTATCTGTTATCTAGAAAATTTTTCATTAAGATAGTCAAAATCTCTCCTTCCATTCATTCATTTACACACACACACACACACATATATATATATATATATATATATATATATATATATATATATATATATATATATATATATATATATGTGTGTGGTGTGTGTGTGTGTGTGTGTTTGTTTTCGCAACATCTTTTAAGAGCTACATATAGAAATTTTGTTTTTTTTGTTTTTAATTTTAATTCAGTCAATCAGAAATACAGATTGATTTCTTAAGTATTTTGTTGTTAATCTTAGTGATTTTCTTTTATGTAATCCAATAAATTGAGTTGATTTAAATGCCAAGAGTGTTAATTTTTTTATTTGTATTGTGTAAGGTGATTCCTTATTTAAAATTCGCCTCAAGGTTCAAACTCAGCTGGGTAAGTTAACAAAATATAGGATGTGATATGTTTTGCATATTGGCATTATTTATTTCATTCCCATATAAATTTTATATTTATTTCTGTATTCAAATATTATATATTTTATTTTAGTCAACATTACAGGTAAATGGCATTAGTCAGTTATTAATTTGTCTGTCTAATCCCGTGATAAAAATCTAAATTGATCATATTTTATCATTTGTTTAGAATAACTTTTCTTAAATATTTTTAAAAATTTATTTAAAGCAAAAAGTACAAAATTTTCATTGGCTGGTTTAATTGAAATTATCTTTGAATTGGAATAAATGTAAAATATAATCATATGTTTTAATTATTACTAAAACCAATTTCATGTTCGATTTATTTGAGAGTTTAAATAGACAATATTAGTAATTATAGGCTAATAAACATCCAATGAAAACTTAATATATCTTTTATATAATGCGATTGGGCATTACAGAGTTAGAATTTAGTTAATAGGTTGTTGATACTAAATTCTCGTGGATTATTCTATTTTAACATATAAACGAGGCAATAATTAAGTATCGCTTTATTGGAAGATATGAATAAATTATTTATACATTACTTTATAGCTTCTTATTAGACTAGAAGTGGATTAATTTGTTTAGACATTAAAATGAGTGCATAAGTTTTCAAAGTGTTTTCAAAAGGATATAAAACTAGTAGATTTCAATAGAATATGGTTAATTAAATATTAAAGTAGAAATAATTGTGTATCGCTTTATTGAAAGATACGAATGAATGTTTATATTTTCTATTTAACATTTATTAAATTAGATATATGTTTGGTTCACATATTATTTTGTTTCAACAATTTAAATAGTGTCTATATTTAAAAACGTTTTGTTAAAAAATTGCAATTGTGGTTATTTAAAAACTTATCCGTTAAAACAAAATACAGTGTCATTAAATATTAAAATAGATTTAAATTATAACAATAGCGATAGATTAATAAAATATATTGGAATCTGTTTTTGTTATTGATTGGAGTTGATTGTCATTAAATTATTAAGCATATAGTTATCTTAATCATATTATTATTTAGGGCAAAGATATACGATTACACTGCTCATTGCAGTTTACGTTGTAATTGTGATAGATTTGTTAATGTCTGGAATAGATAATCTCATCATCCTTAGGTTTTACATATAGCTTAAACAAATTAGACTTTAAGATATTATTAGTGCTTTATTATGGTTTATTGCATAATGGCGACCGATTGAGCTAGATTAGATTAAATTAGGTTTTTTTTTGATCAGATCAGATTGATCATCCTACCCATCACCAGCATTGACAGATGTGATCAGTTACAATATATATATATATATATATATATATATGTATATTATAACTGATCGACTGCTTCAATATATATATATATATATATATATATTGAAGCAGTCGATGTCTAATCATCATCGAGCTTCATGCTTCACATGTACAATAACCTCCTGTGGGGCATGCAATTTAGACCTCATCGTAAAAATATGCCATTCACCCACACACTATGCATAATGATTAGAGAAATTAGTAAAAATTAATTATGTTTAGTAAAGTAAAACAGTAGTGTGCATGATGCATATATATATATATATATATATATATATATATATATATATATATATATATATATATATATATATATATATATATGAATGAAGCAATCATTTTATTAATATTTATTGCTGAAAAATTAAATGTTATCTTTATACAATTGTAAATCTTTTTATATATGTGTATATTTCAAGCATTTGAATGTAGAAACAACATAAAATGGGGAAGGCTCAAAAAACCGAAATTATCCTTATCGATAATCTGATTTTTGTTAATTAAAATTATAAATCTTAAAATTTTTTTGTTAGTTTGTTTTCAAATCTTTAAAAATTATCAAATGATATTTCGAGCCTTATCTGTTTTTAAAATATTTTACTAATTAAATGTTTTTAAGAGATTACAGAAATAGGTGTGGGCAACTGAGATTGCATTCTTGGGGGGGTGTAACTTTTTAGACCATGAAATAAGAGTCAGTTGAGTTTGGTTGTTTTTTCGTTCAGTTTAGTTTTGAAGCATTTTAAGACCTTAAAAAATTTTAAGAAGTCAACTGAGGTTCAGTGCTATGAACTGTGAGTAGAAAAAAAGTACCTTTCTCTCTTTTTCTCAGAAAACTGTCTATCCTAATGCCACCAAGTTTCCATCCGTTTGACTGGCCCATGCAGAATGGATGTAGAATTGCCAAGCTGATTGCCTGCTGTTCGTAGGTGACCTCACCTGATGTAAAGCTGCCTTAATAAATAATCCTTTTGTGGTGTATAATTCAACCTTTGTATTTTCATTCATATATTCATTTATGAGTTTTTATTAATTTTGTTAAACTCTCTCTCTCTTTCTGTAGCAATTTTCACTTACCTTTCACGCTTAATTTGTGTTATATAACTTTGTGCGGTTCCATTAATATTTAACTTGTTTCATTTAATTTATATATATATATATATAAATATAAATGAAACAAGTATATATAAAGAAGTTATATATTATATATATATATATATATAATTGATTTTCTTTAATATGCCAACAACCAAACTAGAAAGTTTTAAAGGGGGGGGGGGGTAATTGTTTAATTTGGAAAGAAGCGGGAGCTTCATTTAAAATCTATCGATAAAGTTTTGTTTATTTAAAAGTGAAATCGCTCGCTAGGTTGGTTTTATATTTACTTCTGTTATTCAGGTTTTTTCCTAAAATATTTTATTGTGGGTGCCTATTTTACTTTGTTAATTGAATTAAAAGATCGTGAACTTTAATATAATTATTTCACCTTTTCTTATTGTTGCCCATAAGGCTAATTGCATCAGTTAATACATATATGGGAATCAAAATTAAATGTATAATTTTTTTAGTTTGACATCGTAGTTAAAGAGTTATTTTCAGAATGATTCTTTATTTAAGTATATTATTGCTCAGAAGTCAAACCATTTACAGACTTTCGAATAAAGAAAGTATATTAAGTTTACTGTGCATGGATAATGCTACTGGCTGAACTTTCCTTATTTATGGTACTTCCACACTTCAATTTCTCTATTGGGTTAGTTCTCAAAATTGTTTGTAATCAGGGGTGCTCATTCCTGTGGAACGCGAGGTTTATAGGGTTTTGATTGTGTTGCAGAAGTTCCATATAGCTGTCTGGGCCTCAAACCAAACCTCTCCATTGATAACGTATCATCAAAAGGGCAAACATATCACCCCTTTTTCAGTATTAAATGTCTTAAAATGATGAAGACTCCAAAGTACCATAAGATTTGTATTCCTCTAATAGTATGCTAGTATTATTAGTGTTTTAATTAATATATTTATGCCTGCTTGACCTTTTATTTGGGTGTTGGAAAAGTAATGATTCATTCTTGAAATGCGCTACATGTCAACTAATTATTGTGTTTATTTTGAGACTGCTTTCTTTGACAATCTTAATCGATTCCCATAGATGTAAACAAATTTTACTAATTATTATATCACATATTCTCGTTAATGTAGTGCATTGTTTGTTTCTTATTTATAAAAGACATTTCTTCCAAACAATGCCAATAAAAGTACAGAAAATGGTTTTCATAAGATAGATAAATGATTATAATTGGATATTTTGCCTGTTTATCAAATAAATCATTTATTACTAAACATGTCATGACCTTTTATGTTCATTTTTCGGCATCCACAATGTCCATTTAGTAAAATATTATTAAATTGGTATATTAACTTCGCACAAGCTATAACACAATCCATAAAATGATATTCATTAAATAATTGCTTAAATAATTATTGTAAATGCGATTTATAAAAACAAATTCCAAATTTTGTAAATAGACAATGTCATCACAAGCATGAAACATTTTGTAACATATATATGCATTTTCAACAGTTTTTTTAAATATATAATTTCATGTGAATCCTGGTTTGTTTTGAATTATTTTCTAATGAGTATTTAGAATTATTTTCTTTGACTAATAACTTAGCATTAATAAATAACTATAATAACTGTAATGACTGGGGCTACTCCAACCTCGATCATCATCATCAGTCTGATCTTATGCTCTACCACTTTGCTTCTGGGCACGGATTTAAAATAATTTTACTGTGTCATCAGAATGGTTGTTCATTGGGTCAGAGATTCAAATAATGGGCAAATAGGTTAGAATTCAGGATTGCTCAAGACCTGTGTATCTTGAGAAAGATCAGATTCGAGGTACTTTTGCTTAGGATTTGAATTTTGTTAAGCGAGCATACTATTTTGACCAGTACAATATATATATATATATATATATATATATATATATATATTACTCTGTATTTTTTCCTATATATATATATATATATATATATATATATATATATATATATATATATATATATATATATAAAGATAAAAATACCAAGTAATATTTTTATTTTACAATAAAACTTCTTAGCAAGAGGAGGGAGAAATGAATTAAAGAACAGTTAAAACCTCTCTCTCTCTCTCCATATATATATATATATATATATATATATATATATATATATATATATATATATATATATATATATATATATATACATATAATTGAAATAATAAATTTAACGGTTTACAAACTATTATAAACAAACCTTAAATCCACAGAAGATACTTTCACTTAATTTATTAAATCTGCCTCAACTTTCATTAAATTAAAAAAATACAAACAAACAAAAAAAAAAAACTAAGCGGAAGCAAACATCATCAATTCAAATCCCATGAATCTCGTATTTTAACATTAGTAGCTTATCGATTTATTAAATGCATTTTATTACTGTCTATAAAATTTGTTTCTTTAATTTTTTATTTATTATGGTTTCTCTCTGAGTAAAAATAAAAATAATAGGGATTTAATGTTTCCTTCAGTTTTTTTTATTCATGAAATTACATGCAAATATATATTTAAATTTTATTTTGAAAATGTGAAAATTCTTCATGAAGAGAGAAATCATAATAAAAGAAAAAATTAAAGAGGCAACTTTTATAAACAGGAATAAAATGTACTTAATAAATTGACAAGCTACTAACATTAAAATATGAAAATTCGTGGAATATGAATTGATGACATTTGCTTCTGCTTTGTTTTTTGTTTTTGTTTTTTTTTAATTTAATGGCAGTTGAGGCAGGTTTAAGAAATTAACCAAAAGTACTTCTGTGGATTTAAGGATTATTTACAATAATTTGTAACCTGTTCAATTTATTATTTCAGTTACAATTAAAATTTTGTTTTAAACTATAATATTGATAAGCCAATAAGCTGATTCACATGCGCTTTGCAGATGGCACTATATAAATTAATACTCCCACTTTTTCAAACCCAAGATAAAGTTTTTAAGAAAATATAGAATAAATCCACCTATATTTTCGATCAAACTGTAAATGTATGGACAAATCTGAAGTGTTTGAAATGAAGAGTGTGAAGTTATTAATTGATCACTTTAAATTACTTTTTTGCATCATAAATGAATGACACCAATGAAATGTGTAGAATTTACAATATGTCATTCTTATAACTAAACATATAGTGTCATCTGCAAAGTGCATGTGTATCAGCTTATTGGCTTATTAATATTATAGTTTATAAACAAAAAACATCACGCTATATAAAAAATAAATGTCTTGTTTACATATGTTTAATTTTGTTTTAAGTAACACACACACACACACATATATATATATATATATATATATATATATATATATATATATATATATATATATATATATATATATATATATATATATATATATATATATATATATATATATATATTACAAGCATAAAGCTAAACTAGTCAATATAAAATCAAAACTACCACAAATCCAAAATTAAAACAGACTAGCATAAAAATAATATTAAAACACAACTTAAGGGTTCACTGCTTCAAGAAGACTTCTCAAGTATAAAGATACATACCAATTATTGATTTTGATGAAGCTAAGGTTGTCTTCTTTGAGAGAAATGAAATCAAAAGAAGAATTAAAGAGTCTTTATTATTGAAAATTTATTATTCTGAAGCAATTAACTTATTTAAGGAACTTTTAATATTAAGGGTGGATGGGAAGTGAATGGATTTGTGAGTAGTTTTTAATATTATATATATTGTGTAATTTTGTAGTTCTTTTCACTTGAGAAGTCTGTTTGTAGCAGTGAAACCTTACGTTGTGTTTTAATATTATTTTTATGCTGGTCTGGTTTAATTTTGGATTTGGGGTAGTTTTGATTATATATATATATATATATATATATATATATATATATATATATATATATATATATATATATATATATATATATATATATATATATATATATATATATATATATATATATATATATATATATATATATATATATATATATATAAACTTTCATTTTCATTATGTAATTAGTGTATACGATTTTGATTTATAATAGCATCAAAATCAATAGTTGTTATGTTTAAAAAAGAACTGTAAACTTTCTTATTGAAAAAGTTTAGACAAAGCTGAGCAAGAGATTAAGATAACCATTAATGGAAAATTAATTACAACACACTTCAAGTTAAGATTTAAATTAAAAAAAATATGATATGAGATTAAAATAATAGGAGGAAAAAAGCATATAAATTCACTCTATTATTAGTCAGTCTGGATTGTGATATAATCTAGTTTGTGATATAAGGCTGCATATTTTTTAATTCATTGATCAGTTCAAACACAATGTAGAATCCAAACAAGCAGAGATCTAGAGATTCTAAATGCAGTAGTAAGCCAGTCAATTACATCTGCAGTTAAAATTAATGTAAAAGTCACATAAGCCATGATCGTGTCTGACAGAGTTTCAAGCCTCAAACCTCTTTAATTCAACTAATCTGTCTCGAACAAATGCTGGAAACTGATGCTATAATCATAAAATAAATGCTTCCACTATTCTCTCTCTCTCTAACATTGCTGAGTTGCAGAATGAAAACAAGCCATGAAGCAATCGATGGACAACTAGAAAACCAAACCTGTTTGGAAAATACACACAAATGAAAACTTAGGAAAATATAGTTCATCACTGTCTATAGACACTTTATATTTAAATGAATGAATTTTAATTAACAAAGACGATAATAATTTAGCCTGAGTAATTACTTAAATGACTTTATATGTAAATTTTAAAATTATTGTATTATATTAGATATATGTGTGTTTAATTAAATATTAATGTTTGCCATAAATGTTATTTTGTTTATATTCACTTTCTCTCTTGTCACTGCAACACCAGTCAAATATTGTAACAGTTACTTTATGTGTTAACTAAATATTGTAACAGTTAATTTATGTTTAAGTAAATATGCTGGACCATGAGATACAGTTTGAGTGTCATGGAATATTTTAAGGACTGGTTGTGGACTTACCATTCAGGCATGTTCGATATTTTGTGTGATTAGCTAGTGCCTGAGGTTTATTTCTAAACAAATAAAATGCTTTGGATGGTTAACATTTGAATCCAGCAGTCGATGTGGGCCATGGTCTGGAAATGTGATCATGTTATTGTTTTGTATAGCTTGCTCTGAATGTGAGTATCATTTGTAGCACTACCATCAATGGTATCCTTTTCTCTGCTTGAAGGGCCAGTGTAATGTTGAAAACATAAAAAAATGTGTTAGAAAGGGTAAAATACAGTTTAACATCCTCAGTAAAGGGTAGGAAGACTAGAGACATTTCTATCAGTTTGAAAGCATGATTTTTCATATATGTAAATATCCTCAAATTCAGCTAAACAAACTAGACAACTACATGGTTCTGAAATCAGTTCTTTTTCACCATATAGTAAAAGTCTCTGCAATATATATCATTGCAAAAGCCTTCAAGGGTACATTTATGATAAACAAAAGTAGTTATAAAATTTGTTACTTGCTCTTAGCTTGCATTTGATGATCACTAGATGGAGCTTTACCAATAGCTCAAAAGTTTTTGTTTACATAAATGCTAGTGATCATAAAATGCAACCTAAGAGCAAGTTACCAAATTTATAACTTGTTGTGTTTATCATAAATATACTCTTGAAAGTTTTTGCAATGATATATATTGCAGAGACTTATACTATATGGTGAAACTGAACAGATTTCAGACCCATAGCTGGATTTGAAAATATTTATGTATCTGAAAATTTCATGTTTTCAAACTGATAGAAACATGTTTCATAAATGCTGATTGTAGAGTTAGTAATTGATCTAGTTTCTAGTATTCCTAACCTTTACTGAGGTGATCCAACTAACTCAAAATTGAAACAGTAAGATTTGAATTCGAATCTTAAGTTTAACTTTTTTCTATCATGTCTCACACACCTCGTCTATCCTACCTAAATTTAAACTTTTTGGTATCAAATTGTGTGAATATCTATATTAAAAATATATAAATATCAGTAAAATTTACGTAAATAGACTCATACTTTAATAACAAATTTAAAACAATAAATAAAAATATTTAATATAATTTTTAAATTCCTCTTTTAGTTATATAATGTTTATATAACTTGAACTATTTATTTTAAATTATAAACTTTCGTTAATTTATTGCTTTCTTTTCAAAAATCGTATTTTAAATAACAATTTTGAAATTACATTTTAATGTAAAGAAAAGTAAAAATAAATTATAAATCCTCTTTGTACTTGAAATTTGGCAAGTCATGGTCACAGAAAGATGTGATAGATTAATTAGAAAATTCCCCTAAAAGTTTTAATTACTAAAATGTTAAAAAGGTAATATAAACCTAAACTATAAAACTGGAGCTTTCTGAATTAATTAAAATTCTAAAAACACTTGTTACTGCATTGATTCTCCTTGGGGTAAATGAATGGAACTAAAAGTAAAATAGAATGAAATTGAAAGATAAGATAACTCATTTTGATTTTAAGACATTTGTATTAGAATTTATGCTGTGGTCTTGCTTGGGTGAGAGAATCATAGAATCTCAAATTATTTCATTCATTATAAGATGATGGAGTAGAAAGTCCCCAGATTATTCTCCCCCCCCAGATATGATCAAACAGATGCCCGAACCTCCACATGTGCCCTTCACAAATTAAATAATGAGGATCTGCTGCCCAAATTATCGGAAAGCTGCTGCTGCTATTGAAATGAATCCATAAGCTGAGTTCTGGAAAGAACTGCTACTGCTTAAACTAATGAAAAATTTGCAACTGACCATGGAACATGAAAATCTCTATAAAACAGGTACCTGTACCCAAGGCCTCTAGATTATTTTAAATTCTATCCATAAGCTTAGCTCCCTCTATATAAATTGCACACTGATAAATTCAATTGTAAATCTATTCTATAATTTCTTTTAATAATCTAGCTTATCTAACTCTGTCCACTTCTGGGTATGTATTTCTACTTTTGCATTTTATTATTTAATAACATAATGCTGTTAAAATTTCTGACCAGGCCTCACCAAATTTCAATTATCAATTTTAATTAAAATGGTTGCCATATTGTGCGACAAACAAATCTTTTAATTTTTTTATATACTTCTGTTGGCTGGTCAGCTCAGAAATCACTATAATTCCTTAATAGATAAATACATGACTATATGAAATAATGGATGCATGTTCTGTAAATCCTATGATTAATATTTATTTATATTAGATTATTTTGTTTCAGTTATTTTCATATTAATGGACATGCATCAATTGCTTCACTTCTTGTAATGCAGGAGTCTACTATGTGGCATGTGGCAGACATATTAGTTCTTGGAGTAACCACCCTAACTTATAATTACCTTTTAAACTTGCTTTTAACTTTAAATATTAAAGTCATTATTCAATAAATCCATTAAATGCATTTCTTTGAGAGCAAAATATATTACTTATTAAATGTTGGTAATTTAAGACTGAGCGATAAATTTTATATTAAATCTTAACATTATATTATGTTAGTTATATGTATGTTACACTTTAGACATGCAATAATCCATCTTTGAGCCTTGGGTATCCTGGAACATATAGTATTTACTGAATCGTAGTCATCCTACACATGTGGACATAATGAATGTTCTCATAGGGGTTGATCCCATCAAGCAGTCAGGAAGTAATTGCATCACAGACTCTTTACACCTGATGAAGCATATGTAATAACCTTTGGGCCTATGGCAAACACCTACCAGTTGTTTCAAATCCATCCATTGTCTTGGCAGTTTTAATGTACTGCCACACTCACTTTGCAGTTCTAAATGTACCACATGTTTTTATTATTAATTTTATTATTCCCAGTATGACTCTGTCTCTGCATTATATGACATAAATTTACTCTCAACTCAAATAATATATTTATAAAAATTAAATTATTGGAAAACAACCAAAAGAACAAGCTGGATTTAAAAGTGGTTTTAGTACAGTAGATCATATCCAGGTATTAAGAGAAGTTATAGAAAGGACAAATGAATATGAGTTGTCATTATGTTTTCGATTTGTAGATTATGAAAAGGCATTCGATTTTATACACATTTCTTCAGAGATTAAAGCATTGGATCATCAATGTATAGATCCAGGATATTGTCATATTTTAAAGAATATTTATAAAAATTAGACTACATAATGATACTGGGAAAGTCAACATTAAGAAAGGTGTAGGACAAGGTGACTCCATATCTCCAAAAAATTTTACAGCAGTGCTGCAAGAAATATTTTGTGGATTAAAATGGGAAACTAAAGGAGTGAAAGTAAATGGAGAGTATTTAAGTCATTTAGATTTCGCAGATGATGTAGTTGTTTTTGCAAATAATGCTTCATAGCTGCAGGAAATGTTGCAAGAGTTAGCAGATGAAAGTAGGAAAGTAGGACTAAAGATAAATGTTAAAAAGACTAAAGTAATGTTTAATCGATTTGTTCAAAATATGAAAATAAAGATTGATTATGAAGAATTTGAAGAAGTTAACAGTTAAAAATACCTTGGTCACATTATTAAGAAAGATGGAAACATAATAGAGGAAATTAATCATAGAATTAAACTTGTTTGGAGGGCTTTTGGTAGAAATAACTAGATACTAAAAGGAAATATGCGTATGTTTTTGAAAAGAAAGGATTTTAACAAATGTGTTTTACCAGTTCTTACTTATGGATCTGAGACTTGGACACTTAATAGAAGAGCAATACAGAGACTTTAGACCACTCAAAGGAGTATGGAGAGATATATGTTGGGAGTAACAAGAAGAGATCGATAATGCAATGTATGGGTAAGAGAACAAACAGGTGTTACTTTCCTTCTTGAAAAAATTAAACGATTGAAATGGAGTTGGTCTGGACATATTGCTAGAAGAGATGATAATAGATGGACAATTGAAATTTTAAACTGGATTCCAAGAGATTGTAAAAGACCCAGAAAGAGACCACATGTGAAATGGATGGATGAAATAAGAAAGAGTGCAGGGGTGTAGTGGGGAAGAGAAGCTAAAGATCGGATAAGATGGAAACTTGGAGAGACTTTCATCCTGCAGTGGATTGATAATCGTTGATAGATATATATATATATATATATATATATATATATATATATATATATATATATATATATATATATATATATATATATATACATATTGCAACTTTATATTTTAATGTAAAATATAACTCTTGATAGAACTGATTTAAAATTTGTCTGTCTTCTTCTTGGTGATTTGATTGTTTTGTTTTGCATTTTGATCAGACTTTACTTGCATTTAAAATAACTTATTGGTGACAATATGTAGTAATTTTCTTTGCTTATTGTCTGTATTATTTTAATATATTTAAAATTGCACTTTTTCATTCTCTGATTTACGTCAAAGATGTTTAACCTAAGAAATCAACATCATACATCAAGTGTAATAACGTATGATTTAAAATAACAACAATACTTACTATTCAAAATAATTTTTGAAATTATTTTTATTTAATTCAAAAGCCATTTACTTAATTAATTTTTAATCATTAGATAAAATATGATAAACATATTTGGGTTTCAGTATAAAAGAGTGTTCATATGATTATTAAGATACAATTAATGGTATAAGAATAACATGTAAGCAAAACATGTTACAAATATTTTAGAAATAATTGATAAGCAAACAGACTAAGCAAGAATTCTCATTCGAATCAAATTACAAAATTGTGATATTTAATAACATTAGAAGTGACTGATTTTACATGTGTCTGTAGAAATCTGCCTACCGAGGAATCAAATCGCTAATAATTTTCTCAATATCTATATTTGAAATATGTCAGAATGTTCAACCTTGAAAGTAGAACTAATCGCAGAAGTCTGTATGTTTGGAATAATTTATTGCATACAGAGTGACAACATTAAATAAATATTTTAGTTTCAGATATTTCTGGACATGAAAACTTTACTTTTATGAAAAAAAAGTTTTAAAATCAAACTTAAATTTTAAGTTTTATTGAAAGTCTATTTTAATGTCTCTGTGTATCGGTAACTAAATAATAAAGAATTGACTAACCTATCTGTACATGTGTTTCCAGTAATGTATTTACTATTTAATTTATTTATTACTTGAATAATGATAACATTTTCAAACAATGAACTAAAACTACTTTCTGATTGCCATCGTGAATTATTAAATTATTTTGCTCCGATTACTATTCCTAGATTTGAATGTGAATACAGAAATTAACATACCCTGTATATCCTAAATTTGAATCAATGCTTGATAAAAATGTAGAATTTAATACCTTATAAAGAACATTTCCATTTAAACTCTACATATCAAGCTTTTGACATTATCTCGTTTTCATAGAGCGCATGTAAAATCCATTAATTTAAAAAATACTCATAATAATTAAAACCAATGGATATAATCACATTTCTGAAATTCAGCTATAATTTAAAATTATTATTTTTGTGTGATGTGTATTTATTGTTCAACACATGTTATATTTATTTCGTGGGTAATAATTAATATTTCAAAAATGTTGTACACTTTTATTTACGTATTTGAGTGAGAATGAATTTATTTTGATTTTATTGTTATATGAACTTATATGTGAGGTTCATGATTTGTACTTTTACTATGTTTAAATTATGTTCATACTATTGAAACGAATATTTGTTTGAGGAAATAGCGCTTGGGAAAAGCTTGAGAATTACTGATACAATGATGGTGTGTGTCAACATCTTATGAGTTATCCTATGAGTCTTTCCAGGCTTCTGTTCTTATACTTGTGTCACCTGTATTACATCATTACTATGTTTATATTTTAAGCAGAATTAATCAGTATATTAGTTGTTTTTATTATCGAAACACTTTTCACTATGTCTGGATTCATATCTACTAAATTGCTGGAGTTTTTCTGAATTAGCAGAATAATTGAGGAGGATTATTTTGCACTTTGGATATGAAGTCAATATTTATACTGCTTTATAATGTTATAGGTAATTACTTTGTGCTGATGATTAATTTGCAGAATAATTACTTGTCATTTTCTGTATATTACATTCATTCCTGCACTAGTGTCTAATCCATAAAATTTTGTGTAATTATACTTGTTGCTTGATGGTAGTGTATAAACCCACAGGACATTGTGTTGTATCATTTATATATATATATATATATATATATATATATATATATATATATATATATATATATATATATATATATATATATATATATATATATATCTATGCATCCAAGGGATATCATTTTACTTTATAAATGTAAGTTTTAGCAAAGATTTTGTGCTATGATGCTAAAATCATCTTTTTTCTTCCATAAGTATAACCTGTGAGTTCAGTCATAATGTGTAGCATGGTATCTTATGTAAATTATTCCCATAATGTATTCACGTGTTTGTTAATTAATATTTTAACTGAACATAGTTTGAATCTTCAATTTAGTTTAGTATTGTATTATGGGTAATTGTTGCAAATATAATATTATTTATTAATAATTATTATAAGTTTACAGTATATGTTCATTGGTTCTGGAATTAACACATTGGGTATTTTATGATTTGATATTGAATTCCAGTATTTTCCTGAGACGGAAATTAAATCAAGTTATAACAAAATATTATGATTAGGCTGATTATAGAACGGTGGCTACGATATATGTAATGAAGTAAACAAATGGAATGAGATTTTATTTATTCTAGTTATTTATTTATTTATGTATTTATTCATTATATTAAACATCATATATCAATTATTTGTTGATGATAAATTGTAAATAAATATTAATTTATAATTAAACTTATTGTGCCATTGTTAATTGTCATTCATAAAAAAACAGAAATCGTTTATCTTGAAAAGAGCCTACATTGGAGTACATCCTGTTGTCAATATGACATAAGAGTCTTAGTAATATTTTGAGAAAATATTCGAATGCATTTGTTCTCAGTAGTTTATGTTATGTTGGGTACAATAAAATCACACTTGCCTTTTTCATTTAGTTTAACTTTGTTTTGTTGATTCTAGTTCATGATATAAAATTGATTGATTTTATAAACTTATAACAAGATTTAATAGATAATGCTATGATTGCATTTATTTTCTTACATTATAACTGTAATTCATCAAACATAACAGGAGACTCTCTGCTGTTTATTAAATTATAAATTTAAGTTTATAAGGAAAGCAACCAAGTTTTTCATGCTTATTATTAATACAAAGCTCATACCTACACTAGTAATTGTATCAAAATCATAATTGTCATCTTAAAATTAATAATATTTAGTAGTTCCACACATTATGCTATCTTGCCTATGGTCGGCCATAAGATATCATGCAATGAAAATTGTAGATTAAGACTTTGGAGGATAATATAAATTACAGAAGCAAACTTGTATTAAGTAATTTAATGTACTACCACATACTGCTGTGATAGGTTTTCGTGTTGTACCCTCGCCACAACTAGATTGGATCATAACAATTTCATATTATACAAATAATTTTGCTTGTTGTGACCTAACAAGACTTTTTGGTTACTATATATATATATTGTGCCCTTTTCTATAGATCAGTAATAGTCCATCTCAATCAATTACTGAAAATTTTAAATTTTAGAATATGTTCTTTTAATATGTTAATTATAGTTTGTCAATTATAATATAAAGTACAATTTGAAGCTAAAGTAATGTAAAGCTTTAAATATTGTTGCATATGGTTGTAAAAGCTGGCCATATTAAATAACACATCTATAATTATTAAAAGTATATTTAAAAAATTCGATTTTAATAGTTTAGAACTTATAGTTAATAAATGTTATGTTTAAATTTATAATCATATTTAATAGTCAAAATTAATATAGTACATTTTAAATATAAACTTTATGATGGTGAAAATTGTATTTAATTCTATATTTTAAATTATTTTCCAAATTTTTATAATTATATTATTAAATATAATAAGTGTATTAATTTTATTAGTCTAGGCAGAGAAATAGATTAAAAAATCGTCTGTCAAAGTTAGTGATCATGTGACTTGTATGATGCATACTTTCACACACACTGCGTGTTTGAATTAATAACAAAGTTTAAAATATTTTAAAAGATTGCATTATAGAATTGGATGGAATTATTGCCTATCATAAAAGCAAATAATAATAAATATTAAGTTAACTATCGTATAACATGTTTTAAATAATGTAACGAAGACGAATACAGTTAATAAAAAAATTAAATATTTTGTTAAATAAAAATAGATAAATTGAATATTAAAGATGGAATAGGTTATTAAAATTATTTTAAAAGTTATTTTAAATGTTTAAATAATTTTGATAAAGTAATAATTGATTTAAAAGTAGTATTTTAAATAATATTTTTAGTTATTACGTCATAAATTTTTATTTTAAAGATTCAATTCTGTAAAAAAACTAAAAATATGTAAATTTGTTCTCAAGCTAAAAGTAAGAATCAACCAATCAAATGAGGTATTCTTACTGACTATAAATATGAATTGCACGGGGTATCAGTGAGATTTAAAAATGGATTGAAACCAGAGAAAGGTATATTAGTAGCTATCGAAGAGATAGTACTTTAAAAAAAAAAATTTAGTCAATTTTTTTAACACTTTCTTATAGTTTTATTTGCAAGAAACTAATTGATATTTTTAAAAGTATTTGCAAAAGAGAGTTAAAAAAATAATATATTTGGGAACTTCCTGAACATGATTTTCTAGTTTTTAAAGTACTTGCCAGGTTTATTTATCTGAAATTTGACCTAAACTTCGCAATGAAAAGATGGGTCTACTGTAGAATAAAATGCATATAAATTCTAATAATATAAAAATATTTTTTGGAATATGTTGATACAGCTTTGTTAGTGCTTCACCCTGAGAACTGTTTTGGTGCATAAAAACCTGGGCATTATACTGATAAAGTGCAAAGTTATTTTCTGTTTAAAAGGGGAAAATTGGAGACACATTATTATTTAGATAAGTTTATCCAATATTTTTTTTAAAAAAAAATAGTAATAAGACAATTATATCTTATGAATCATTTTATATAATATTATATCAAAAGGAGTAAAAGGTTATATCCTTTCTGAAGGTAACATTTAAAAAAAAAATATATTTTCAAAAGTTAAAAAAGAACCCAGGAGAATATGTTACAGAAGTATTATTGATATTAAAACCTCCAGTCTTAGAATTGTTTAAAATGTATTTAGAAAACATTTGTTTAAAAGTACTTGAAGTTTTTTTTTAAAAAGGTGATATATAAAAAAATATCAAACGAAAGTTTAAATTTATTAAGGATGGAAACTTATATAAAAAAGTGAACACATAGTTGAATAAAAAAATGGATCCATGGAAATATTGTAAAAAAAAAGTTTACCTAATATTTTTAAAGTTAATCTAGATGGAGTGATGCATCGGATGAGATTATTGGCAGATAATATTAAGAAGCTTCACGGGATTAATTAATATTATGATTTAATAATTATTGTCCTAAATACTAAAACCAAGGATTATTTTCTATAAATTTTGCTAAATGGATTAATATTATTTTTTTATTTTTAAACTTTAATACGCTTGGAGGAGAACATTTTAAAACTCCAGAGAAAGTAATAAACATTTTAGACTTATCAGGAACTATTGTCAAGAAAATATGTAATTATAGTTTTTATTCCTTTTATTTTATTAACCTAGTTTAAATTTAATTTTTTTTATAAGATTAGGAAAACATAAAACATTAATTTGTTGATGATATAAAGTTTTATAATGGAATAATCTAATAATTTAGATAGGAATATAATTTAAGATAAAGTGTATGAGTATATTTCTTTGTTTGCAATGATCGGTATCTAGTGGATGAAGAAGCCTACTGAATATGATGACCAGATAAAGGTTATTTTGGTAATAATAATGACTATTAATAATTTATAATGTATATTTTTGTTTTCTTTATATCATCTATGAATCGTAGGAATGAAGTGTAAAAGTTTTTTTATTATTATTATTATATGTAACGCATTTCATACAACATTTTTTTTTTTAAAAAAAAAAAACATTATGAGATAGGATTGATTTGAAAATATGCATACGACGATTTTTTTTATATTAATGATATAATCCAACATAATAACAAATAATTATGTGATTCTTTTAAAATTTTCATGTTATTGGATATTCAAATATTGTCTAGTTAGATTGTATATGATTAAACATACAGAATGATGAAGTAGACAAACTTTTCTTGTGGAACAGTGGGATTGTTTAATTATCAGTGAATTTTATTTATTGTTTGTAAAAGCAGATAGTTATTTATCGATGTAAGATGTGGAAAATCTTGAGAAATAATGTTGTGATAGTGGTTTGGAAGTACTTAGTGAACATGAAACCAAGATGATGTTTTTAAGAAATAGGATATGATAAGGAATAGAAATAATACTTAGTCTTTAAGTGGATATCAGCATAGTTAACAAAGCCATATGACTGGCACATTTTATTTGGACAGTGTTTTATATTTCTTTAAATATTTGATGTTCTAATAAAGCTGAAGAAATAGCTTTAACATCATTCATGTATTAGAGGTTATTAGACAGGTAAAGGTCATACATTTTTCTTGTAATGTACTGTGCCATGTTTTTTGAGATATGTTATGAGTGATACTCTAGCTTTCTTCCTTAAATCCTATGGATCTATTTTGCTATCTTTATTTCATATAACTGCATCGTTTAGTAAGATATTTTGAAAAGAAATGGTAAATAATTTAGAGCTTAGGTTATGCTATCGTTTTGTATAAAATTAGTTTATTTGCTTATAAGGAATAGAATTGTATAACTTAAAATTGAAGGTCCAATGAATCCTAAAGGAAAGGAAAGAATCATAGAATATATTTTTGAATTTATTTTGAAAATGAAATATAAATATTGGAATAGAGTATCTAAACAAGATATTTTCTTTAAAATGTTAATTATTTTTTTAATGCTTTATTATTGTTTTTAAGAGAAAAATAAGTATTGGATATTTTTAAAATACAATAGTACAATGTAAATTATATAAACAATATGCATAGTATATATTTTGTGTTTATTGAATAACAGGAATATATTGATTATTACACTTATATCATATTAAAGTAAGGCTAAATAAGAATATATTATGATTAGTAAACATCGTGTGATAAAACACTAAAATCTAGTACTGAATTTTGGATGAATATTTTATGTAACATCTTTGACTTTTCAAGATGAAATTGTTTTTTATATTTTGAGAAATCCATACTCATTATAAAGTTAATTTTTTTTTTCCGTAGAATGTTTTTCTATGAATGTTTTTAAATAAGCTAGTTTAATAATATTAAGGATGAAATATTTTGCTAATAAAATAAGTAAATATATTTATAATAAGTTAACCATAATGAGAAAACAAATGGTAACATTTTTTTTTTTATTTTGTCTTAAGTCTAAATAAAGATATAACTAAATTATAAATTATTTTTATATAACTTAGTAGATAAAAAAGTAAGAATAAAATAAGGATATCCATTGTAAATAGTGTGCATAAATTGTTTATTTTATTTGTTGTTGTTAATAAACTTTGTTAAAATTTGTTTTTCAAAATTTTTGTGTCTGGATTTTTTATTTCTCCACTTCACTGCATGAAATCACAATATATTCATAACAATTGAAACAAATATATAATTTTGCACAAAAAGATAAATAGAGAGTTATATTTAAGAATTTAAATATTTTATTGGTATTCTTTTAATTAAATAATCATAATTTTATATTATTTTATTGGTCGTAAATCAGTTATCACAATAGTATATTGAATTATATGATATCAGTTACCACACATATTTTGTTTATCAGATTATCAAAATGCTACCACATATTTATTATATTATTACATGAAGATAGAAGATCATATTATATTATTTTATTATTTTTATATGGTAATAAAAATATAATGAAAAGAAAAGATATCCAGTAGTAGTTAAACAATGAAGAATATTATTATTATTATTATTATTATTATTATTATTATTATTATTATTATTATTATTATTATTATTATTATTATTATTATTATTATTATTATTATTATTATTATTATTATTATTATTATTATTATTATTATTATTATTATTATTATTATTATTATTATTATTATTATTATTATTATTATTATTATTATTATTATTATTATTATTATTATTATTTTCAGTGTAGTAGATTATGACATAAAATGCCTTCTCATATTTTACTATCGTATTTTAAATTAACTTAGAATAAACTTTATGAACCTGAGATTATTTTATTGAGCTAGATTATTATAAATAGAAGATTAAGATTTAATTATTAACTTAATCTTAGTGAGTAGAAGTTATTAAAGTCAGAAGAATAATATGAGTTTGTTATTTGAAATAGTAATAAGGGGGGATAGTGTTTTTATGCCATTGAGGTAGTGTCCTGTGGGATATTGGCTCAATATAATCTATCTTGTCACCTGTATTTTCACTTCAAGTCTCATGAAAATATTAAATATTTATTTATTTAATTTTTATAAACTGAACCTTATTCGTATTTTAAATTTGAGCTAGTGAAACATTTTAATTTTAATGCTGAATATTTTATTTATTAATTATTAACTGAACTAGAACCCATTTTATTTTATATCATATACTATTCTGAAGTGAGGATGCAGAAGACCAGGTTAGAATATATATATATATATATATATATATATATATATATATATATATATATATATATATATATATATATATATATATATATATATATATATATATATATTGTAACAGGCACATACGTATGTTACATTATTTTTTATTAGTAAACATAAAAAAAAAAGTTCGCCAATAAAAATTTATTTTTTAAGAATTAAAAACTGAAGATTAAAAAAATCATCTTAAACTCGCATATATATAAAATCGCACAGATAAATAAATGATTAAAATAAAACTTTATTAAAGAAAGAGTAGTTTAAAACTAAATTTTCAGAAGAGATTTAGAGATAAAAAATATGTTTAAGTTTGAAAACAAATTAATTAATCTTTTGTATAATGGAAATGATTATTTTAATTAGTAAACTAGCCTTTGGGCACTTAAATGTATAAGCATCAGTCAGATAGGAAAACAATAGAAACTTTTAGCAAATGAAAGAAATCCATCAGAAAATCGAACCTCAATGAAAAGAAAGGTTTTCACCATCATGATGTAATGTTGAGTTAATCCACAAAATTATTATAAAAGGAAAGGTTGGAAAATAAATTAATTAGTTATTATGATGTGACTATACATGTTAGTGTGGAGTTGAAAGAGAAAGGATTGGAAAGACACACTCTTCAATCCCTACAGTTTTGTTAAAAAAAAGAGAAATGACATTGTTTTTTTTTCTACATTAAGGACCAACTAAACTAAAAGACCTCCGGATAAATAAATAAAAAACAACGGCTAACTCAACCAATCTTTTTAGGATGGCATGGGAATTCATGTTCAAATGGCAAGCAACAGATAAAGATGAACTGTTTTAAATTGTAAGAACTTTATAATTAATGAACATTAAATTAAAACCTTTCCGTATTTAAAATAATTAAGAAATAGAATCCTATCTGACCAACGTTATTTATTAATTAGTTATAATTTTATTTAATGTATTTCTTTTGTAAAATCATTTCCATTTATTTATTTATTTGTTCTTTAAGTTTTATTATGATTTCTGTTTTTCATTAAACTAGTTATATAAATATTAAACTTAAGTCGGGCGTGAATGGCTATATAGATTTGTAAAGTTATATTAGAGGAAGGTAATCTTAGGTTATTCATTTCATAGTTGAATTAGGTCAATGAATTGGATATATTGGTGTAATTAGTAGATGTAGTATGAGATTCGCTATGGGCAGAATCACTATTATACACCGCACACTTCCGTTTTGCCTATGGAAGGGATTATAAGATGTAGAATGCTGTTCCTTTTGATGGAGTTTTTTTAGTGCTTTTCTTGTCTGATAGATGTAATATTCCTATATGACGAGAAGCAGCTTCTTCTCTTAACCTAATTGTGCTGCCGTATTCATATTACATTGAACACATCGATATATCAGATGGATTGAAGTTTGGTTTGACTGCGAACCTATGGCCTAAGGTTAAAACAAGGATTGAATATTTTCTTTTCAAATTCAAATCTATGTAGTCTATTCATACTCGACACTCTAAATAAAGATGCATTAAATTTAAGTTGGGTATAGATGCTTGCATGGGTTCGTGACGGGTTGATTATGTTTTTGGTTTTCATATTCGATCAAAATATATATAGACATTTGGTAAATACTGATACCTTATGGTGAGTATCTAAAATGTATTTATTTGGATGTGTTTTAAGTTATTGGTGTTAATGCAAGCATCTTACGGTGAATGCTATGGTGTTACTTATAAATTTCCCTCTGCAATTGACAGTATCAATGATTTTGTATTTTGATCGTTTATGTTTATTTTGAAATGTTTTTGACCATGGAATCTATGTAACCGATCTATACTCAACATTTTTAAACAAATCTGTGCAAACTAGTAATAGTATAAAATTTAAAATGTAAATTAAAAATCTAAAATAAAAGTAAAAACAATGTTAAATGTTAAAGTAAACATATTAAAATAATAATGTTAAATATTATATATATATTTGTGCGTAAATAAATTTTTGTATGTTAATTACTGGCAGTGGCTTATTTTATTTATTTTTTAATGTTTCAATATAATTAGATAAGATATGATATTTTTAAATCTCTGCTACTCCCTGAGCTAGTGACTTGGGCTAATGAGCGGAATCAAAATTAAAATAATAATAATAATAATAATTTTTTGACTTACGTATCTGCCTACTTTATAATTTTTTCTAGATTCAAATGCCTAGATGGCGCCCTGTAGTGCAGTTGACGGTAAAATTTAATTCTCCAGATTGATACAATATATATATATATATATATATATATATATATATATATATATATATATATATATATATATATATATATATATATATATATACGTATCCTTAAAAATTCACAAGAGCATTTGAAATATACGAAATAGATAGACACTTTTTTTATTTTTTTACAATCAATCTTCAACTGGTTTAAACCATTATAATTATTTTAAAATTCACATAAAGTATGGTTTAACTGTTCCATCTTATAATGAATTTTAAGTAACTTATTGTCAAATATAGCAATATTTTTTGTCAATTTATCACACTGTTAATGACATAAATTTTTGTTGCCAAACAAAATAAATATTTAAAAATTGTCATGTTATGCACAATTGGTACTTTAGATTTACAATTTATATATTCTCTTCTTTGAAATAGTTTGATTATTAATTGATCATTTAACATTTTATTATTATTTGTATCAATTATATCCAAATACATTATAGTTTGTCTTGCTCCTGTTCAATCGTCCATTTCAAGACATTAAAATTATTTGACTCTTATCCAAAAGAATGTATAGTATTAATATTTCTGCAAACAAAAACATCATCCAACTATCTTTTTTTTTATTTTAATATATTTACAATTCTAGTCTCATATACAGACAAACAATATTCCGAACTTAGGGAACGGCAGGGAGACACATGGGCCAACTTTTAGACATTGTATAATATCCACTTTCAAAAGAAGCAACAATGTTATCATCAAACACTTTGTTACCTCTTTTGAAAGTGGATAATTATATAATGTCTAAAAGTTGGTTTATCGGTCTGCCTATTCCTAGAGAAGTTTCCAATTTTGTTTTGTCTAATTTTAAACATATTACAATTTAAAAAAAGGTATGTTGACAATGTTTTTTTTGTGTGTAAATACCAATACTATAAATTTGCTTGTAGTGGAGTTCGATATTTTGAATGGCTTGAAATAGACTATTGAAAAGAAACAAGACCAAAATATTAACAATTTGGATTTAATTATTACAAAAGATAATAGTATCTTAAAATTTTAAATTAATAACAAATTGTAAAAAAGGGGATGTATAAATTTTAAATCAAAAGTACCAGTTAAGCATAAGATCAAACATTTAAGACCATTTTCTTGTTTTGTAATGAAAAATTATGTCGTTACCAGTGTGATATATAAGAATGTGACAATTCTCTATTGCAAATCATGTTATTAAATTAGTGAATAATACTAAAAATGTCATTTTTGTCAAGCAGAGAAAAAATGTGTGTATTAAGTTTTTTATATCTTTACGTTATCTTATATACGTGATTTGAAATGCAGTATGAAAAAAATGATTAAAGAGACATGAGTTGTTAAGCATGCAAAAGTAAACAAATACCAAGATTTAATGATTGCTTCAGTTTTCTTGAATCACAAAAATAAATTTACACATAAATTTAGGTTATATATATATATATATATATATATATATATATATATATATAATTTATATTTATGTGTATATATATATATATATATATATATATATATATTGTAACCGGACCACCATACAACCCTTTTATTACTCCAGTTGTAACAATTTCCTAATGAGCATGTTGCAGGAAGGAACTATGAATTGGCATTACCCAATGCAGATGTTAACCCCCCTACAACAATATTTCCTGCTCATCAGAGCTTGTAGCACCATAGAGGCTGGAAGCATCTAGACATTTATATGTTTGGTTCTCCAAACGGCGCCACTAGAGTTCCATCTCACTACAACCTGACTTACCTAGGTCTAGTTATGCCAGACATAGCTCAAAGACATGAGATTCTCATGAACATGTGCAATGAATGATCATGAACATGTGCAATGAACGATGAGTGATGCAATAAAAACAAAATAGAATTGGACAACTGGATAACTAAATTTAAATTTTAGTAACAATAATTTTATTTAATAACAATTAATTTACAAGTTCTAATATAGTTCATTCCTATCCATGTGATGACTCATTTTCATTTCATTTATGGAAAAATTAGAAGCAGTTTGTTGATCAATACTTCATTTGCAATTCATTTTAATAAAGATCATCCTTCATTTCAAATGAAGGCTCATTTTGATGTATCTTAGGTAAAGGACTCAAAGGGTCTTTTATCTAGTAGACATCTACCAATACTGCATTAATATTTTGCCACTCCTTATTCCATATCTGTACATATCTTTTAGGTAGGTAAATAGGTAAGATGAGATATTCCAGATCTGTAAGGTTTCTATAATTCAGTCAAGTATCAATGTACATTGGTGCTCATAAGTTTCATTATTTTCTTTGTATACAATCGAAATTCATGTAAGAATTTGTAATTTTTATAGTACATTATTTTATTCTATTTATGAAACAGGGAATGTGAACAAGTCTTGGTTTGTGGTCTATTCATAGTCCAGTCAGTGTAAATGTGCATCTATGTGCTCAAGTTTTATTACCTTTTTCACATAATACCAATAGGCAGGTAAGCATTTATAATCCATATAGTCTTTCATTATTTTATTTATATTTATCAAAACAGTAGTGTGGTTTAAATTACTCCCACAAAATTAATATTCAGGTAAGTATTAAGTATTAATAATTTTATTTCAATATGCAGATAAGCATTTAGAGTCCATATAATATTTCATTACATTTATCAAATCCAGTAATGTGGTTTAAATTACTCCTACAAAATTAATATTCAGGTAAGTAATATGCATGTGTAATTTTATATCAGCATGCAGGTAAGCATTTAGAGTCCATATAAAATTTCATTACATTTATCAAATCCAGTAATGTGGTTTAAATTACTCCCACAAAATTAATATTCAAGGTAAGTATTAAGAATTTTCATTTATACATTATCAAGAATAAATGATATTCATAATTTTAGTTTCATTCATAATTTTCCAGTAACAAAAATATTTTCATGCAGCTGCATTTATTAATAATTCTTTTTTTTATATTTATAATAAAGACATTTTGTTTGTCTTTTAAAACATATATAATTCTAGTTTAAAAATACGTTTTGTTTATCTTTTAAAAACACATATAATTTTAGTTTAAGAAATATATTTGTTTATCTTTTTAAAACAAATATAATTTTAGTTTATGAAATATGTTTTGTCTTGTCTTTTAATAAACATATATAGAATATTTTTATAAAATCATACCTTCATGTATCCAGTTTGTTGCTTCAAAAAGGGGTCAACACATTTCACCTGAATGACATTATTTCCTTTCTATGATGTCTATCCAGGCAAGCTGTTATGTTAGCCTTCCATCACTATATTTTCGTTAATAATGTTTTCTTTTTTTCATTATTAACAGTGGTTGTAAAGGTTATATTCCAATGTGATGAAAGTCAGAGTTGAGTAACACTTAAATAAGAATTTTAACTTTTTAATTTTTTACTTTTCTTACAATCTTTTTGTCAAAAAAATCTTCTTTAAACATACACTTTAAAAATCCAATCTAATCTGCCTCTGAACTTCCAACTTGACTATTTATATTCTCACCTGTGGATTGATTAAGCAGCCTTTCCCACTGTACTTAATTTAAATACTGCTCTTATTTAAGCCCGGGTGCTTTTTTGCTTCTTAACAAATGCTAAATCTACTTTTTTAGTGGGATAGATAAGAAATCATAAGAATTAAAACATGTTTTTCAATTTACTAACTTTGCCTCAAGTGATTATTACACTTTATTCGAAAACATACAAAAATTAAAAATGTAATCAATTTAATGCATGCCAACTTTAAATAAATCTGTGATATATTTAAATTATCTTGTAATCCAAAACTATAAAATCAATAATGATTTTCTTTATTATTTTCTTTTCTTAATTATAGAAAATAATGATTTTCTTGCAACGTCATAAACTAAACTTTTTTATACATCTGCTGTTTTTAAGGTGGGAGAGTAACTAGCTCTTAGAATAGATATACATGTAATACATTGTTCTTGTTTCATTACCCCCAACTAAATTTTGGTATGAAATCACCTGGAAACGATTTTATTCCACATATTATACACTTCATCCCTCACTATTGCATTTCTTCTGGTTTTAGATGTGCTGATAAAATGGTTAGGATGAGCTGGAAAAGTGAATACATGAACTGTAGCCTCCAATGCCAGGATAAGTAGATGGCCAAGCACAAACTACCAGGACACACTGCCCCATGACATCATGAGAAAATACCTCATTTTAAGCACTACCTCTCTTGTACCTAGAATGATCATCCAACTAAGAGTAGGAGCCAGAAAAAAAATTACAATTTGGCACTTATCCAACCCTTCTCAGCTTCTGTCAGTCTTAGGGGCTATCATTTGGTCTATTCATGAGAACGAGGCCTATTCATGAGACCTATATATACACATTGCTGGACTACTGTCAGAGCACAACATCCAGGTCTGGATAGTGCCGAGCATATACTTCAGAGCATCATAACACAACACATCCAAGCAGTTCTGTTCAATCATCCACCCACCTCAACAAGAAAAACACAAGTCCATGCATGATTACATCACACTCACAAAATTTATCCATCAGCTTTCTTGATTTTATTGTTCTGAATTATAACTACAGTTTGGTTTAGGAGACTGAAGAGCATGATCAGTTCTCCTATAATACTCTTCTGTATTATGAGGTGACACACTTCTTGATTGTCTTTTTGTTGGGGGTTTCTCATGCTCAACATCACTGTGGTGGCTTGCTTCTTCACTTCCATATTTTCTTTGGAGATCCTTCTTACTGTTTGATCTTCTAATTATACAGGTTCGATATGGACCATGAACACCATCTGTGGATTTTCTTCAGTTCCTCTTCCATGGTGGTACTTTATTTTTAGAAATACATAAAGTTTTATTTTTGAATAGTTCTTCTGCCATAGTAATTATTTTTATTGTATTTATAAAAGTTTATTGTTGCTTAATTTTTTTCACACTTATAAATCATGAGTTTTCAAATTCCTTTTGGTGTATTTTCCTGCATCAGCAAGTATATTTTTAATAACTGTCTTTATATATTTTTTTCTGTACTCAGTTTCTGATTTGTGTTTATTGAGCTTTTGTTTATAATTTTTATATATGGCTGAGGACTAACACACTTTTGTTTCCAATTTATTGTTTATTTCTCTTTTTCTGTTACAATTTCATAGCATATATCACAAAATTTTTCTGAAATATTTTCTTCTATGTTGGACAGTTCCTTAGTTATATGAGAATTAAGTTTTTGATTATGTTCACTTTTATGTTTTTCCTCTTCTTGAAGATCAGAAGATTTTAATTTTGCTTTATTAGATTCATTTTCATGCATTTGAAACTCTTTTACTGTGTTTGATACTATTTCAGTCTCAGCTTCCATATTTAATGTTTTTTTTCTTTTCAATTTTAGAGATATATTCCAAAATCAGAAGTTTTCCTGAAGGTGGACTGACAATTTGAAGATCACCCTTTGTAATTTCAAGTACTTCCTTTTTAACAATCTCAAATTTTGCTTCACCAGTAATAGGATATTTAATTTGTGATTCCTTTAAAGTAACTTTGGTTGGAAATTCTAAAATTTCTTCCTCATCCAATTTTTTAGACCGAGTTATTTTCTTTATTAACTGGTTGAACTTTTCACTCTGTTTTTCTATTGCTTCTATGATTTGTTTTTCTATTCTTTGGTTTGCTTCTATTGCTTGCTTCTTATATTCTTCTCTTTGTTCATCTCTTTTTTGTCATCTTTTTCTCATTATTTGTTATCCTCTTCTCTTTGTTTATCTTATTTTTGGTTATCTTCTTATTGTTGTTTGATATCATCTTCTCGTTGTTTATCTGTTTTTTTGTTATCATCTTCTCTTTGTTCATCTCTTATTTGTTGTCTTCTTCTCATTGTTTATCTCTTTTCTTGTAGTCTGCTTTTATAATTTCCATTAACTGGGCTAACATGGACATCTCCCCTGTTTTCTCTGATTGCTTTTGCTCATCCATGCTGGCTTCTTGTTTATCTTCTTTTTCAGGAAGATCCTCTATGCTTTCTGTATTCATCATTTTTTTTTTGTTTTTGATCTGGTTATCATCAATATTTTATTTTACAATTTATTTGTATTTTTTTATTTCAACTTTGATAAGCCTATCTCTCCATCCACACCATGATTTAACACCATCTTCTTTGAAATGCCTGTTTTATTCTCTATGCCATTCATTTTTGTGTTGTTTTTCTTTTAAACTTTTATTTTTCCACCCTTCTTAAATAAATCACATCACTGCATTATATGCACTGTTCATATCACAGAATCATGATCTGCTTATGCCTGTGGGTAGGCTAGCTAGATAAGGCCTCACAGTAGGGCAACAAATGTAACCAGACCACCATACAACCCTTTTATTACTCCAGTTGTAACAATTTCCTGATGAGCATTTTGCAGGAAGGAACTATCAATTGGTATTAACCAATGCAGATGTTAACTCCCCCCTACACCAATATTTCCTGCTCATCAGAGGATGTAACACCATAGAGGCTGGAAGCATCTAGACATTTATATGTTTGGTTTTGCAAATGGCACCACTAAAGTTCCATCTCACTACAACCTGACTTACCTAGGTCTAGTTATGCCAGACATAGCTCAGGAGGCATGAGATTCTCATGAACAAGTGCAATGAATGATGAGTAATGGAATAAAAACAAAATAAAATTGGACAACTGGATAACTAAATTTAATTTTTAGTAACAATAATTTTATTTAATAACAATTAATTTGCAAGTTCTAATAATAAAGGTCATTCTTATCCATGTGATGCCACATTTTAATTTCATTTATGGAAAAGGTTAGAAGCAGTTTGTTGATCAATAGTTCATTTGCAATTCATTTTAATATAGTTCATCCTTCATTTCAAACAAAGGCTCATTTTGATGTATCTTAGGTAAAGGATTCAAAGTGTCTTTTATCTAGTAGACGTCTACCAATACTGCATGAATATTTTGCCACTCATTATTCCATATATGTACATCTCTTTTAGGTAGGTAAATAGGTAAGATGAGCTATTCCAGATCTGTAAGGTTTCTATAATTCAATCAAGTATCAATGTACATTGGTGCTCATAAGGTTCATTATTTTCTTTGTATCCAATTAAAATTCATGTAAGCATTTGAAATTTTTATAGTACATTATTTTATTCTATTTATCAAACAGGTAATGTGAACAATTCTTGGTTTGTGTACTATTCATAGTCCAGTCAGTGTAAATGTGCATCTATGTGCATAAGTTTTATTACTTTTTTCACATAATACCAATATGCAGGTAAGTATTTATAATCCATATAGTCTTTCATTATTTTATTTATATTTATCAAAACAGTAATGTGGTTTAAATTACTCCAGCAAAATTAATATTCAGGTAAGTATTAAGCATTTGTAATTTTATATCAATATGCAGATAAGCATTTAGAGTCCATATAGTATTTCATTAAATTTATCAAATCCAGTAATGTGGTTTAAATTACTCCCACAAAATTAATATTCAGGTAAGTATTAAGCATTTGTAATTTTATATCAGCATGCAAGTAAGCATTTAGAGTCCATATAATATTTCATTACATTTATCAAAACCAGTAATGTGGTTTAAATTACTCCCACAAAATTAATATTCAGGTAAGTATTAAGCATTTATAATTTTATATCAGCGTGCTGGTAAGCATTTAGATTCCATATAATATTTCATTATATTTATCAAATTCAGTAATGTGGTTTAAATTACTCCCACAAAATTAATATTCAGGTAAGTATTAAGCATTTTCATTTATACTTTATCACAAATAAATGATTTTCATAATTTTAGTTTCATTCATAATTTTCCAGTAACAAATGTATTTTCATGCAGCTACATTTATTAATAATTCTTTTTTTTTATATTTATAATAAATATGTTTTGTTTATCTTTTAAAAACACATATAATTTTAGTTTAAGAAATATGTTTTGTCTTGTCTTTTAAAAAAAACATATATTGAATATTTTTATAAAATCATACCTTCATTTATCCAGTTTGTCGCTTCAAAAAGGGGTCATCACAGTTCAGCTGAATGACATTATTTCTTTCCTATGATGTCTATCCAGGCAAATCTAGTAAAATTATGGCTTAAAATGGAGAGGAAAAGCTGTTCTGTTAGTCCTCCATCGCTATGATTTCATTAATAATGTTTTCTTTTTCCATTATTAACGGTGGTTGTAAAGGTTATATTCCAAGGTGATGAAAGTCAGAGTTGAGTAACACTTAAATAAGAATTTTAACTTTTTAATTCTTCACTTTTCTTACTGTCTTTTTCTCAAAAAAAAATCTTCTTTAAACATACACTTTAAAAATCCAATCTAACATGCCTCTTATCTTCCAACATGACTATTTATATTCTCACCTGTGGATTGATTAAGCAGCCTTTCCCACTGTACTTAATTTGCTTACTGCTCTCATTTAAGCCCAAGTGCTTTTTTGCTTCTTAACAATTGGATAATTTTCTTTTTTAGTGGGATAGATAAGAAATCATAAGAATTAAGCCATGTTTTTCAATTTACTAACTTTGCCTCAAGTGATTATTACACTTTATTCGAAACATCCAAAAAAAATGTAATCAATTTAATACATGCCAGCTTTAAATAAATATGTGATATATTTAAATTATATCGTAATCCAAAAGTATAAAATCAATAATGATTTTTATTACTATTTGCTTTTCTTAATTATAGAAAATAATGATTTTCTTGCAATGCCATAAAATAAACTTTTTTATACATCGGCTGTTTTTATAGTTGGAGGGTAACTAGCTCTTAGAATAAATATACATGTGAAACATTGTTCTTGTTTCAATATGAAATAATGAATTCATAGTATTCTTTCAAAGAGGTTTTATGTAATAATAAAATAGTAGCTAAATACTTGATATTTCATTACTATAAAAATACTTTCCTCTGAGCTTCTTCTTTCAGAAATAATAAGAATATGTGTCATGAGAATTATTGTTTTTCTTTTTTTTCTTTTCTCATCATTTTGTCTAACAATAACATTTTCAAAATATAGTTAATTTTCTTTAATTCAAACTTTTCATTTACATTCTTGGGTCTATTACAAATATTCATATATTCCCTCAGTAATCTCTTGTCATATTGTTTAATTTTTGCAGGAATATGTGTTTTTTTTTAAACTGAAATAATGGTTAGCTGATTTATTATGAGAATAAATCGCGTATAAATTAGATTTTCCTGTAACAGTGAAAATGTGTTCCTTCTTTCTTATGTTTTTTTCTATGATTACACTGGTCAGTATATATGAATGTAAACAAACTTCACAAGGAATTCCATATCCAACAAGATACTCCAAATGAATTTTTACTTTGGGCGTAGAAATACTTCATTATTTTTTTAAATGTAGTATACATTTCAATGATGTATTTTCACATCCTATAGATACGATTTTTTTGAAATGACAAGTTGTTTATAGAATTCCATGAGGAATTTGTTTTACATTCATACATTATCAGATCAATTATAGAATAATCATACAAAAGGAAGAGGACATGTTGACAATTAAAGAAAAATGTGTATCATCTGACATTTCTTCACACATTACATTAACTAACCATGACATCAATTTTAATAAAACACATATTGTATCAAAAATTGAATGATATGACAAGATATTAGTAAGGGAATCTATAGAAATTTTTATATAGCTCATGAGCTTAAATGAAAAGTGTAAATTCAAGAACGATAACAATATTTGGAAAAAGCTAGTAAAGGATAAATTATATTTTTTAAATCTTCACAACAAACAGAAATCGGGAATCAGGAAAATATAACACAAGAATAAAATGAAAATTTCAAATCTCACCACACACACTTTTAATTTTTATTCTTTTGTATAATAAAATTTCATGGAAATATTTATTTTACATCTTATGCAATATAGTGTGACGACCACGTAAAGTCGTCGACACACATATTTATTTATTAATAAAATTAGAAAGTGATAAAGGTGAAATAAATTAGTTAATAAATTTTTTTTAAAAATTTAAGGAAGGAAAAGGAAAAATTGAAATTCTAATGTCAAAATTACTGTGGATTGTGTAATAGTAAGAGAAAAGGAGGGGGGGGGCTGCATAAAGAAAGAAATGTGTCTCTTTCTCTCTGGTAAATCAAATGCTAGAAAGTTATTTTGTTTATTGTGGGAGAGGGGAAGTGGATGCATAAAAAAAATGTGTTTCTTCTCTCTTTTAAAAAATATATTATAACAAATTAAAGTAAATGTAAAACGTAAATGTAAAAAAAATGAATGAATTGTAAACTTTAAATAAAATAAATGTAATATGTGATATATAAAAAAGAAACAATATGGCCATAGGTGTGAAAGTCTGTTGCACAAATTAAATTCCACGGACAAATAAATGTTATCAATGGAAGATCTTGGCCTGATCTGTTAAATTAATTAGGACTTACATTCCATCCACTAATTAACTAAAGAAACATAATGATAAGAATTGGTTGGAAATCTAAGTCTTTATTAAAAAAATTTAAAAACAACGAACAAAGAAAGATATTAATAAAATTACAATTTGGTCTGGCATTGCTAGTAAAGACTTTAGAGAAGCAACAGCTAAAAGAAAATGGAAGAAGTGTGTGGCTAGTGGCGTTATAGGGACATAGGTTCAGATTCGAGCCGTCTCATCACTGACTCGCAATGTAAGATCTTTGCCTGACCTGCTAGAGGGACCGCCGCTTCTGTAGCTGTCGGTGAAACTCAACCTAAAGAATCAACCAGCAAACTGGATGAAAATAACTCCACAAATGGAGGAAGTTAATGGAGAACCTAAGGAATCAACAAGCAAAAACTGGAACGAAATTAACCCCACAATCGGAGGAAGTTAATCAAGAGCGCTCGGGAGAAATACCCATGGGACAATTACAACAAAGCCTAGGTAAAAGCATGCATGCAATTTCATTTGTCTACTGTTTATAACTAAATATAAAATTAATGATTTGAGAAAAATAGAACTCTATCAACAGGACTTTAAGAACTTTAATATCTGATCTATTTTCATATGTTTATTATAGCCATGTATTTTATAAGTGTGTGTTTATTATTATTATTATTATTATTATTATTATTATTATTATTATTATTATTATTATTATTATTATTATTATTATTATTATTATTATTATTATTATTATTATTATTATTATTATTATTATTATTATAATGTAATTTTTTTATATAAAGTGTGAATATTATTATTAAACATATTTGTCATTAAATTCCGTATCCTTGCTTTATTCTCCTATCACCAAGCTATGACAGGGGG